>CAKAJI010000232.1:0-600000 GCA_916610255.1 Lasioglossum lativentre | reverse complement strand
TTTATCATTGAAAATACCTTATAATATAACGTAATATGCAGTATATCATTGAAAATACCTTATAATATAACGTAATATGCAGTGTATCATTGAAAATACATTATAATATAACGTAATATGCAGTGTATCATTGAAAATACCTTATAATATATCGTAGTTTATCATTGAAAATACCTTATAATATAACGTAGTATGCAGTTTATCATTGAAAATACCTTATATTATAACGTAATATGCAGTGTATCATTGAAAATACCTTGTAATATAACGTAATATGCAGTGTATCATTGAAAATACCTTATAATATAACGTAATATGCAGTGTATCATTGAAAATACCTTCTAATATATCGTAGTTTATCATTGAAAAGACTTTATAATATAACGTAATATTTAGTTTATCATTGAAAATACCTTATAACATAACGTATATTGCAGAGTATCATTGAAAATAACTTATAATATAACGTAATATGCAGTGTATCATTGAAAATACCTTATAATATAACGTAATATGCAGTGTATCATTGAAAATACCTTATAATATAACGTAATATGCATTGTATCATTGAAAATACCTTATAATATAACGTAATTTGCAGTGTATCAATGAAAATACCTTATAATATAACGTAATATGCAGTGTATCATTGAAAATACCTTGTAATATAACGTAATATGCAGTGTATCATTGAAAATACCTTTTAATATATCGTAGTTTATCATTGTAAATGCCTTATAATGTAACGTAATATGGAGTGTTTCAATGAAAATACCTTATAATATAACGTAATATGCAGTATATCGTTGAAAATACCTTATAATATAACGTAATATGCATTGTATCATTGAAAATGCCTTATAATATATCTAAATTTATAGTGTATCTTTGAAAATACCTTATAATATAACGTAATATGCAGTGTATCGTTGAAAATACCTTATAATATAACGTAATATGCAGTGTATCATTGAAAATACCTTGTAATATAACGGAATTTGTAGTGTTTCAATGAAAATACCTTATAATATAACGTAATATGCAGTATATCGTTGAAAATACCTTATAATATAACGGAATATGCAGAGTATCATAGAAAATACCTTATAATATAACGTAATATGCAGTGTATCATTGAAAATACCTTATAATATATCGTAATATGCAATGTATCATTGAAAATACCTTATAATATTTCGTAATTTGTAGTGTATCATTGAAAATACCTTATATTATAACGTAATATGCAGTGTATCATTGAAAATACCTTGTAATATAACGTAATATGCAGTGTATTATTGAAAATACCTTTTAATATATCGTAGTTTATCATTGAAAATGCCTTATAATGTAACGTAATATGGAGTGTTTCAATGAAAATACCTTATAATATAACGGAATATGCAGTGTATCTTTGAAAATACCTTATAATATAACGTAATATGCAGTGTATCGTTGAAAAAACCTTATAATATAACGTAATATGCAGTGTATCATTGAAAATACCTTGTAATATAACGTAATATGCAGTGTATCATTGAAAATACCTTTTAATATATCGTAGTTTATCATTGAAAATGCCTTATAATGTAACGTAATATGGAGTGTTTCAATGAAAATACCTTATAATATAACGTAATATGCAGAGTATCATAGAAAATACCTTATAATATAACGTAATATGCAGTGTATCATCGAAAATACCATATAATATATAGTAGTTTATCATTGAAAATACCTTATAACATAACGTAATATACAGTGTAACATTGAAAATACCTTATAATATAACGTACTATGCAGCGTATCATTGAAAATACCTTATAATATATCGTAATATGCAGTGTATCATTGAAAATACCTTATAATATAACGTAATATGCAGTGTATCATTGAAAATACCTTATATTATAACATAATATGCAGTGTATCATTGAAAATACCTTGTAATATAACGTAATATGCAGTGTATCATTGAAAATACCTTTTAATATATCGTAGTTTATCATTGAAAATGCCTTATAATGTAACGTAATAAGGAGTGTTTCAATGAAAATACCTTATAATATAACGGAATATGCAGAGTATCATAGAAAATACCTTATAATATAACGTAATATGCAGTGTATCATTGAAAATACCTTATAATATATCGTAATATGCAATGTATCATTGAAAATACCTTATAATATTTCGTAATTTGTAGTGTATCATTGAAAATACCTTATAATATAACGTAATATGCAGTGTATCATTGAAAATACCTTGTAATATAACGTAATATGCAGTGTATTATTGAAAATACCTTTTAATATATCGTAGTTTATCATTGAAAATGCCTTATAATGTAACGTAATATGGAGTGTTTCAATGAAAATACCTTGTAATATAACGGAATATGCAGAGTATCATTGAAAATACCTTATAATATAACGTAATATACAGTGTATCATTGAAAATACCTTATAATATAGCGTAATATGCAGTGTATCATTGAAAATACCTTCTAATATATCGTAGTTTATCATTGAAAATACCTTATAATATAACGTAGTATGCAGTCTATCATTGAAAATACCTTATAATATAGCGTAATATGCAGTGTATCATTGAAAATACCTTCTAATATATCGTAGTTTATCATTGAAAATACCTTATAATATAACGTAGTATGCAGTTTATCATTGAAAATACCTTATATTATAACGTAATATGCAGTGTATCATTGAAAATACCTTGTAATATAACGTAATATGCAGTGTATCATTGAAAATACCTTATAATATAACGTAATATGCAGTGTATCATTGAAAATACCTTCTAATATATCGTAGTTTATCATTGAAAAGACTTTATAATATAACGTAATATTTAGTTTATCATTGAAAATACCTTATAACATAACGTATATTGCAGAGTATCATTGAAAATAACTTATAATATAACGTAATATGCAGTGTATCATTGAAAATACCTTATAATATAACGTAATATGCAGTGTATCATTGAAAATACCTTATAATATAACGTAATATGCATTGTATCATTGAAAATACCTTATAATATAACGTAATATGCAGTGTATCATTGAAAATACCTTATAATATAACGTAATATGCATTGTATCATTGAAAATACCTTATAATATATAGTAGTTTATCATTGAAAATACCTTATAACATAACGTAATATACAGTGTAACATTGAAAATACCTTATAATATAACGTACTATGCAGCGTATCATTGAAAATACCTTATAATATATCGTAATATGCAGTGTATCATTGAAAATACCATATAATATAACGTAATATGCAGTGTATCACTGAAAATACCTTCTAATATATCGTAGTTTATCATTGAAAATACCTTATAATATAACGTAATATGCAGTGTATCATTGAAAATACCTTATAATATAACGTAATATGCAGTGTATCATTGAAAATACATTATAATATAACGTAATATGCAGTGTATCATTGAAAATACCTTATAATATAACGTAATATGCAGTGTATCATTGAAAATACCTTATAATATTTCGTAATTTGTAGTGTATCATTGAAAATACCTTGTAATATAACGTAATATGCAGTGTATTATTGAAAATACCTTTTAATATATCGTAGTTTATCATTGAAAATGCCTTATAATGTAACGTAATATGGAGTGTTTCAATGAAAATACCTTATAATATAACGGAATATGCAGTGTATCATTGAAAATACCTTATAATATAACGTAATATGCAGTGTATCATTGAAAATACCTTATAATATATCGTAATATGCAGTGTATCATTGAAAATACCTTATAACATAACGTAAATTGCAGAGTATCATTGAAAATAACTTATGATATAACGTAATATGCAGTGTATCATTGAAAATACCTTATAATATAACGTAATATGCAGTGTATCATTGAAAATACCTTATAATATAACGGAATTTGTAGTGTATCATTGAAAATACCTTATAATATAACGAAATATGCAGTGTGTCATTGAACATACCTTATATTATGTCGTAGTTTATCATTAAAAATACCTTATAGTATAACGTAATATGCAGTGTATCATTGAAAATAACTTATAATATAACGAAATATGCATTGTGTCATTGAAAAGACCTTATAATATAACGTAATATGCAGTGTATCATTGAAAATACCTTATAATATAACGTAATATGCAGTGTATCATTGAAAATACCTTATAATATAACGTAATATGCATTGTATCATTGAAAATACCTTATAATATAACGTAATTTGCAGTGTATCAATGAAAATACCTTATAATATAACGTAATATGCAGTGTATCATTGAAAATACCTTGTAATATAACGTAATATGCAGTGTATCATTGAAAATACCTTTTAATATATCGTAGTTTATCATTGTAAATGCCTTATAATGTAACGTAATATGGAGTGTTTCAATGAAAATACCTTATAATATAACGTAATATGCAGTATATCGTTGAAAATACCTTATAATATAACGTAATATGCATTGTATCATTGAAAATGCCTTATAATATATCGGAATTTATAGTGTATCTTTGAAAATACCTTATAATATAACGTAATATGCAGTGTATCGTTGAAAATACCTTATAATATAACGTAATATGCAGTGTATCATTGAAAATACCTTGTAATATAACGGAATTTGTAGTGTTTCAATGAAAATACCTTATAATATAACGTAATATGCAGTATATCGTTGAAAATACCTTATAATATAACGTAATATGCATTGTATCATTGAAAATGCCTTATAATATATCGGAATTTATAGTGTATCTTTGAAAATACCTTATAATATAACGTAATATGCCGTGTATCGTTGAAAATACCTTATAATATAACGTAATATGCAGTGTATCATTGAAAATACCTTGTAATATAACGTAATATGCAGTGTATTATTGAAAATACCTTTTAATATATCGTAGTTTATCATTGAAAATGCCTTATAATGTAACGTAATATGGAATGTTTCAATGAAAATACCTTATAATATAACGGAATATGCAGAGTATCATAGAAAATACCTTATAATATAACGTAATATGCAGTGTATCATTGAAAATACCTTATAATATATCGTAATATGCAGTGTATCATTGAAAATACCATATAATATAGCGTAATATGCAGTGTATCATTGAAAATACCTTATAATATAACGTAATATGCAGTGTATCATTGAAAATACCTTATATTATAACATAATATGCAGTGTATCATTGAAAATACCTTGTAATATAACGTAATATGCAGTGTATCATTGAAAATACCTTTTAATATATCGTAGTTTATCATTGAAAATGCCTTATAATGTAACGTAATATGGAGTGTTTCAATAAAAATACCTTATAATATAACGGAATATGCAGAGTATCATAGAAAATACCTTATAATATAACGTAATATGCAGTGTATCATTGAAAATACCTTATAATATATCGTAATATGCAATGTATCATTGAAAATACCTTATAATATTTCGTAATTTGTAGTGTATCATTGAAAATACCTTATATTATAACGTAATATGCAGTGTATCATTGAAAATACCTTGTAATATAACGTAATATGCAGTGTATTATTGAAAATACCTTTTAATATATCGTAGTTTATCATTGAAAATGCCTTATAATGTAACGTAATATGGAGTGTTTCAATGAAAATACCTTATAATATAACGGAATATGCTGAGTATCATTGAAAATACCTTATAATATAACGTAATATACAGTGTATCATTGAAAATACCTTATAATATAGCGTAATATGCAGTGTATCATTGAAAATACCTTATAATATATCGTAATATGCAGTGTATCATTGAAAATACCTTATAATATAACGTAATATGCAGTGTATCATTGAAAATACCTTCTAATATATCGTAGTTTATCATTGAAAATACCTTATAATATAACGTAGTATGCAGTTTATCATTGAAAATACCTTATATTATAACGTAATATGCAGTGTATCATTGAAAATACCTTGTAATATAACGTAATATGCAGTGTATCATTGAAAATACCTTATAATATAACGTAATATGCAGTGTATCATTGAAAATACCTTCTAATATATCGTAGTTTATCATTGAAAAGACTTTATAATATAACGTAATATTTAGTTTATCATTGAAAATACCTTATAACATAACGTAAATTGCAGAGTATCATTGAAAATAACTTATGATATAACGTAATATGCAGTGTATCATTGATAATACCTTATAATATAGCGTAATATGCAGTGTATCATTGAAAATACCTTGTAATATAACGTAATATGCAGTGTATCATTGAAAATACCTTATAATATAACGTAATATGCAGTGTATCATTGAAAATACCTTCTAATATATCGTAGTTTATCATTGAAAAGACTTTATAATATAACGTAATATTTAGTTTATCATTGAAAATACCTTATAACATAACGTAAATTGCAGAGTATCATTGAAAATAACTTATGATATAACGTAATATGCAGTGTATCATTGATAATACCTTATAATACAGCGTAATATGCAGTGTATCATTGAAAATACCTTGTAATATAACGTAATATGCAGTGTATCATTGAAAATACCTTTTAATATATCGTAGTTTATCATTGAAAATGCCTTATAATGTAACGTAATATGGAGAGTTTCAATGAAAATACCTTATAATCTAACGGAATATGCAGAGTATCATTGAAAATACCTTATAATATAACGTAATATGCAGTGTATCATTGAAAATACCTTATAATATATCGGAATTTATAGTGTATCTTTGAAAATACCTTATAATATAACGTAATATGCAGTGTATCGTTGAAAATACCTTATAATATAACGTAATATGCAGTGTATCATTGAAAATACCTTGTAATATAACGTAATATGCAGTGTATCATTGAAAATACCTTTTAATATATCGTAGTTTATCATTGAAAATGCCTTATAATGTAACGTAATATGGAGAGTT
Organism: Lasioglossum lativentre; assembly: GCA_916610255.1. Taxonomy (NCBI): domain Eukaryota; kingdom Metazoa; phylum Arthropoda; class Insecta; order Hymenoptera; family Halictidae; genus Lasioglossum; species Lasioglossum lativentre. The sequence continues at coordinate 592,989 of CAKAJI010000232.1, read as the reverse complement.
TCAATGAAAATACCTTATAATCTAACGGAATATGCAGAGTATCATTGAAAATACCTTATAATATAACGTAATATGCAGTGTATCATTGAAAATACCTTATAATATATCGGAATTTATAGTGTATCTTTGAAAATACCTTATAATATAACGTAATATGCAGTGTATCGTTGAAAATACCTTATAATATAACGTAATATGCAGTGTATCATTGAAAATACCTTGTAATATAACGTAATATGCAGTGTATCATTGAAAATACCTTTTAATATATCGTAGTTTATCATTGAAAATGCCTTATAATGTAACGTAATATGGAGTGTTTCAATGAAAATACCTTATAATATAACGGAATATGCAGAGTATCATAGAAAATACCTTATAATATAACGTAATATGCAGTGTATCATTGAAAATACCTTTTAATATATCGTAATATGCAATGTATCATTGAAAATACCTTATAATATTTCGTAATTTGTAGTGTATCATTGAAAATACCTTATATTATAACGTAATATGCAGTGTATCATTGAAAATACCTTGTAATATAACGTAATATGCAGTGTATTATTGAAAATACCTTTTAATATATCGTAGTGTATCATTGAAAATAACTTATAATATAACGAAATATGCATTGTGTCATTGAAAAGACCTTATAATATAACGTAATATGCAGTGTATCATTGAAAATACCTTATAATATAACGTAATATGCATTGTATCATTGAAAATGCCTTATAATATATCGGAATTTATAGTGTATCTTTGAAAATACCTTATAATATAACGTAATATGCAGTGTATCATTGAAAATACCTTATAATATAACGTAATATGCAGTGTATCATTGAAAATACCTTGTAATATAACGGAATTTGTAGTGTTTCAATGAAAATACCTTATAATATAACGTAATATGCAGTATATCGTTGAAAATACCTTATAATATAACGTAATATGCATTGTATCATTGAAAATGCCTTATAATATATCGGAATTTATAGTGTATCTTTGAAAATACCTTATAATATAACGTAATATGCAGTGTATCATTGAAAATACCTTATAATATAACGTAATATGGAGTGTTTCAATGAAAATACCTTATAATATAACGGAATATGCAGAGTATCATAGAAAATACCTTATAATATAACGTAATATGCAGTGTATCATTGAAAATACCTTATAATATAGCGTAATATGCAATGTATCATTGAAAATACCTTATAATATTTCGTAATTTGTAGTGTATCATTGAAAATACCTTATATTATAACGTAATATGCAGTGTATCATTGAAAATACCTTGTAATATAACGTAATATGCAGTGTATTATTGAAAATACCTTTTAATATATCGTAGTGTATCATTGAAAATAACTTATAATATAACGAAATATGCATTGTGTCATTGAAAAGACCTTATAATATAACGTAATATGCAGTGTATCATTGAAAATACCTTATAATATAACGTAATATGCATTGTATCATTGAAAATGCCTTATAATATATCGGAATTTATAGTGTATCTTTGAAAATACCTTATAATATAACGTAATATGCAGTGTATCTTTGAAAATACCTTATAATATAACGTAATATGCAGTGTATCATTGAAAATACCTTGTAATATAACGGAATTTGTAGTGTTTCAATGAAAATACCTTATAATATAACGTAATATGCAGTATATCGTTGAAAATACCTTATAATATAACGTAATATGCATTGTATCATTGAAAATGCCTTATAATATATCGGAATTTATAGTGTATCTTTGAAAATACCTTATAATATAACGTAATATGCAGTGTATCGTTGAAAATACCTTATAATATAACGTAATATGCAGTGTATCATTGAAAATACCTTGTAATATAACGTAATATGCAGTGTATCATTGAAAATACCTTTTAATATATCGTAGTTTATCATTGAAAATGCCTTATAATGTAACGTAATATGGAGTGTTTCAATGAAAATACCTTATAATATAACGTAATATGCAGAGTATCATAGAAAATACCTTATAATATAACGTAATATGCAGTGTATCATTGAAAATACCATATAATATATAGTAGTTTATCATTGAAAATACCTTATAACATAACGTAATATACAGTGTAACATTGAAAATACCTTATAATATAACGAAATATGCAGTGTATCACTGAAAATACCTTCTAATATATCGTAGTTTATCATTGAAAATACCTTATAATATAACGTACTATGCAGCGTATCATTGAAAATACCTTATAATATATCGTAATATGCAGTGTATCATTGAAAATACCTTATAATATAACGTAATATGCAGTGTATCATTGAAAATACCTTATATTATAACAGAATATGCAGTGTATCATTGAAAATACCTTGTAATATAACGTAATATGCAGTGTATCATTGAAAATACCTTTTAATATATCGTAGTTTATCATTGAAAATGCCTTATAATGTAACGTAATATGGAGTGTTTCAATGAAAATACCTTATAATATAACGTACTATGCAGCGTATCATTGAAAATACCTTCTAATATATCGTAATATGCAGTGTATCATTGAAAATACCTTATAATATAACGTAATATGCAGTGTATCATTGAAAATACCTTATATTATAACAGAATATGCAGTGTATCATTGAAAATACCTTGTAATATAACGTAATATGCAGTGTATCATTGAAAATACCTTTTAATATATCGTAGTTTATCATTGAAAATGCCTTATAATGTAACGTAATATGGAGTGTTTCAATGAAAATACCTTATAATATAACGGAATATGCAGAGTATCATTGAAAATACCTTATAATATAACGTAGTATGCAGTTTATCATTGAAAATACCTTATATTATAACGTAATATGCAGTGTATCATTGAAAATACCTTGTAATATAACGTAATATGCAGTGTATCATTGAAAATACCTTATAATATAACGTAATATGCAGTGTATCATTGAAAATACCTTATAATATAACGTAATATGCATTGTATCATTGAAAATACCTTATAATATATAGTAGTTTATCATTGAAAATACCTTATAACATAACGTAATATACAGTGTAACATTGAAAATACCTTATAATATAACGTACTATGCAGCGTATCATTGAAAATACCTTATAATATATCGTAATATGCAGTGTATCATTGAAAATACCATATAATATAACGTAATATGCAGTGTATCATTGAAAATACCTTATATTATAACGTAATATGCAGTGTATCATTGAAAATACCTTGTAATATAACGTAATATGCAGTGTATTATTGAAAATACCTTTTAATATATCGTAGTTTATCATTGAAAATGCCTTATAATGTAACGTAATATGGAGTGTTTCAATGAAAATACCTTATAATATAACGGAATATGCTGAGTATCATTGAAAATACCTTATAATATAACGTAATATACAGTGTATCATTGAAAATACCTTATAATATAGCGTAATATGCAGTGTATCATTGAAAATACCTTATAATATATCGTAATATGCAGTGTATCATTGAAAATACCTTATAATATAACGTAATATGCAGTGTATCATTGAAAATACCTTCTAATATATCGTAGTTTATCATTGAAAATACCTTATAATATAACGTAGTATGCAGTTTATCATTGAAAATACCTTATATTATAACGTAATATGCAGTGTATCATTGAAAATACCTTGTAATATAACGTAATATGCAGTGTATCATTGAAAATACCTTATAATATAACGTAATATGCAGTGTATCATTGAAAATACCTTCTAATATATCGTAGTTTATCATTGAAAAGACTTTATAATATAACGTAATATTTAGTTTATCATTGAAAATACCTTATAACATAACGTAAATTGCAGAGTATCATTGAAAATAACTTATGATATAACGTAATATGCAGTGTATCATTGATAATACCTTATAATATAGCGTAATATGCAGTGTATCATTGAAAATACCTTGTAATATAACGTAATATGCAGTGTATCATTGAAAATACCTTATAATATAACGTAATATGCAGTGTATCATTGAAAATACCTTCTAATATATCGTAGTTTATCATTGAAAAGACTTTATAATATAACGTAATATTTAGTTTATCATTGAAAATACCTTATAACATAACGTAAATTGCAGAGTATCATTGAAAATAACTTATGATATAACGTAATATGCAGTGTATCATTGATAATACCTTATAATACAGCGTAATATGCAGTGTATCATTGAAAATACCTTGTAATATAACGGAATATGCAGAGTATCATAGAAAATACCTTATAATATAACGTAATATGCAGTGTATCATTGAAAATACCTTATAATATATCGTAATATGCAATGTATCATTGAAAATACCTTATAATATTTCGTAATTTGTAGTGTATCATTGAAAATACCTTATATTATAACGTAATATGCAGTGTATCATTGAAAATACCTTGTAATATAACGTAATATGCAGTGTATTATTGAAAATACCTTTTAATATATCGTAGTGTATCATTGAAAATAACTTATAATATAACGAAATATGCATTGTGTCATTGAAAAGACCTTATAATATAACGTAATATGCAGTGTATCATTGAAAATACCTTATAATATAACGTAATATGCATTGTATCATTGAAAATGCCTTATAATATATCGGAATTTATAGTGTATCTTTGAAAATACCTTATAATATAACGTAATATGCAGTGTATCTTTGAAAATACCTTATAATATAACGTAATATGCAGTGTATCATTGAAAATACCTTGTAATATAACGGAATTTGTAGTGTTTCAATGAAAATACCTTATAATATAACGTAATATGCAGTATATCGTTGAAAATACCTTATAATATAACGTAATATGCATTGTATCATTGAAAATGCCTTATAATATATCGGAATTTATAGTGTATCTTTGAAAATACCTTATAATATAACGTAATATGCAGTGTATCGTTGAAAATACCTTATAATATAACGTAATATGCAGTGTATCATTGAAAATACCTTGTAATATAACGTAATATGCAGTGTATCATTGAAAATACCTTTTAATATATCGTAGTTTATCATTGAAAATGCCTTATAATGTAACGTAATATGGAGAGTTTCAATGAAAATACCTTATAATCTAACGGAATATGCAGAGTATCATTGAAAATACCTTATAATATAACGTAATATGCAGTGTATCATTGAAAATACCTTATAATATATCGGAATTTATAGTGTATCTTTGAAAATACCTTATAATATAACGTAATATGCAGTGTATCGTTGAAAATACCTTATATTATAACGTAATATGCAGTGTATCATTGAAAATACCTTGTAATATAACGTAATATGCAGTGTATCATTGAAAATACCTTTTAATATATCGTAGTTTATCATTGAAAATGCCTTATAATGTAACGTAATATGGAGTGTTTCAATGAAAATACCTTATAATATAACGGAATATGCAGAGTATCATAGAAAATACCTTATAATATAACGTAATATGCAGTGTATCATTGAAAATACCTTATAATATAGCGTAATATGCAGTGTATCATTGAAAATACCTTATAATATATCGTAATATGCAGTGTATCATTGAAAATACCTTATAATATAACGTAATATGCAATGTATCATTGAAAATACCTTATAATATTTCGTAATTTGTAGTGTATCATTGAAAATACCTTATATTATAACGTAATATGCAGTGTATCATTGATAATACCTTATAATATAGCGTAATATGCAGTGTATCATTGAAAATACCTTGTAATATAACGTAATATGCAGTGTATCATTGAAAATACCTTATAATATATCGTAGTTTATCATTGAAAATACCTTATAATATAACGTAATATGCAGTTTATCTTTGAAAATACCTTATAATATAACGTAATATGCAGTGTATCGTTGAAAATACCTTATAATATAACGTAATATGCAGTGTATCATTGAAAATACCTTATAATATAACGTAATATGCATTGTATCATTGAAAATGCCTTATAATATATCGGAATTTATAGTGTATCTTTGAAAATACCTTATAATATAACGTAATATGCAGTGTATCTTTGAAAATACCTTATAATATAACGTAATATGCAGTGTATCATTGAAAATACCTTGTAATATAACGGAATTTGTAGTGTTTCAATGAAAATACCTTATAATATAACGTAATATGCAGTATATCGTTGAAAATACCTTATAATATAACGTAATATGCATTGTATCATTGAAAATGCCTTATAATATATCGGAATTTATAGTGTATCTTTGAAAATACCTTATAATATAACGTAATATGCAGTGTATCGTTGAAAATACCTTATAATATAACGTAATATGCAGTGTATCATTGAAAATACCTTGTAATATAACGTAATATGCAGTGTATCATTGAAAATACCTTTTAATATATCGTAGTTTATCATTGAAAATGCCTTATAATGTAACGTAATATGGAGTGTTTCAATGAAAATACCTTAGAATATAACGTAATATGCAGAGTATCATAGAAAATACCTTATAATATAACGTAATATGCAGTGTATCATTGAAAATACCATATAATATATAGTAGTTTATCATTGAAAATACCTTATAACATAACGTAATATACAGTGTAACATTGAAAATACCTTATAATATAACGTACTATGCAGCGTATCATTGAAAATACCTTATAATGTAACGTAATATGCAGTGTATCATTGAAAATACCTTATAATATAACGTAATATGCAGTGTATCATTGAAAATACCTTATATTATAACAGAATATGCAGTGTATCATTGAAAATACCTTGTAATATAACGTAATATGCAGTGTATCATTGAAAATACCTTTTAATATATCGTAGTTTATCATTGAAAATGCCTTATAATGTAACGTAATATGGAGTGTTTCAATGAAAATACCTTATAATATAATGTACTATGCAGCGTATCATTGAAAATACCTTATAATATATCGTAATATGCAGTGTATCATTGAAAATACCTTATAATATAACGTAATATGCAGTGTATCATTGAAAATACCTTATATTATAACAGAATATGCAGTGTATCATTGAAAATACCTTGTAATATAACGTAATATGCAGTGTATCATTGAAAATACCTTTTAATATATCGTAGTTTATCATTGAAAATGCCTTATAATGTAACGTAATATGGAGTGTTTCAATGAAAATACCTTATAATATAACGGAATATGCAGAGTATCATTGAAAATACCTTATAATATAACGTAATATACAGTGTATCATTGAAAATACCTTATAATATAGCGTAATATGCAGTGTATCATTGAAAATACCTTATAATATATCGTAATATGCAGTGTATCATTGAAAATACCTTATAATATAACGTAATATGCAATGTATCATTGAAAATACCTTATAATATTTCGTAATTTGTAGTGTATCATTGAAAATACCTTATATTATAACGTAATATGCAGTGTATCATTGAAAATACCTTGTAATATAACGTAATATGCAGTGTATTATTGAAAATACCTTTTAATATATCGTAGTGTATCATTGAAAATAACTTATAATATAACGAAATATGCATTGTGTCATTGAAAAGACCTTATAATATAACGTAATATGCAGTGTATCATTGAAAATACCTTATAATATAACGTAATATGCAGTGTATCATTGAAAATGCCTTATAATATATCGGAATTTATAGTGTATCTTTGAAAATACCTTATAATATAACGTAATATGCAGTGTATCTTTGAAAATACCTTATAATATAACGTAATATGCAGTGTATCATTGAAAATACCTTGTAATATAACGGAATTTGTAGTGTTTCAATGAAAATACCTTATAATATAACGTAATATGCAGTATATCGTTGAAAATACCTTATAATATAACGTAATATGCATTGTATCATTGAAAATGCCTTATAATATATCGGAATTTATAGTGTATCTTTGAAAATACCTTATAATATAACGTAATATGCAGTGTATCGTTGAAAATACCTTATAATATAACGTAATATGCAGTGTATCATTGAAAATACCTTGTAATATAACGTAATATGCAGTGTATCATTGAAAATACCTTTTAATATATCGTAGTTTATCATTGAAAATGCCTTATAATGTAACGTAATATGGAGTGTTTCAATGAAAATACCTTATAATATAACGTAATATGCAGAGTATCATAGAAAATACCTTATAATATAACGTAATATGCAGTGTATCATTGAAAATACCATATAATATATAGTAGTTTATCATTGAAAATACCTTATAACATAACGTAATATACAGTGTAACATTGAAAATACCTTATAATATAACGAAATATGCAGTGTATCACTGAAAATACCTTCTAATATATTGTAGTTTATCATTGAAAATACCTTATAATATAACGTACTATGCAGCGTATCATTGAAAATACCTTATAATATATCGTAATATGCAGTGTATCATTGAAAATACCTTATAATATAACGTAATATGCAGTGTATCATTGAAAATACCTTATATTATAACAGAATATGCAGTGTATCATTGAAAATACCTTGTAATATAACGTAATATGCAGTGTATCATTGAAAATACCTTTTAATATATCGTAGTTTATCATTGAAAATGCCTTATAATGTAACGTAATATGGAGTGTTTCAATGAAAATACCTTATAATATAACGTACTATGCAGCGTATCATTGAAAATACCTTATAATATATCGTAATATGCAGTGTATCATTGAAAATACCTTATAATATAACGTAATATGCAGTGTATCATTGAAAATACCTTATATTATAACAGAATATGCAGTGTATCATTGAAAATACCTTGTAATATAACGTAATATGCAGTGTATCATTGAAAATACCTTTTAATATATCGTAGTTTATCATTGAAAATGCCTTATAATGTAACGTAATATGGAGTGTTTCAATGAAAATACCTTATAATATAACGTAATATGCAGTGTATCATTGAAAATACCTTATAATATAACGTAGTATGCAGTTTATCATTGAAAATACCTTATATTATAACGTAATATGCAGTGTATCATTGAAAATACCTTGTAATATAACGTAATATGCAGTGTATCATTGAAAATACCTTATAATATAACGTAATATGCAGTGTATCATTGAAAATACCTTATAATATAACGTAATATGCAGTGTATCATTGAAAATACCTTATAATATATAGTAGTTTATCATTGAAAATACCTTATAACATAACGTAATATACAGTGTAACATTGAAAATACCTTATAATATAACGTACTATGCAGCGTATCATTGAAAATACCTTATAATATATCGTAATATGCAGTGTATCATTGAAAATACCATATAATATAACGTAATATGCAGTGTATCATTGAAAATACCTTATATTATAACGTAATATGCAGTGTATCATTGAAAATACCTTGTAATATAACGTAATATGCAGTGTATTATTGAAAATACCTTTTAATATATCGTAGTTTATCATTGAAAATGCCTTATAATGTAACGTAATATGGAGTGTTTCAATGAAAATACCTTATAATATAACGGAATATGCTGAGTATCATTGAAAATACCTTATAATATAACGTAATATACAGTGTATCATTGAAAATACCTTATAATATAGCGTAATATGCAGTGTATCATTGAAAATACCTTATAATATATCGTAATATGCAGTGTATCATTGAAAATACCTTATAATATAACGTAATATGCAGTGTATCATTGAAAATACCTTCTAATATATCGTAGTTTATCATTGAAAATACCTTATAATATAACGTAGTATGCAGTTTATCATTGAAAATACCTTATATTATAACGTAATATGCAGTGTATCATTGAAAATACCTTGTAATATAACGTAATATGCAGTGTATCATTGAAAATACCTTATAATATAACGTAATATGCAGTGTATCATTGAAAATACCTTCTAATATATCGTAGTTTATCATTGAAAAGACTTTATAATATAACGTAATATTTAGTTTATCATTGAAAATACCTTATAACATAACGTAAATTGCAGAGTATCATTGAAAATAACTTATGATATAACGTAATATGCAGTGTATCATTGATAATACCTTATAATATAGCGTAATATGCAGTGTATCATTGAAAATACCTTGTAATATAACGTAATATGCAGTGTATCATTGAAAATACCTTATAATATAACGTAATATGCAGTGTATCATTGAAAATACCTTCTAATATATCGTAGTTTATCATTGAAAAGACTTTATAATATAACGTAATATTTAGTTTATCATTGAAAATACCTTATAACATAACGTAAATTGCAGAGTATCATTGAAAATAACTTATGATATAACGTAATATGCAGTGTATCATTGATAATACCTTATAATACAGCGTAATATGCAGTGTATCATTGAAAATACCTTGTAATATAACGGAATATGCAGAGTATCATAGAAAATACCTTATAATATAACGTAATATGCAGTGTATCATTGAAAATACCTTATAATATATCGTAATATGCAATGTATCATTGAAAATACCTTATAATATTTCGTAATTTGTAGTGTATCATTGAAAATACCTTATATTATAACGTAATATGCAGTGTATCATTGAAAATACCTTGTAATATAACGTAATATGCAGTGTATTATTGAAAATACCTTTTAATATATCGTAGTGTATCATTGAAAATAACTTATAATATAACGAAATATGCATTGTGTCATTGAAAAGACCTTATAATATAACGTAATATGCAGTGTATCATTGAAAATACCTTATAATATAACGTAATATGCATTGTATCATTGAAAATGCCTTATAATATATCGGAATTTATAGTGTATCTTTGAAAATACCTTATAATATAACGTAATATGCAGTGTATCTTTGAAAATACCTTATAATATAACGTAATATGCAGTGTATCATTGAAAATACCTTGTAATATAACGGAATTTGTAGTGTTTCAATGAAAATACCTTATAATATAACGTAATATGCAGTATATCGTTGAAAATACCTTATAATATAACGTAATATGCATTGTATCATTGAAAATGCCTTATAATATATCGGAATTTATAGTGTATCTTTGAAAATACCTTATAATATAACGTAATATGCAGTGTATCGTTGAAAATACCTTATAATATAACGTAATATGCAGTGTATCATTGAAAATACCTTGTAATATAACGTAATATGCAGTGTATCATTGAAAATACCTTTTAATATATCGTAGTTTATCATTGAAAATGCCTTATAATGTAACGTAATATGGAGAGTTTCAATGAAAATACCTTATAATCTAACGGAATATGCAGAGTATCATTGAAAATACCTTATAATATAACGTAATATGCAGTGTATCATTGAAAATACCTTATAATATATCGGAATTTATAGTGTATCTTTGAAAATACCTTATAATATAACGTAATATGCAGTGTATCGTTGAAAATACCTTATATTATAACGTAATATGCAGTGTATCATTGAAAATACCTTGTAATATAACGTAATATGCAGTGTATCATTGAAAATACCTTTTAATATATCGTAGTTTATCATTGAAAATGCCTTATAATGTAACGTAAAATGGAGTGTTTCAATGAAAATACCTTATAATATAACGGAATATGCAGAGTATCATAGAAAATACCTTATAATATAACGTAATATGCAGTGTATCATTGAAAATACCTTATAATATAACGTAATATGCAGTGTATCATTGAAAATACCTTATAATATATCGTAATATGCAGTGTATCATTGAAAATACCTTATAATATAACGTAATATGCAATGTATCATTGAAAATACCTTATAATATTTCGTAATTTGTAGTGTATCATTGAAAATACCTTATATTATAACGTAATATGCAGTGTATCATTGATAATACCTTATAATATAGCGTAATATGCAGTGTATCATTGAAAATACCTTGTAATATAACGTAATATGCAGTGTATCATTGAAAATACCTTCTAATATATCGTAGTTTATCATTGAAAATACCTTATAATATAACGTAGTATGCAGTTTATCTTTGAAAATACCTTATAATATAACGTAATATGCAGTGTATCGTTGAAAATACCTTATAATATAACGTAATATGCAGTGTATCATTGAAAATACCTTATAATATAACGTAATATGCATTGTATCATTGAAAATGCCTTATAATATATCGGAATTTATAGTGTATCTTTGAAAATACCTTATAATATAACGTAATATGCAGTGTATCTTTGAAAATACCTTATAATATAACGTAATATGCAGTGTATCATTGAAAATACCTTGTAATATAACGGAATTTGTAGTGTTTCAATGAAAATACCTTATAATATAACGTAATATGCAGTATATCGTTGAAAATACCTTATAATATAACGTAATATGCATTGTATCATTGAAAATGCCTTATAATATATCGGAATTTATAGTGTATCTTTGAAAATACCTTATAATATAACGTAATATGCAGTGTATCGTTGAAAATACCTTATAATATAACGTAATATGCAGTGTATCATTGAAAATACCTTGTAATATAACGTAATATGCAGTGTATCATTGAAAATACCTTTTAATATATCGTAGTTTATCATTGAAAATGCCTTATAATGTAACGTAATATGGAGTGTTTCAATGAAAATACCTTAGAATATAACGTAATATGCAGAGTATCATAGAAAATACCTTATAATATAACGTAATATGCAGTGTATCATTGAAAATACCATATAATATATAGTAGTTTATCATTGAAAATACCTTATAACATAACGTAATATACAGTGTAACATTGAAAATACCTTATAATATAACGTACTATGCAGCGTATCATTGAAAATACCTTATAATATAACGTAATATGCAGTGTATCATTGAAAATACCTTATAATATAACGTAATATGCAGTGTATCATTGAAAATACCTTATATTATAACAGAATATGCAGTGTATCATTGAAAATACCTTGTAATATAACGTAATATGCAGTGTATCATTGAAAATACCTTTTAATATATCGTAGTTTATCATTGAAAATGCCTTATAATGTAACGTAATATGGAGTGTTTCAATGAAAATACCTTATAATATAACGTACTATGCAGCGTATCATTGAAAATACCTTATAATATATCGTAATATGCAGTGTATCATTGAAAATACCTTATAATATAACGTAATATGCAGTGTATCATTGAAAATACCTTATATTATAACAGAATATGCAGTGTATCATTGAAAATACCTTGTAATATAACGTAATATGCAGTGTATCATTGAAAATACCTTTTAATATATCGTAGTTTATCATTGAAAATGCCTTATAATGTAACGTAATATGGAGTGTTTCAATGAAAATACCTTATAATATAACGGAATATGCAGAGTATCATTGAAAATACCTTATAATATAACGTAATATACAGTGTATCATTGAAAATACCTTATAATATAACGTAATATGCAGTGTATCATTGAAAATACCTTATAATATATCGTAATATGCAGTGTATCATTGAAAATACCTTATAATATAACGTAATATGCAGTGTATCATTGAAAATACCTTCTAATATATCGTAGTTTATCATTGAAAATACCTTATAATATAACGTAGTATGCAGTTTATCATTGAAAATACCTTATATTATAACGTAATATGCAGTGTATCATTGAAAATACCTTGTAATATAACGTAATATGCAGTGTATCATTGAAAATACCTTATAATATAACGTAATATGCAGTGTATCATTGAAAATACCTTCTAATATATCGTAGTTTATCATTGAAAAGACCTTATAATATAACGTAATATTTAGTTTATCATTGAAAATACCTTATAACATAACGTAAATTGCAGTGTATCATTGAAAATACCTTATAATATAACGTAATATGCAGTGTATCATTGAAAATACCTTCTAATATATCGTAGTTTATCATTGAAAAGACTTTATAATATAACGTAATATTTAGTTTATCATTGAAAATACCTTATAACATAACGTAAATTGCAGAGTATCATTGAAAATAACTTATGATATAACGTAATATGCAGTGTATCATTGATAATACCTTATAATACAGCGTAATATGCAGTGTATCATTGAAAATACCTTGTAATATAACGTAATATGCAGTGTATCATTGAAAATACCTTTTAATATATCGTAGTTTATCATTGAAAATGCCTTATAATGTAACGTAATATGGAGTGTTTCAATGAAAATACCTTATAATCTAACGGAATATGCAGAGTATCATTGAAAATACCTTATAATATAACGTAATATGCAGTGTATCATTGAAAATACCTTATAATATATCGGAATTTATAGTGTATCTTTGAAAATACCTTATAATATAACGTAATATGCAGTGTATCGTTGAAAATACCTTATAATATAACGTAATATGCAGTGTATCATTGAAAATACCTTGTAATATAACGTAATATGCAGTGTATCATTGAAAATACCTTTTAATATATCGTAGTTTATCATTGAAAATGAATTATAATGTAACGTAATATGGAGTGTTTCAATGAAAATACCTTATAATATAACGGAATATGCAGAGTATCATAGAAAATACCTTATAATATAACGTAATATGCAGTGTATCATTGAAAATACCTTATAATATATCGTAATATGCAATGTATCATTGAAAATACCTTATAATATTTCGTAATTTGTAGTGTATCATTGAAAATACCTTATATTATAACGTAATATGCAGTGTATCAATGAAAATACCTTGTAATATAACGTAATATGCAGTGTATCATTGAAAATACCTTTTAATATATCGTAGTTTATCATTGAAAATGCCTTATAATGTAACGTAATATGGAGTGTTTCAATGAAAATACCTTATAATATAACGGAATATGCAGAGTATCATAGAAAATACCTTATAATATAACGTAATATGCAGTGTATCATTGAAAATACCTTATAATATATCGTAATATGCAATGTATCATTGAAAATACCTTATAATATTTCGTAATTTGTAGTGTATCATTGAAAATACCTTATATTATAACGTAATATGCAGTGTATCATTGAAAATACCTTGTAATATAACGTAATATGCAGTGTATTATTGAAAATACCTTTTAATATATCGTAGTGTATCATTGAAAATAACTTATAATATAACGAAATATGCATTGTGTCATTGAAAAGACCTTATAATATAACGTAATATGCAGTGTATCATTGAAAATACCTTATAATATAACGTAATATGCATTGTATCATTGAAAATGCCTTATAATATATCGGAATTTATAGTGTATCTTTGAAAATACCTTATAATATAACGTAATATGCAGTGTATCGTTGAAAATACCTTATAATATAACGTAATATGCAGTGTATCATTGAAAATACATTGTAATATAACGTAATATGCAGTGTATCATTGAAAATACCTTTTAATATATCGTAGTTTATCATTGAAAATGCCTTATAATGTAACGTAATATGGAGTGTTTCAATGAAAATACCTTAGAATATAACGTAATATGCAGAGTATCATAGAAAATACCTTATAATATAACGTAATATGCAGTGTATCATTGAAAATACCATATAATATATAGTAGTTTATCATTGAAAATACCTTATAACATAACGTAATATACAGTGTATCATTGAAAATACCTTATAATATATCGTACTATGCAGCGTATCATTGAAAATACCTTATAATATATCGTAATATGCAGTGTATCATTGAAAATACCTTATAATATAACGTAATATGCAGTGTATCATTGAAAATACCTTATATTATAACAGAATATGCAGTGTATCATTGAAAATACCTTGTAATATAACGTAATATGCAGTGTATCATTGAAAATACCTTTTAATATATCGTAGTTTATCATTGAAAATGCCTTATAATGTAACGTAATATGGAGTGTTTCAATGAAAATACCTTATAATATAACGTACTATGCAGCGTATCATTGAAAATACCTTATAATATATCGTAATATGCAGTGTATCATTGAAAATACCTTATAATATAACGTAATATGCAGTGTATCATTGAAAATACCTTATATTATAACAGAATATGCAGTGTATCATTGAAAATACCTTGTAATATAACGTAATATGCAGTGTATCATTGAAAATACCTTTTAATATATCGTAGTTTATCATTGAAAATGCCTTATAATGTAACGTAATATGGAGTGTTTCAATGAAAATACCTTATAATATAACGGAATATGCAGAGTATCATTGAAAATACCTTATAATATAACGTAATATACAGTGTATCATTGAAAATACCTTATAATATAGCGTAATATGCAGTGTATCATTGAAAATACCTTATAATATATCGTAATATGCAGTGTATCATTGAAAAGACCTTATAATATAACGTAATATGCAGTGTATCATTGAAAATACCTTATAATATAACGTAATATGCAGTGTATCATTGAAAATACCTTATAATATAACGTAATATGCATTGTATCATTGAAAATACCTTATAATATATAGTAGTTTATCATTGAAAATACCTTATAACATAACGTAATATACAGTGTAACATTGAAAATACCTTATAATATAACGTACTATGCAGCGTATCATTGAAAATACCTTATAATATATCGTAATATGCAGTGTATCATTGAAAATACCATATAATATAACGTAATATGCAGTGTATCATTGAAAATACCTTATATTATAACGTAATATGCAGTGTATCATTGAAAATACCTTGTAATATAACGTAATATGCAGTGTATCATTGAAAATACCTTATAATATAACGTAATATGCAGTGTATCATTGAAAATACCTTCTAATATATCGTAGTTTATCATTGAAAATACCTTATAATATAACGTAATATACAGTGTACCATTGAAAATACCTTATAATATAACGAAATATGCAGTGTATCACTGAAAATACCTTCTAATATATCGTAGTTTATCATTGAAAATACCTTATAATATAACGTAATATGCAGTGTATCATTGAAAATACCTTATAATATAACGTAATATGCAGTGTATCATTGAAAATACATTATAATATAACGTAATATGCAGAGTATCATTGAAAATACCTTATAATATAACGTAATTTGTAGTGTATCATTGAAAATACCTTATAATATAACAGAGTATCATAGAAAATACCTTATAATATAACGTAATATGCAGTGTATCATTGAAAATACCATATAATATATAGTAGTTTATCATTGAAAATACCTTATAACATAACGTAATATACAGTGTAACATTGAAAATACCTTATAATATAACGTACTATGCAGCGTATCATTGAAAATACCTTATAATATATCGTAATATGCAGTGTATCATTGAAAATACCTTATAATATAACGTAATATACAGTGTACCATTGAAAATACCTTATAATATAACGAAATATGCAGTGTATCACTGAAAATACCTTCTAATATATCGTAGTTTATCATTGAAAATACCTTATAATATAACGTAATATGCAGTGTATCATTGAAAATACCTTATAATATAACGTAATATGCAGTGTATCATTGAAAATACATTATAATATAACGTAATATGCAGAGTATCATTGAAAATACCTTATAATATAACGTAATTTGTAGTGTATCATTGAAAATACCTTATAATATAACAGAGTATCATAGAAAATACCTTATAATATAACGTAATATGCAGTGTATCATTGAAAATACCATATAATATATAGTAGTTTATCATTGAAAATACCTTATAACATAACGTAATATACAGTGTAACATTGAAAATACCTTATAATATAACGTACTATGCAGCGTATCATTGAAAATACCTTATAATATATCGTAATATGCAGTGTATCATTGAAAATACCTTATAATATAACGTAATATGCAGTGTATCATTGAAAATACCTTATATTATAACATAATATGCAGTGTATCATTGAAAATACCTTGTAATATAACGTAATATGCAGTGTATCATTGAAAATACCTTTTAATATATCGTAGTTTATCATTGAAAATGCCTTATAATGTAACGTAATATGGAGTGTTTCAATGAAAATACCTTATAATATAACGGAATATGCAGAGTATCATAGAAAATACCTTATAATATAACGTAATATGCAGTGTATCATTGAAAATACCTTATAATATATCGTAATATGCAATGTATCATTGAAAATACCTTATAATATTTCGTAATTTGTAGTGTATCATTGAAAATACCTTATAATATAACGTAATATGCAGTGTATCATTGAAAATACCTTGTAATATAACGTAATATGCAGTGTATTATTGAAAATACCTTTTAATATATCGTAGTTTATCATTGAAAATGCCTTATAATGTAACGTAATATGGAGTGTTTCAATGAAAATACCTTATAATATATAGTAGTTTATCATTGAAAATACCTTATAACATAACGTAATATACAGTGTAACATTGAAAATACCTTTTAATATATCGTAGTTTATCATTGAAAATGCCTTATAATGTAACGTAGTATGCAGTGTATCATTGAAAATACCTTATAATATAACGTAATATGCATTGTATCATTGAAAATACCTTATAATATAACGTAATATGCAGTGTATCATTGAAAATACCTTATAATATAACGTAATATGGATTGTATCATTGAAAATACCTTATAATATATAGTAGTTTATCATTGAAAATACCTTATAACATAACGTAATATACAGTGTAACATTGAAAATACCTTTTAATATATCGTAGTTTATCATTGAAAATACCTTATAATATATCGTAATATGCAGTGTATCATTGAAAATACCATATAATATAACGTAATATGCAGTGTATCATTGAAAATACCTTATATTATAACGTAATATGCAGTGTATCATTGAAAATACCTTGTAATATAACGTAATATGCAGTGTATCATTGAAAATACCTTATAATATAACGTAATATGCAGTGTATCATTGAAAATACCTTCTAATATATCGTAGTTTATCATTGAAAATACCTTATAATATAACGTAATATACAGTGTACCATTGAAAATACCTTATAATATAACGAAATATGCAGTGTATCACTGAAAATACCTTCTAATATATTGTAGTTTATCATTGAAAATACCTTATAATATAACGTAATATGCAGTGTATCATTGAAAATACCTTATAATATAACGTAATATGCAGTGTATCATTGAAAATACATTATAATATAACGTAATATGCAGTGTATCATTGAAAATACCTTATAATATAACGTAATTTGTAGTGTATCATTGAAAATACCTTATAATATAACGAAATATGCAGTGTGTCATTGAACATACCTTATATTATGTCGTAGTTTATCATTAAAAATACCTTATAGTATAACGTAATATGCAGTGTATCATTGAAAATAACTTATAATATAACGAAATATGCATTGTGTCATTGAAAAGACCTTATAATATAACGTAATATGCAGTGTATCATTGAAAATACCTTATAATATAACGTAATATGCAGTGTATCATTGAAAATACTTTGTAATATAACGGAATTTGTAGTGTTTCAATGAAAATACCTTATAATATAACGTAATATGCAGTATATCGTTGAAAATACCTTATAATATAACGTAATATGCATTGTATCATTGAAAATACCTTATATTATAACGTAATATGCAGTGTATCATTGAAAATACCTTGTAATATAACGTAATATGCAGTGTATCATTGAAAATACCTTATAATATAACGTAATATGCAGTGTATCATTGAAAATACCTTCTAATATATCGTAGTTTATCATTGAAAAGACTTTATAATATAACGTAATATTTAGTTTATCATTGAAAATACCTTATAACATAACGTATATTGCAGAGTATCATTGAAAATAACTTATAATATAACGTAATATGCAGTGTATCATTGAAAATACCTTATAATATAACGTAATGTGCAGTGTATCATTGAAAATACCTTATAATATAACGTAATATGCATTGTATCATTGAAAATACCTTATAATATAACGTAATATGCAGTGTATCATAGAAAATACCTTATAATATAACGTAATATGCAGTGTATCATTGAAAATACCTTATAATATATAGTAGTTTATCATTGAAAATACCTTATAACATAACGTAATATACAGTGTAACATTGAAAATACCTTATAATATAACGTACTATGCAGCGTATCATTGAAAATACCTTATAATATATCGTAATATGCAGTGTATCATTGAAAATACCATATAATATAACGTAATATGCAGTGTATCATTGAAAATACCTTATATTATAACGTAATATGCAGTGTATCATTGAAAATACCTTGTAATATAACGTAATATGCAGTGTATCATTGAAAATACCTTATAATATAACGTAATATGCAGTGTATCATTGAAAATACCTTCTAATATATCGTAGTTTATCATTGAAAATACCTTATAATATAACGTAATATACAGTGTACCATTGAAAATACCTTATAATATAACGAAATATGCAGTGTATCACTGAAAATACCTTCTAATATATCGTAGTTTATCATTGAAAATACCTTATAATATAACGTAATATGCAGTGTATCATTGAAAATACCTTATAATATAACGTAATATGCAGTGTATCATTGAAAATACATTATAATATAACGTAATATGCAGAGTATCATTGAAAATACCTTATAATATAACGTAATTTGTAGTGTATCATTGAAAATACCTTATAATATAACGAAATATGCAGTGTGTCATTGAACATACCTTATATTATGTCGTAGTTTATCATTAAAAATACCTTATAGTATAACGTAATATGCAGTGTATCATTGAAAATAACTTATAATATAACGAAATATGCATTGTGTCATTGAAAAGACCTTATAATATAACGTAATATGCAGTGTATCATTGAAAATAACTTATAATATAACGTAATATGCAGTGTATCATTGAAAATACCTTATAATATAACGTAATGTGCAGTGTATCATTGAAAATACCTTATAATATAACGTAATATGCATTGTATCATTGAAAATACCTTATAATATAACGTAATATGCAGTGTATCATTGAAAATACCTTATAATATAACGTAATATGCATTGTATCATTGAAAATACCTTATAATATATAGTAGTTTATCATTGAAAATACCTTATAACATAACGTAATATACAGTGTAACATTGAAAATACCTTATAATATAACGTACTATGCAGCGTATCATTGAAAATACCTTATAATATATCGTAATATGCAGTGTATCATTGAAAATACCATATAATATAACGTAATATGCAGTGTATCATTGAAAATACCTTATATTATAACGTAATATGCAGTGTATCATTGAAAATACCTTGTAATATAACGTAATATGCAGTGTATCATTGAAAATACCTTATAATATAACGTAATATGCAGTGTATCATTGAAAATACCTTCTAATATATCGTAGTTTATCATTGAAAATACCTTATAATATAACGTAATATACAGTGTACCATTGAAAATACCTTATAATATAACGAAATATGCAGTGTATCACTGAAAATACCTTCAAATATATCGTAGTTTATCATTGAAAATACCTTATAATATAACGAAATATACAGTGTATCATTGAAAATACCGTATGATATAACGTAATATGCAGTGTATCATTGTAAATACCTTATAATATAACGTAATATGCAGAGTATCATTGAAAATACCTTATAATATAACGTAATTTGTAGTGTATCATTGAAAATACCTTATAATATAACGAAATATGCAGTGTGTCATTGAACATACCTTATATTATGTCGTAGTTTATCATTGAAAATACCTTATAGTATAACGTAATATGCAGTGTATCATTGAAAATAACTTATAATATAACGAAATATGCATTGTGTCATTGAAAAGACCTTATAATATAACGTAATATGCAGTGTATCATTGAAAATACCTTATAATATAACGTAATATGCAGTGTATCATTGAAAATACTTTGTAATATAACGGAATTTGTAGTGTTTCAATGAAAATACCTTATAATATAACGTAATATGCAGTATATCGTTGAAAATACCTTATAATATAACGTAATATGCATTGTATCATTGAAAATGCCTTATAATATATCGGAATTTATAGTGTATCTTTGAAAATACCTTATAATATAACGTAATATGCAGTGTATCGTTGAAAAAACCTTATAATATAACGTAATATGCAGTGTATCATTGAAAATACCTTGTAATATAACGTAATATGCAGTGTATCATTGAAAATACCTTTTAATATATCGTAGTTTATCATTGAAAATGCCTTATAATGTAACGTAATATGGAGTGTTTCAATGAAAATACCTTATAATATAACGTAATATGCAGAGTATCATAGAAAATACCTTATAATATAACGTAATATGCAGTGTATCATTGAAAATACCATATAATATATAGTAGTTTATCATTGAAAATACCTTATAACATAACGTAATATACAGTGTAACATTGAAAATACCTTATAATATAACGTACTATGCAGCGTATCATTGAAAATACCTTATAATATATCGTAATATGCAGTGTATCATTGAAAATACCATATAATATAACGTAATATGCAGTGTATCATTGAAAATACCTTATATTATAACGTAATATGCAGTGTATCATTGAAAATACCTTGTAATATAACGTAATATGCAGTGTATCATTGAAAATACCTTATAATATAACGTAATATGCAGTGTATCATTGAAAATACCTTCTAATATATCGTAGTTTATCATTGAAAATACCTTATAATATAACGTAATATACAGTGTACCATTGAAAATACCTTATAATATAACGAAATATGCAGTGTATCACTGAAAATACCTTCAAATATATCGTAGTTTATCATTGAAAATACCTTATAATATAACGTAATATGCAGTGTATCATTGAAAATACCTTATAATATAACGTAATATGCAGTGTATCATTGAAAATACATTATAATATAACGTAATATGCAGAGTATCATTGAAAATACCTTATAATATAACGTAATTTGTAGTGTATCATTGAAAATACCTTATAATATAACGAAATATGCAGTGTGTCATTGAACATACCTTATATTATGTCGTAGTTTATCATTAAAAATACCTTATAGTATAACGTAATATGCAGTGTATCATTGAAAATAACTTATAATATAACGAAATATGCATTGTGTCATTGAAAAGACCTTATAATATAACGTAATATGCAGTGTATCATTGAAAATACCTTATAATATAACGTAATATGCAGTGTATCATTGAAAATACTTTGTAATATAACGGAATTTGTAGTGTTTCAATGAAAATACCTTATAATATAACGTAATATGCAGTATATCGTTGAAAATACCTTATAATATAACGTAATATGCATTGTATCATTGAAAATGCCTTATAATATATCGGAATTTATAGTGTATCTTTGAAAATACCTTATAATATAACGTAATATGCAGTGTATCGTTGAAAAAACCTTATAATATAACGTAATATGCAGTGTATCATTGAAAATACCTTGTAATATAACGTAATATGCAGTGTATCATTGAAAATACCTTTTAATATATCGTAGTTTATCATTGAAAATGCCTTATAATGTAACGTAATATGGAGTGTTTCAATGAAAATACCTTATAATATAACGTAATATGCAGAGTATCATAGAAAATACCTTATAATATAACGTAATATGCAGTGTATCATTGAAAATACCATATAATATATAGTAGTTTATCATTGAAAATACCTTATAACATAACGTAATATACAGTGTAACATTGAAAATACCTTATAATATAACGTACTATGCAGCGTATCATTGAAAAAACCTTATAATATATCGTAATATGCAGTGTATCATTGAAAATACCTTATAATATAACGTAATATGCAGTGTATCATTGAAAATACCTTATATTATAACATAATATGCAGTGTATCATTGAAAATACCTTGTAATATAACGTAATATGCAGTGTATCATTGAAAATACCTTTTAATATATCGTAGTTTATCATTGAAAATGCCTTATAATGTAACGTAATAAGGAGTGTTTCAATGAAAATACCTTATAATATAACGGAATATGCAGAGTATCATAGAAAATACCTTATAATATAACGTAATATGCAGTGTATCATTGAAAATACCTTATAATATATCGTAATATGCAATGTATCATTGAAAATACCTTATAATATATCGTAATATGCAGTGTATCATTGAAAATACCTTGTAATATAACGTAATATGCAGTGTATCATTGAAAATACCTTATATTATAACGTAATATGCAGTGTATCATTGAAAATACCTTGTAATATAACGTAATATGCAGTGTATCATTGAAAATACCTTATAATATAACGTAATATGCAGTGTATCATTGAAAATACCTTCTAATATATCGTAGTTTATCATTGAAAATACCTTATAATATAACGTAATATACAGTGTACCATTGAAAATACCTTATAATATAACGAAATATGCAGTGTATCACTGAAAATACCTTCTAATATATCGTAGTTTATCATTGAAAATACCTTATAATATAACGTAATATGCAGTGTATCATTGAAAATACCTTATAATATAACGTAATATGCAGTGTATCATTGAAAATACATTATAATATAACGTAATATGCAGAGTATCATTGAAAATACCTTATAATATAACGTAATTTGTAGTGTATCATTGAAAATACCTTATAATATAACAGAGTATCATAGAAAATACCTTATAATATAACGTAATATGCAGTGTATCATTGAAAATACCATATAATATATAGTAGTTTATCATTGAAAATACCTTATAACATAACGTAATATACAGTGTAACATTGAAAATACCTTATAATATAACGTACTATGCAGCGTATCATTGAAAATACCTTATAATATAACGTAATATGCAGTGTATCATTGAAAATACCTTATAATATAACGTAATATGCAGTGTATCATTGAAAATACCTTATATTATAACATAATATGCAGTGTATCATTGAAAATACCTTGTAATATAACGTAATATGCAGTGTATCATTGAAAATACCTTTTAATATATCGTAGTTTATCATTGAAAATGCCTTATAATGTAACGTAATATGGAGTGTTTCAATGAAAATACCTTTTAATATAACGGAATATGCAGAGTATCATAGAAAATACCTTATAATATAACGTAATATGCAGTGTATCATTGAAAATACCTTATAATATATCGTAATATGCAATGTATCATTGAAAATACCTTATAATATTTCGTAATTTGTAGTGTATCATTGAAAATACCTTATAATATAACGTAATATGCAGTGTATCATTGAAAATACCTTGTAATATAACGTAATATGCAGTGTATCATTGAAAATACCTTTTAATATATCGTAGTTTATCATTGAAAATGCCTTATAATGTAACGTAATATGGAGTGTTTCAATGAAAATACCTTATAATATATAGTAGTTTATCATTGAAAATACCTTATAACATAACGTAATATACAGTGTAACATTGAAAATACCTTTTAATATATCGTAGTTTATCATTGAAAATGCCTTATAATGTAACGTAATATGCAGTGTATCATTGAAAATACCTTATAATATAACGTAATATGCAGTGTATCATTGAAAATACCTTATAATATAACGTAATATGCAGTGTATCATTGAAAATACCTTATAATATAACGTAATATGGATTGTATCATTGAAAATACCTTATAATATATAGTAGTTTATCATTGAAAATACCTTATAACATAACGTAATATACAGTGTAACATTGAAAATACCTTTTAATATATCGTAGTTTATCATTGAAAATACCTTATAATATATCGTAATATGCAGTGTATCATTGAAAATACCATATAATATAACGTAATATGCAGTGTATCATTGAAAATACCTTATATTATAACGTAATATGCAGTGTATCATTGAAAATACCTTGTAATATAACGTAATATGCAGTGTATCATTGAAAATACCTTATAATATAACGTAATATGCAGTGTATCATTGAAAATACCTTCTAATATATCGTAGTTTATCATTGAAAATACCTTATAATATAACGTAATATACAGTGTACCATTGAAAATACCTTATAATATAACGAAATATGCAGTGTATCACTGAAAATACCTTCTAATATATCGTAGTTTATCATTGAAAATACCTTATAATATAACGTAATATGCAGTGTATCATTGAAAATACCTTATAATATAACGTAATATGCAGTGTATCATTGAAAATACATTATAATATAACGTAATATGCAGAGTATCATTGAAAATACCTTATAATATAACGTAATTTGTAGTGTATCATTGAAAATACCTTATAATATAACGAAATATGCAGTGTGTCATTGAACATACCTTATATTATGTCGTAGTTTATCATTAAAAATACCTTATAGTATAACGTAATATGCAGTGTATCATTGAAAATAACTTATAATATAACGAAATATGCATTGTGTCATTGAAAAGACCTTATAATATAACGTAATATGCAGTGTATCATTGAAAATACCTTATAATATAACGTAATATGCAGTGTATCATTGAAAATACTTTGTAATGTAACGGAATTTGTAGTGTTTCAATGAAAATACCTTATAATATAACGTAATATGCAGTATATCGTTGAAAATACCTTATAATATAACGTAATATGCATTGTATCATTGAAAATACCTTATATTATAACGTAATATGCAGTGTATCATTGAAAATACCTTGTAATATAACGTAATATGCAGTGTATCATTGAAAATACCTTATAATATAACGTAATATGCAGTGTATCATTGAAAATACATTATAATATAACGTAATATGCAGAGTATCATTGAAAATACCTTATAATATAACGTAATTTGTAGTGTATCATTGAAAAGACCTTATAATATAACGTAATATGCAGTGTATCATTGAAAATACCTTATAATATAACGTAATATGCAGTGTATCATTGAAAATACCTTATAATATAACGTAATGTGCAGTGTATCATTGAAAATACCTTATAATATAACGTAATATGCATTGTATCATTGAAAATACCTTATAATATAACGTAATATGCAGTGTATCATTGAAAATACCTTATAATATAACGTAATATGCATTGTATCATTGAAAATACCTTATAATATATAGTAGTTTATCATTGAAAATACCTTATAACATAACGTAATATACAGTGTAACATTGAAAATACCTTATAATATAACGTACTATGCAGCGTATCATTGAAAATACCTTATAATATATCGTAATATGCAGTGTATCATTGAAAATACCATATAATATAACGTAATATGCAGTGTATCATTGAAAATACCTTACATTATAACGTAATATGCAGTGTATCATTGAAAATACCTTGTAATATAACGTAATATGCAGTGTATCATTGAAAATACCTTATAATATAACGTAATATGCAGTGTATCATTGAAAATACCTTCTAATATATCGTAGTTTATCATTGAAAATACCTTATAATATAACGTAATATACAGTGTACCATTGAAAATACCTTATAATATAACGAAATATGCAGTGTATCACTGAAAATACCTTCTAATATATCGTAGTTTATCATTGAAAATACCTTATAATATAACGTAATATGCAGTGTATCATTGAAAATACCTTATAATATAACGTAATATGCAGTGTATCATTGAAAATACATTATAATATAACGTAATATGCAGAGTATCATTGAAAATACCTTATAATATAACGTAATTTGTAGTGTATCATTGAAAATACCTTATAATATAACGAAATATGCAGTGTGTCATTGAACATACCTTATATTATGTCGTAGTTTATCATTAAAAATACCTTATAGTATAACGTATGCAGTGTATCATTGAAAATAACTTATAATATAACGAAATATGCATTGTGTCATTGAAAAGACCTTATAATATAACGTAATATGCAGTGTATCATTGAAAATACCTTATAATATAACGTAATATGCAGTGTATCATTGAAAATACTTTGTAATATAACGGAATTTGTAGTGTTTCAATGAAAATACCTTATAATATAACGTAATATGCAGTATATCGTTGAAAATACCTTATAATATAACGTAATATGCATTGTATCATTGAAAATGCCTTATAATATATCGGAATTTATAGTGTATCTTTGAAAATACCTTATAATATAACGTAATATGCAGTGTATCGTTGAAAAAACCTTATAATATAACGTAATATGCAGTGTATCATTGAAAATACCTTGTAATATAACGTAATATGCAGTGTATCATTGAAAATACCTTTTAATATATCGTAGTTTATCATTGAACATGCCTTATAATGTAACGTAATATGGAGTGTTTCAATGAAAATACCTTATAATATAACGTAATATGCAGAGTATCATAGAAAATACCTTATAATATAACGTAATATGCAGTGTATCATTGAAAATACCATATAATATATAGTAGTTTATCATTGAAAATACCTTATAACATAACGTAATATACAGTGTAACATTGAAAATACCTTATAATATAACGTACTATGCAGCGTATCATTGAAAGAACCTTATAGTATATCGTAGTATACAGTGTATCATTGTAAATACCTTATAATATAACGTAATATGCACTGTATCATTGAAAATACCTTATAATATAACGTAATATGCAGTGTATCATTGAAAATACCTTGTAATATAACGTAATATGCAGTGTATCATTGAAAATACCTTTTAATATATCGTAGTTTATCATTGAAAATGCCTTATAATGTAACGTAATAAGGAGTGTTTCAATGAAAATACCTTATAATATAACGGAATATGCAGAGTATCATAGAAAATACCTTATAATATAACGTAATATGCAGTGTATCATTGAAAAAACCTTATAATATATCGTAATATGCAGTGTATCATTGAAAATACCTTATAATATAACGTAATATGCAGTGTATCATTGAAAATACCTTATATTATAACGTAATATGCAGTGTATCATTGAAAATACCTTATAATATAACGTAATATGCAGTGTATCATTGAAAATACCTTATAATATATAGTAGTTTATCATTGAAAATACCTTATAATATAACGTAATATGCAGTGAATCATTGAAAATACCTTATAATATAACGTTTATATGCAGTGTATCATTGAAAATACCTTATAATATAACGGAATTTGTAGTGTATCATTGAAAATACCATATAATATAACGTAATATGCAGTGTATCATTGAAAATACCTTATAATATATCGTAATATGCAATGTATCATTGAAAATACCTTATAATATTTCGTAATTTGTAGTGTATCATTGAAAATACCTTATAATATAACGTAATATGCAGTGTATCATTGAAAATACCTTGTAATATAACGGAATATGCAGAGTATCATAGAAAATACCTTATAATATAACGTAATATGCAGCGTATCATTGAAAAAACCTTATAATATATCGTAATATGCAGTGTATCATTGAAAATACCTTATAATATAACGTAATATGCAGTGTATCATTGAAAATACCTTATATTATAACATAATATGCAGTGTATCATTGAAAATACCTTGTAATATAACGTAATATGCAGTGTATCATTGAAAATACCTTTTAATATATCGTAGTTTATCATTGAAAATGCCTTATAATGTAACGTAATATGGAGTGTTTCAATGAAAATACCTTATAATATAACGGAATATGCAGAGTATCATAGAAAATACCTTATAATATAACGTAATATGCAGTGTATCATTGAAAATACCTTATAATATATCGTAATATGCAATGTATCATTGAAAATACCTTATAATATTTCGTAATTTGTAGTGTATCATTGAAAATACCTTATAATATAACGTAATATGCAGTGTATCATTGAAAATACCTTGTAATATAACGTAATATGCAGTGTATTATTGAAAATACCTTTTAATATATCGTAGTTTATCATTGAAAATGCCTTATAATGTAACGTAATATGGAGTGTTTCAATGAAAATACCTTATAATATAACGGAATATGCAGAGTATCATTGAAAATACCTTATAATATAACGTAATATACAGTGTATCATTGAAAATACCTTATAATATAGCGTAATATGCAGTGTATCATTGAAAATACCTTCTAATATATCGTAGTTTATCATTGAAAATACCTTATAATATAACGTAGTATGCAGTTTATCATTGAAAATACCTTATATTATAACGTAATATGCAGTGTATCATTGAAAATACCTTGTAATATAACGTAATATGCAGTGTATCATTGAAAATACCTTATAATATAACGTAATATGCAGTGTATCATTGAAAATACCTTCTAATATATCGTAGTTTATCATTGAAAAGACTTTATAATATAACGTAATATTTAGTTTATCATTGAAAATACCTTATAACATAACGTATATTGCAGAGTATCATTGAAAATAACTTATAATATAACGTAATATGCAGTGTATCATTGAAAATACCTTATAATATAACGTAATATGCAGTGTATCATTGAAAATACCTTATAATATAACGTAATATGCATTGTATCATTGAAAATACCTTATAATATATAGTAGTTTATCATTGAAAATACCTTATAATATAACGTAATATGCAGTGAATCATTGAAAATACCTTATAATATAACGTTTATATGCAGTGTATCATTGAAAATACCTTATAATATAACGGAATTTGTAGTGTATCATTGAAAATACCATATAATATAACGTAATATGCAGTGTATCATTGAAAATACCTTATATTATAACGTAATATGCAGTGTATCATTGAAAATACCTTGTAATATAACGTAATATGCAGTGTATCATTGAAAATACCTTATAATATAACGTAATATGCAGTGTATCATTGAAAATACCTTATAATATAACGTAATATGCATTGTATCATTGAAAATACCTTATAATATAACGTAATTTGCAGTGTATCAATGAAAATACCTTATAATATAACGTAATATGCAGTGTATCATTGAAAATACCTTGTAATATAACGTAATATGCAGTGTATCATTGAAAATACCTTTTAATATATCGTAGTTTATCATTGTAAATGCCTTATAATGTAACGTAATATGGAGTGTTTCAATGAAAATACCTTATAATATAACGTAATATGCAGTATATCGTTGAAAATACCTTATAATATAACGTAATATGCATTGTATCATTGAAAATGCCTTATAATATATCGGAATTTATAGTGTATCTTTGAAAATACCTTATAATATAACGTAATATGCAGTGTATCGTTGAAAATACCTTATAATATAACGTAATATGCAGTGTATCATTGAAAATACCTTATAATATAACGTAATATGCAGTGTATCATTGAAAATACCTTATAATGTAAAATAATATGCAGTGTATCATTGAAAATACCTTGTAATATAACGTAATATGCAGTGTATCATTGAAAATACCTTTTAATATATCGTAGTTTATCATTGAAAATGCCTTTTAATGTAACGTAATATGGAGTGTTTCAATGAAAATACCTTATAATATAACGGAATATGCAGAGTATCATAGAAAATACCTTTTAATATAACGTAATATGCAGTGTATCATTGAAAATACCTTATAATATATCGTAATATGCAATGTATCATTGAAAATACCTTATAATATTTCGTAATTTGTAGTGTATCATTGAAAATACCTTATATTATAACGTAATATGCAGTGTATCATTGAAAATACCTTGTAATATAACGTAATATGCAATGTATCATTGAAAATACCTTCTAATATATCGTAGTTTATCATTGAAAAGACTTTATAATATAACGTAATATTTAGTTTATCATTGAAAATACCTTATAACATAACGTATATTGCAGAGTATCATTGAAAATAACTTATAATATAACGTAATATGCAGTGTATCATTGAAAATACCTTATAATATAACGTAATATGCAGTGTATCATTGAAAATACCTTATAATATAACGTAATATGCAGTGTATCATTGAAAATACCTTATAATATATAGTAGTTTATCATTGAAAATACCTTATAATATAACGTAATATGCAGTGAATCATTGAAAATACCTTATAATATAACGTTTATATGCAGTGTATCATTGAAAATACAATAGAATATAACGTAATATGCAGTGTATCATTGAAAATACCTTATAATATAACGGAATTTGTAGTGTATCATTGAAAATACCTTATAATATAACGAAATATGCAGTGTGTCATTGAACATACCTTATATTATGTCGTAGTTTATCATTAAAAATACCTTATAGTATAACGTAATATGCAGTGTATCATTGAAAATAACTTATAATATAACGAAATATGCATTGTGTCATTGAAAAGACCTTATAATATAACGTAATATGCAGTGTATCATTGAAAATACCTTATAATATAACGTAATATGCAGTGTATCATTGAAAATACCTTATAATATAACGTAATATGCATTGTATCATTGAAAATACCTTATAATATATAGTAGTTTATCATTGAAAATACCTTATAACATAACGTAATATACAGTGTAACATTGAAAATACCTTATAATATAACGTACTATGCAGCGTATCATTGAAAATACCTTATAATATATCGTAATATGCAGTGTATCATTGAAAATACCATATAATATAACGTAATATGCAGTGTATCATTGAAAATACCTTATATTATAACGTAATATGCAGTGTATCATTGAAAATACCTTGTAATATAACGTAATATGCAGTGTATCATTGAAAATACCTTATAATATAACGTAATATGCAGTGTATCATTGAAAATACCTTATAATATAACGTAATATGCATTGTATCATTGAAAATACCTTATAATATATCGTAATTTGCAGTGTATCAATGAAAATACCTTATAATATAACGTAATATGCAGTGTATCATTGAAAATACCTTGTAATATAACGTAATATGCAGTGTATCATTGAAAATACCTTATAATATATCGTAGTTTATCATTGTAAATGCCTTATAATGTAACGTAATATGGAGTGTTTCAATGAAAATACCTTATAATATAACGTAATATGCAGTATATCGTTGAAAATACCTTATAATATAACGTAATATGCATTGTATCATTGAAAATGCCTTATAATATATCGGAATTTATAGTGTATCTTTGAAAATACCTTATAATATAACGTAATATGCAGTGTATCGTTGAAAATACCTTATAATATAACGTAATATGCAGTGTATCATTGAAAATACCTTGTAATATAACGGAATTTGTAGTGTTTCAATGAAAATACCTTATAATATAACGTAATATGCAGTATATCGTTGAAAATACCTTATAATATAACGTAATATGCATTGTATCATTGAAAATGCCTTATAATATATCGGAATTTATAGTGTATCTTTGAAAATACCTTATAATATAACGTAATATGCAGTGTATCATTGAAAATACCTTATAATATAACGTAATATGCAGTGTATCATTGAAAATACCTTGTAATATAACGTAATATGCAGTGTATCATTGAAAATACCTTATATTATAACATAATATGCAGTGTATCATTGAAAATACCTTGTAATATAACGTAATATGCAGTGTATCATTGAAAATACCTTTTAATATATCGTAGTTTATCATTGAAAATGCCTTTTAATGTAACGTAATATGGAGTGTTTCAATGAAAATACCTTATAATATAACGGAATATGCAGAGTATCATAGAAAATACCTTTTAATATAACGTAATATGCAGTGTATCATTGAAAATACCTTATAATATATCGTAATATGCAATGTATCATTGAAAATATCTTATAATATTTCGTAATTTGTAGTGTATCATTGAAAATACCTTATATTATAACGTAATATGCAGTGTATCATTGAAAATACCTTGTAATATAACGTAATATGCAGTGTATCATTGAAAATACCTTTTAATATATCGTAGTTTATCATTGAAAATGCCTTTTAATGTAACGTAATATGGAGTGTTTCAATGAAAATACCTTATAATATAACGGAATATGCAGAGTATCATAGAAAATACCTTTTAATATAACGTAATATGCAGTGTATCATTGAAAATACCTTATAATATAACGTAATATGCAGTGTATCATTGAAAATACCTTATAATATAACGTAATATGCAGTGTATCATTGAAAATACATTATAATATAACGTAATATGCAGAGTATCATTGAAAATACCTTATAATATAACGTAATTTGTAGTGTATCATTGAAAATACCTTATAATATAACGAAATATGCAGTGTGTCATTGAACATACCTTATATTATGTCGTAGTTTATCATTAAAAATACCTTATAGTATAACGTAATATGCAGTGTATCATTGAAAATAACTTATAATATAACGAAATATGCATTGTGTCATTGAAAAGACCTTATAATATAACGTAATATGCAGTGTATCATTGAAAATACCTTATAATATAACGTAATATGCAGTGTATCATTGAAAATACTTTGTAATATAACGGAATTTGTAGTGTTTCAATGAAAATACCTTATAATATAACGTAATATGCAGTATATCGTTGAAAATACCTTATAATATAACGTAATATGCATTGTATCATTGAAAATACCTTATATTATAACGTAATATGCAGTGTATCATTGAAAATACCTTATAATATAACGTAATATGCAGTGTATCATTGAAAATACATTGTAATATAACGTAATATGCAGTGTATCATTGAAAATACCTTCTAATATATCGTAGTTTATCATTGAAAAGACTTTATAATATAACGTAATATTTAGTTTATCATTGAAAATACCTTATAACATAACGTATATTGCAGAGTATCATTGAAAATAACTTATAATATAACGTAATATGCAGTGTATCATTGAAAATACCTTATAATATAACGTAATGTGCAGTGTATCATTGAAAATACCTTATAATATAACGTAATATGCATTGTATCATTGAAAATACCTTATAATATAACGTAATATGCAGTGTATCATTGAAAATACCTTATAATATAACGTAATATGCAGTGTATCATTGAAAATACCTTATAATATATAGTAGTTTATCATTGAAAATACCTTATAACATAACGTAATATACAGTGTAACATTGAAAATACCTTATAATATAACGTACTATGCAGCGTATCATTGAAAATACCTTATAATATATCGTAATATGCAGTGTATCATTGAAAATACCATATAATATAACGTAATATGCAGTGTATCATTGAAAATACCTTATATTATAACGTAATATGCAGTGTATCATTGAAAATACCTTGTAATATAACGTAATATGCAGTGTATCATTGAAAATACCTTATAATATAACGTAATATGCAGTGTATCATTGAAAATACCTTCTAATATATCGTAGTTTATCATTGAAAATACCTTATAATATAACGTAATATACAGTGTACCATTGAAAATACCTTATAATATAACGAAATATGCAGTGTATCACTGAAAATACCTTCTAATATATCGTAGTTTATCATTGAAAATACCTTATAATATAACGTAATATGCAGTGTATCATTGAAAATACCTTATAATATAACGTAATATGCAGTGTATCATTGAAAATACATTATAATATAACGTAATATGCAGAGTATCATTGAAAATACCTTATAATATAACGTAATTTGTAGTGTATCATTGAAAAGACCTTATAATATAACGTAATATGCAGTGTATCATTGAAAATAACTTATAATATAACGTAATATGCAGTGTATCATTGAAAATACCTTATAATATAACGTAATGTGCAGTGTATCATTGAAAATACCTTATAATATAACGTAATATGCATTGTATCATTGAAAATACCTTATAATATAACGTAATATGCAGTGTATCATTGAAAATACCTTATAATATAACGTAATATGCATTGTATCATTGAAAATACCTTATAATATATAGTAGTTTATCATTGAAAATACCTTATAACATAACGTAATATACAGTGTAACATTGAAAATACCTTATAATATAACGTACTATGCAGCGTATCATTGAAAATACCTTATAATATATCGTAATATGCAGTGTATCATTGAAAATACCATATAATATAACGTAATATGCAGTGTATCATTGAAAATACCTTACATTATAACGTAATATGCAGTGTATCATTGAAAATACCTTGTAATATAACGTAATATGCAGTGTATCATTGAAAATACCTTATAATATAACGTAATATGCAGTGTATCATTGAAAATACCTTCTAATATATCGTAGTTTATCATTGAAAATACCTTATAATATAACGTAATATACAGTGTACCATTGAAAATACCTTATAATATAACGAAATATGCAGTGTATCACTGAAAATACCTTCTAATATATCGTAGTTTATCATTGAAAATACCTTATAATATAACGTAATATGCAGTGTATCATTGAAAATACCTTATAATATAACGTAATATGCAGTGTATCATTGAAAATACATTATAATATAACGTAATATGCAGAGTATCATTGAAAATACCTTATAATATAACGTAATTTGTAGTGTATCATTGAAAATACCTTATAATATAACGAAATATGCAGTGTGTCATTGAACATACCTTATATTATGTCGTAGTTTATCATTAAAAATACCTTATAGTATAACGTATGCAGTGTATCATTGAAAATAACTTATAATATAACGAAATATGCATTGTGTCATTGAAAAGACCTTATAATATAACGTAATATGCAGTGTATCATTGAAAATACCTTATAATATAACGTAATATGCAGTGTATCATTGAAAATACTTTGTAATATAACGGAATTTGTAGTGTTTCAATGAAAATACCTTATAATATAACGTAATATGCAGTATATCGTTGAAAATACCTTATAATATAACGTAATATGCATTGTATCATTGAAAATGCCTTATAATATATCGGAATTTATAGTGTATCTTTGAAAATACCTTATAATATAACGTAATATGCAGTGTATCGTTGAAAAAACCTTATAATATAACGTAATATGCAGTGTATCATTGAAAATACCTTGTAATATAACGTAATATGCAGTGTATCATTGAAAATACCTTTTAATATATCGTAGTTTATCATTGAACATGCCTTATAATGTAACGTAATATGGAGTGTTTCAATGAAAATACCTTATAATATAACGTAATATGCAGAGTATCATAGAAAATACCTTATAATATAACGTAATATGCAGTGTATCATTGAAAATACCATATAATATATAGTAGTTTATCATTGAAAATACCTTATAACATAACGTAATATACAGTGTAACATTGAAAATACCTTATAATATAACGTACTATGCAGCGTATCATTGAAAGAACCTTATAGTATATCGTAGTATACAGTGTATCATTGTAAATACCTTATAATATAACGTAATATGCACTGTATCATTGAAAATACCTTATAATATAACGTAATATGCAGTGTATCATTGAAAATACCTTGTAATATAACGTAATATGCAGTGTATCATTGAAAATACCTTTTAATATATCGTAGTTTATCATTGAAAATGCCTTATAATGTAACGTAATAAGGAGTGTTTCAATGAAAATACCTTATAATATAACGGAATATGCAGAGTATCATAGAAAATACCTTATAATATAACGTAATATGCAGTGTATCATTGAAAAAACCTTATAATATATCGTAATATGCAGTGTATCATTGAAAATACCTTATAATATAACGTAATATGCAGTGTATCATTGAAAATACCTTATATTATAACGTAATATGCAGTGTATCATTGAAAATACCTTATAATATAACGTAATATGCATTGTATCATTGAAAATACCTTATAATATATAGTAGTTTATCATTGAAAATACCTTATAATATAACGTAATATGCAGTGTATCATTGAAAATACCTTATAATATAACGTTTATATGCAGTGTATCATTGAAAATACCTTATAATATAACGGAATTTGTAGTGTATCATTGAAAATACCATATAATATAACGTAATATGCAGTGTATCATTGAAAATACCTTATAATATATCGTAATATGCAGTGTATCATTGAAAATACCTTATAATATTTCGTAATTTGTAGTGTATCATTGAAAATACCTTATAATATAACGTAATATGCAGTGTATCATTGAAAATACCTTGTAATATAACGGAATATGCAGAGTATCATAGAAAATACCTTATAATATAACGTAATATGCAGCGTATCATTGAAAAAACCTTATAATATATCGTAATATGCAGTGTATCATTGAAAATACCTTATAATATAACGTAATATGCAGTGTATCATTGAAAATACCTTATATTATAACATAATATGCAGTGTATCATTGAAAATACCTTGTAATATAACGTAATATGCAGTGTATCATTGAAAATACCTTTTAATATATCGTAGTTTATCATTGAAAATGCCTTATAATGTAACGTAATATGGAGTGTTTCAATGAAAATACCTTATAATATAACGGAATATGCAGAGTATCATAGAAAATACCTTATAATATAACGTAATATGCAGTGTATCATTGAAAATACCTTATAATATATCGTAATATGCAATGTATCATTGAAAATACCTTATAATATTTCGTAATTTGTAGTGTATCATTGAAAATACCTTATAATATAACGTAATATGCAGTGTATCATTGAAAATACCTTGTAATATAACGTAATATGCAGTGTATTATTGAAAATACCTTTTAATATATCGTAGTTTATCATTGAAAATGCCTTATAATGTAACGTAATATGGAGTGTTTCAATGAAAATACCTTATAATATAACGGAATATGCAGAGTATCATTGAAAATACCTTATAATATAACGTAATATACAGTGTATCATTGAAAATACCTTATAATATAGCGTAATATGCAGTGTATCATTGAAAATACCTTCTAATATATCGTAGTTTATCATTGAAAATACCTTATAATATAACGTAGTATGCAGTTTATCATTGAAAATACCTTATATTATAACGTAATATGCAGTGTATCATTGAAAATACCTTGTAATATAACGTAATATGCAGTGTATCATTGAAAATACCTTATAATATAACGTAATATGCAGTGTATCATTGAAAATACCTTCTAATATATCGTAGTTTATCATTGAAAAGACTTTATAATATAACGTAATATTTAGTTTATCATTGAAAATACCTTATAACATAACGTATATTGCAGAGTATCATTGAAAATAACTTATAATATAACGTAATATGCAGTGTATCATTGAAAATACCTTATAATATAACGTAATATGCAGTGTATCATTGAAAATACCTTATAATATAACGTAATATGCATTGTATCATTGAAAATACCTTATAATATATAGTAGTTTATCATTGAAAATACCTTATAATATAACGTAATATGCAGTGAATCATTGAAAATACCTTATAATATAACGTTTATATGCAGTGTATCATTGAAAATACCTTATAATATAACGGAATTTGTAGTGTATCATTGAAAATACCATATAATATAACGTAATATGCAGTGTATCATTGAAAATACCTTATATTATAACGTAATATGCAGTGTATCATTGAAAATACCTTGTAATATAACGTAATATGCAGTGTATCATTGAAAATACCTTATAATATAACGTAATATGCAGTGTATCATTGAAAATACCTTATAATATAACGTAATATGCATTGTATCATTGAAAATACCTTATAATATAACGTAATTTGCAGTGTATCAATGAAAATACCTTATAATATAACGTAATATGCAGTGTATCATTGAAAATACCTTGTAATATAACGTAATATGCAGTGTATCATTGAAAATACCTTTTAATATATCGTAGTTTATCATTGTAAATGCCTTATAATGTAACGTAATATGGAGTGTTTCAATGAAAATACCTTATAATATAACGTAATATGCAGTATATCGTTGAAAATACCTTATAATATAACGTAATATGCATTGTATCATTGAAAATGCCTTATAATATATCGGAATTTATAGTGTATCTTTGAAAATACCTTATAATATAACGTAATATGCAGTGTATCGTTGAAAATACCTTATAATATAACGTAATATGCAGTGTATCATTGAAAATACCTTGTAATATAACGGAATTTGTAGTGTTTCAATGAAAATACCTTATAATATAACGTAATATGCAGTATATCGTTGAAAATACCTTATAATATAACGTAATATGCATTGTATCATTGAAAATGCCTTATAATATATCGGAATTTATAGTGTATCTTTGAAAATACCTTATAATATAACGTAATATGCAGTGTATCGTTGAAAATACCTTATAATATAACGTAATATGCAGTGTATCATTGAAAATACCTTGTAATATAACGTAATATGCAGTGTATCATTGAAAATACCTTATATTATAAAATAATATGCAGTGTATCATTGAAAATACCTTGTAATATAACGTAATATGCAGTGTATCATTGAAAATACCTTTTAATATATCGTAGTTTATCATTGAAAATGCCTTTTAATGTAACGTAATATGGAGTGTTTCAATGAAAATACCTTATAATATAACGGAATATGCAGAGTATCATAGAAAATACCTTTTAATATAACGTAATATGCAGTGTATCATTGAAAATACCTTATAATATATCGTAATATGCAATGTATCATTGAAAATACCTTATAATATTTCGTAATTTGTAGTGTATCATTGAAAATACCTTATATTATAACGTAATATGCAGTGTATCATTGAAAATACCTTGTAATATAACGTAATATGCAATGTATCATTGAAAATACCTTCTAATATATCGTAGTTTATCATTGAAAAGACTTTATAATATAACGTAATATTTAGTTTATCATTGAAAATACCTTATAACATAACGTATATTGCAGAGTATCATTGAAAATAACTTATAATATAACGTAATATGCAGTGTATCATTGAAAATACCTTATAATATAACGTAATATGCAGTGTATCATTGAAAATACCTTATAATATAACGTAATATGCATTGTATCATTGAAAATACCTTATAATATATAGTAGTTTATCATTGAAAATACCTTATAATATAACGTAATATGCAGTGAATCATTGAAAATACCTTATAATATAACGTTTATATGCAGTGTATCAT
This sequence comes from Lasioglossum lativentre, assembly GCA_916610255.1. Lineage (NCBI taxonomy): Eukaryota > Metazoa > Arthropoda > Insecta > Hymenoptera > Halictidae > Lasioglossum > Lasioglossum lativentre. Next base: position 551,550 of record CAKAJI010000232.1, on the reverse strand, counting down.
TGAAAATACAATAGAATATAACGTAATATGCAGTGTATCATTGAAAATACCTTATAATATAACGGAATTTGTAGTGTATCATTGAAAATACCTTATAATATAACGAAATATGCAGTGTGTCATTGAACATACCTTATATTATGTCGTAGTTTATCATTAAAAATACCTTATAGTATAACGTAATATGCAGTGTATCATTGAAAATAACTTATAATATAACGAAATATGCATTGTGTCATTGAAAAGACCTTATAATATAACGTAATATGCAGTGTATCATTGAAAATACCTTATAATATAACGTAATATGCAGTGTATCATTGAAAATACCTTATAATATAACGTAATATGCATTGTATCATTGAAAATACCTTATAATATATAGTAGTTTATCATTGAAAATACCTTATAACATAACGTAATATACAGTGTAACATTGAAAATACCTTATAATATAACGTACTATGCAGCGTATCATTGAAAATACCTTATAATATATCGTAATATGCAGTGTATCATTGAAAATACCATATAATATAACGTAATATGCAGTGTATCATTGAAAATACCTTATATTATAACGTAATATGCAGTGTATCATTGAAAATACCTTGTAATATAACGTAATATGCAGTGTATCATTGAAAATACCTTATAATATAACGTAATATGCAGTGTATCATTGAAAATACCTTATAATATAACGTAATATGCATTGTATCATTGAAAATACCTTATAATATATCGTAATTTGCAGTGTATCAATGAAAATACCTTATAATATAACGTAATATGCAGTGTATCATTGAAAATACCTTATAATATAACGTAATATGCAGTGTATCATTGAAAATACCTTTTAATATATCGTAGTTTATCATTGTAAATGCCTTATAATGTAACGTAATATGGAGTGTTTCAATGAAAATACCTTATAATATAACGTAATATGCAGTATATCGTTGAAAATACCTTATAATATAACGTAATATGCATTGTATCATTGAAAATGCCTTATAATATATCGGAATTTATAGTGTATCTTTGAAAATACCTTATAATATAACGTAATATGCAGTGTATCGTTGAAAATACCTTATAATATAACGTAATATGCAGTGTATCATTGAAAATACCTTGTAATATAACGGAATTTGTAGTGTTTCAATGAAAATACCTTATAATATAACGTAATATGCAGTATATCGTTGAAAATACCTTATAATATAACGTAATATGCATTGTATCATTGAAAATGCCTTATAATATATCGGAATTTATAGTGTATCTTTGAAAATACCTTATAATATAACGTAATATGCAGTGTATCGTTGAAAATACCTTATAATATAACGTAATATGCAGTGTATCATTGAAAATACCTTGTAATATAACGTAATATGCAGTGTATCATTGAAAATACCTTATATTATAACATAATATGCAGTGTATCATTGAAAATACCTTGTAATATAACGTAATATGCAGTGTATCATTGAAAATACCTTTTAATATATCGTAGTTTATCATTGAAAATGCCTTTTAATGTAACGTAATATGGAGTGTTTCAATGAAAATACCTTATAATATAACGGAATATGCAGAGTATCATAGAAAATACCTTTTAATATAACGTAATATGCAGTGTATCATTGAAAATACCTTATAATATATCGTAATATGCAATGTATCATTGAAAATATCTTATAATATTTCGTAATTTGTAGTGTATCATTGAAAATACCTTATATTATAACGTAATATGCAGTGTATCATTGAAAATACCTTGTAATATAACGTAATATGCAGTGTATTATTGAAAATACCTTTTAATATATAGTAGTTTATCATTGAAAATGCCATATAATGTAACGTAATATGGAGTGTTTCAATGAAAATACCTTATAATATAACGGAATATGCAGTGTATCATTGAAAATACCTTATAATATAACGGAATTTGTAGTGTATCATTGAAAATACCTTATAATATAACGAAATATGCAGTGTGTCATTGAACATACCTTATATTATGTCGTAGTTTATCATTAAAAATACCTTATAGTATAACGTAATATGCAGTGTATCATTGAAAATGACTTATAATATAACGAAATATGCATTGTGTCATTGAAAAGACCTTATAATATAACGTAATATGCAGTGTATCATTGAAAATACCTTATAATATAACGTAATATGCAGTGTATCATTGAAAATACCTTGTAATATAACGTAATATGCAGTGTATCATTGAAAATACCTTATAATATAACGTAATATGCAGTGTATCATTGAAAATACCTTCTAATATATCGTAGTTTATCATTGAAAAGACTTTATAATATAACGTAATATTTAGTTTATCATTGAAAATACCTTATAACATAACGTATATTGCAGAGTATCATTGAAAATAACTTATAATATAACGTAATATGCAGTGTATCATTGAAAATACCTTATAATATAACGTAATATGCAGTGTATCATTGAAAATACCTTATAATATAACGTAATATGCATTGTATCATTGAAAATACCTTATAATATATAGTAGTTTATCATTGAAAATACCTTATAATATAACGTAATATGCAGTGAATCATTGAAAATACCTTATAATATAACGTTTATATGCAGTGTATCATTGAAAATACAATAGAATATAACGTAATATGCAGTGTATCATTGAAAATACCTTATAATATAACGGAATTTGTAGTGTATCATTGAAAATACCTTATAATATAACGAAATATGCAGTGTGTCATTGAACATACCTTATATTATGTCGTAGTTTATCATTAAAAATACCTTATAGTATAACGTAATATGCAGTGTATCATTGAAAATAACTTATAATATAACGAAATATGCATTGTGTCATTGAAAAGACCTTATAATATAACGTAATATGCAGTGTATCATTGAAAATACCTTATAATATAACGTAATATGCAGTGTATCATTGAAAATACCTTATAATATAACGTAATATGCATTGTATCATTGAAAATACCTTATAATATATAGTAGTTTATCATTGAAAATACCTTATAACATAACGTAATATACAGTGTAACATTGAAAATACCTTATAATATAACGTACTATGCAGCGTATCATTGAAAATACCTTATAATATATCGTAATATGCAGTGTATCATTGAAAATACCATATAATATAACGTAATATGCAGTGTATCATTGAAAATACCTTATATTATAACGTAATATGCAGTGTATCATTGAAAATACCTTGTAATATAACGTAATATGCAGTGTATCATTGAAAATACCTTATAATATAACGTAATATGCAGTGTATCATTGAAAATACCTTATAATATAACGTAATATGCATTGTATCATTGAAAATAACTTATAATATAACGTAATTTGCAGTGTATCAATGAAAATACCTTATAATATAACGTAATATGCAGTGTATCATTGAAAATACCTTGTAATATAACGTAATATGCAGTGTATCATTGAAAATACCTTTTAGTATATCGTAGTTTATCATTGTAAATGCCTTATAATGTAACGTAATATGGAGTGTTTCAATGAAAATACCTTATAATATAACGTAATATGCAGTATATCGTTGAAAATACCTTATAATATAACGTAATATGCATTGTATCATTGAAAATGCCTTATAATATATCGGAATTTATAGTGTATCTTTGAAAATACCTTATAATATAACGTAATATGCAGTGTATCGTTGAAAATACCTTATAATATAACGTAATATGCAGTGTATCATTGAAAATACCTTGTAATATAACGGAATTTGTAGTGTTTCAATGAAAATACCTTATAATATAACGTAATATGCAGTATATCGTTGAAAATACCTTATAATATAACGTAATATGCATTGTATCATTGAAAATGCCTTATAATATATCGGAATTTATAGTGTATCTTTGAAAATACCTTATAATATAACGTAATATGCAGTGTATCATTGAAAATACCTTATAATATAACGTAATATGCAGTGTATCATTGAAAATACCTTGTAATATAACGTAATATGCAGTGTATCATTGAAAATACCTTATATTATAACATAATATGCAGTGTATCATTGAAAATACCTTGTAATATAACGTAATATGCAGTGTATCATTGAAAATACCTTTTAATATATCGTAGTTTATCATTGAAAATGCCTTTTAATGTAACGTAATATGGAGTGTTTCAATGAAAATACCTTATAATATAACGGAATATGCAGAGTATCATAGAAAATACCTTTTAATATAACGTAATATGCAGTGTATCATTGAAAATACCTTATAATATAACGAAATATGCAGTGTGTCATTGAACATACCTTATATTATGTCGTAGTTTATCATTAAAAATACCTTATAGTATAACGTAATATGCAGTGTATCATTGAAAATGACTTATAATATAACGAAATATGCATTGTGTCATTGAAAAGACCTTATAATATAACGTAATATGCAGTGTATCATTGAAAATACCTTATAATATAACGTAATATGCAGTGTATCATTGAAAATACCTTGTAATATAACGTAATATGCAGTGTATCATTGAAAATACCTTATAATATAACGTAATATGCAGTGTATCATTGAAAATACCTTCTAATATATCGTAGTTTATCATTGAAAAGACTTTATAATATAACGTAATATTTAGTTTATCATTGAAAATACCTTATAACATAACGTATATTGCAGAGTATCATTGAAAATAACTTATAATATAACGTAATATGCAGTGTATCATTGAAAATACCTTATAATATAACGTAATATGCAGTGTATCATTGAAAATACCTTATAATATAACGTAATATGCAGTGTATCATTGAAAATACCTTATAATATATAGTAGTTTATCATTGAAAATACCTTATAATATAACGTAATATGCAGTGAATCATTGAAAATACCTTATAATATAACGTTTATATGCAGTGTATCATTGAAAATACAATAGAATATAACGTAATATGCAGTGTATCATTGAAAATACCTTATAATATAACGGAATTTGTAGTGTATCATTGAAAATACCTTATAATATAACGAAATATGCAGTGTGTCATTGAACATACCTTATATTATGTCGTAGTTTATCATTAAAAATACCTTATAGTATAACGTAATATGCAGTGTATCATTGAAAATAACTTATAATATAACGAAATATGCATTGTGTCATTGAAAAGACCTTATAATATAACGTAATATGCAGTGTATCATTGAAAATACCTTATAATATAACGTAATATGCAGTGTATCATTGAAAATACCTTATAATATAACGTAATATGCATTGTATCATTGAAAATACCTTATAATATATAGTAGTTTATCATTGAAAATACCTTATAACATAACGTAATATACAGTGTAACATTGAAAATACCTTATAATATAACGTACTATGCAGCGTATCATTGAAAATACCTTATAATATATCGTAATATGCAGTGTATCATTGAAAATACCATATAATATAACGTAATATGCAGTGTATCATTGAAAATACCTTATATTATAACGTAATATGCAGTGTATCATTGAAAATACCTTGTAATATAACGTAATATGCAGTGTATCATTGAAAATACCTTATAATATAACGTAATATGCAGTGTATCATTGAAAATACCTTATAATATAACGTAATATGCATTGTATCATTGAAAATACCTTATAATATAACGTAATTTGCAGTGTATCAATGAAAATACCTTATAATATAACGTAATATGCAGTGTATCATTGAAAATACCTTGTAATATAACGTAATATGCAGTGTATCATTGAAAATACCTTTTAATATATCGTAGTTTATCATTGTAAATGCCTTATAATGTAACGTAATATGGAGTGTTTCAATGAAAATACCTTATAATATAACGTAATATGCAGTATATCGTTGAAAATACCTTATAATATAACGTAATATGCATTGTATCATTGAAAATGCCTTATAATATATCGGAATTTATAGTGTATCTTTGAAAATACCTTATAATATAACGTAATATGCAGTGTATCGTTGAAAATACCTTATAATATAACGTAATATGCAGTGTATCATTGAAAATACCTTGTAATATAACGGAATTTGTAGTGTTTCAATGAAAATACCTTATAATATAACGTAATATGCAGTATATCGTTGAAAATACCTTATAATATAACGTAATATGCATTGTATCATTGAAAATGCCTTATAATATATCGGAATTTGCAGTGTATCAATGAAAATACCTTATAATATAACGTAATATGCAGTGTATCATTGAAAATACCTTGTAATATAACGTAATATGCAGTGTATCATTGAAAATACCTTTTAATATATCGTAGTTTATCATTGTAAATGCCTTATAATGTAACGTAATATGGAGTGTTTCAATGAAAATACCTTATAATATAACGTAATATGCAGTATATCGTTGAAAATACCTTATAATATAACGTAATATGCATTGTATCATTGAAAATGCCTTATAATATATCGGAATTTATAGTGTATCTTTGAAAATACCTTATAATATAACGTAATATGCAGTGTATCGTTGAAAATACCTTATAATATAACGTAATATGCAGTGTATCATTGAAAATACCTTGTAATATAACGGAATTTGTAGTGTTTCAATGAAAATACCTTATAATATAACGTAATATGCAGTATATCGTTGAAAATACCTTATAATATAACGTAATATGCATTGTATCATTGAAAATGCCTTATAATATATCGGAATTTATAGTGTATCTTTGAAAATACCTTATAATATAACGTAATATGCAGTGTAACGTTGAAAATACCTTATAATATAACGTAATATGCAGTGTATCATTGAAAATACCTTGTAATATAACGTAATATGCAGTGTATCATTGAAAATACCTTATATTATAACATAATATGCAGTGTATCATTGAAAATACCTTGTAATATAACGTAATATGCAGTGTATCATTGAAAATACCTTTTAATATATCGTAGTTTATCATTGAAAATGCCTTTTAATGTAACGTAATATGGAGTGTTTCAATGAAAATACCTTATAATATAACGGAATATGCAGAGTATCATAGAAAATACCTTTTAATATAACGTAATATGCAGTGTATCATTGAAAATACCTTATAATATATCGTAATATGCAATGTATCATTGAAAATATCTTATAATATTTCGTAATTTGTAGTGTATCATTGAAAATACCTTATATTATAACGTAATATGCAGTGTATCATTGAAAATACCTTGTAATATAACGTAATATGCAGTGTATTATTGAAAATACCTTTTAATATATCGTAGTTTATCATTGAAAATGCCTTATAATGTAACGTAATATGGAGTGTTTCAATGAAAATACCTTATAATATAACGGAATATGCAGTGTATCATTGAAAATACCTTATAATATAACGGAATTTGTAGTGTATCATTGAAAATACCTTATAATATAACGAAATATGCAGTGTGTCATTGAACATACCTTATATTATGTCGTAGTTTATCATTAAAAATACCTTATAGTATAACGTAATATGCAGTGTATCATTGAAAATGACTTATAATATAACGAAATATGCATTGTGTCATTGAAAAGACCTTATAATATAACGTAATATGCAGTGTATCATTGAAAATACCTTATAATATAACGTAATATGCAGTGTATCATTGAAAATACCTTATAATATAACGTAATATGCATTGTATCATTGAAAATACCTTATAATATATAGTAGTTTATCATTGAAAATACCTTATAATATAACGTAATATGCAGTGTATCATTGAAAATACCTTATACTATAACGTTTATATGCAGTGTATCATTGAAAATACAATAGAATATAACGTAATATGCAGTGTATCATTGAAAATACCTTGTAATATAACGTAATATGCAGTGTATCATTGAAAATACCTTATAATATAGCGTAATATGCAGTGTATCATTGAAAATACCTTGTAATATAACGTAATATGCAGTGTATCATTGAAAATACCTTTTAATATATCGTAGTTTATCATTGAAAATGCCTTATAATGTAACGTAATATGGAGTGTTTCAATGAAAATACCTTATAATATAACGGAATATGGAGAGTATCATTGAAAATACCTTATAATATAACGTAATATGCAGTGTATCATTGAAAATACCTTATAATATATCGTAATATGCATTGTATCATTGAAAATACCTTATAATATATAGTAGTTTATCATTGAAAATACCTTATAATATAACGTAATATGCAGTGTATCATTGAAAATACCTTATAATATAACGTTTATATGCAGTGTATCATTGAAAATACAATAGAATATAACGTAATATGCAGTGTATCATTGAAAATACCTTATAATATAACGGAATTTGTAGTGTATCATTGAAAATACCTTATAATATAACGAAATATGCAGTGTGTCATTGAACATACCTTATATTATGTCGTAGTTTATCATTGTAAATGCCTTATAATGTAACGTAATATGGAGTGTTTCAATGAAAATACCTTATAATATAACGTAATATGCAGTGTAACATTGAAAATACCTTATAATATAACGTACTATGCAGCGTATCATTGAAAATACCTTATAATATATCGTAATATGCAGAGTATCATTGAAAATACCTTATAATATAACGTAATATGCAGTGTAACATTGAAAATACCTTATAATATAACGTACTATGCAGCGTATCATTGAAAATACCTTATAATATATCGTAATATGCAGTGTATCATTGAAAATACCATATAATATAACGTAATATGCAGTGTATCATTGAAAATACCTTATATTATAACGTAATATGCAGTGTATCATTGAAAATACCTTGTAATATAACGTAATATGCAGTGTATCATTGAAAATACCTTATAATATAACGTAATATGCAGTGTATCATTGAAAATACCTTATAATATAACGTAATATGCATTGTATCATTGAAAATACCTTATAATATAACGTAATTTGCAGTGTATCAATGAAAATACCTTATAATATAACGTAATATGCAGTGTATCATTGAAAATACCTTGTAATATAACGTAATATGCAGTGTATCATTGAAAATACCTTTTAATATATCGTAGTTTATCATTGTAAATGCCTTATAATGTAACGTAATATGGAGTGTTTCAATGAAAATGCCTTATAATATAACGTAATATGCAGTATATCGTTGAAAATACCTTATAATATAACGTAATATGCATTGTATCATTGAAAATGCCTTATAATATATCGGAATTTATAGTGTATCTTTGAAAATACCTTATAATATAACGTAATATGCAGTGTATCGTTGAAAATACCTTATAATATAACGTAATATGCAGTGTATCATTGAAAATACCTTGTAATATAACGGAATTTGTAGTGTTTCAATGAAAATACCTTATAATATAACGTAATATGCAGTATATCGTTGAAAATACCTTATAATATAACGTAATATGCACTGTATCATTGAAAATGCCTTATAATATATCGGAATTTATTGTGTATCTTTGAAAATACCTTATAATATAACGTAATATGCAGTGTATCGTTGAAAATACCTTATAATATAACGTAATATGCAGCGTATCATTGAAAATACCTTATAATATATCGTAATATGCAGTGTATCATTGAAAATACCATATAATATAACGTAATATGCAGTGTATCATTGAAAATACCTTATATTATAACGTAATATGCAATGTATCATTGAAAATACCTTATAATATAACGTAATATGCAGTGTATCATTGAAAATACCTTATAATATAACGTAATATGCAGTGTATCATTGAAAATACCTTCTAATATATCGTAGTTTATCATTGAAAATACCTTATAATATAACGTAATATACAGTGTACCATTGAAAATACCTTATAATATAACGAAATATGCAGTGTATCACTGAAAATACCTTCTAATATATCGTAGTTTATCATTGAAAATACCTTATAATATAACGTAATATGCAGTATATCATTGAAAATACCTTATAATATAACGTAATATGCAGTGTATCATTGAAAATACATTATAATATAACGTAATATGCAGTGTATCATTGAAAATACCTTATAATATATCGTAGTTTATCATTGAAAATACCTTATAATATAACGTAGTATGCAGTTTATCATTGAAAATACCTTATATTATAACGTAATATGCAGTGTATCATTGAAAATACCTTGTAATATAACGTAATATGCAGTGTATCATTGAAAATACCTTATAATATAACGTAATATGCAGTGTATCATTGAAAATACCTTCTAATATATCGTAGTTTATCATTGAAAAGACTTTATAATATAACGTAATATTTAGTTTATCATTGAAAATACCTTATAACATAACGTATATTGCAGAGTATCATTGAAAATAACTTATAATATAACGTAATATGCAGTGTATCATTGAAAATACCTTATAATATAACGTAATATGCAGTGTATCATTGAAAATACCTTATAATATAACGTAATATGCATTGTATCATTGAAAATACCTTATAATATAACGTAATTTGCAGTGTATCAATGAAAATACCTTATAATATAACGTAATATGCAGTGTATCATTGAAAATACCTTATAATATAACGTAATATGCAGTGTATCATTGAAAATACCTTTTAATATATCGTAGTTTATCATTGAAAATGCCTTATAATGTAACGTAATATGGAGTGTTTCAATGAAAATACCTTATAATATAACGTAATATGCAGTATATCGTTGAAAATACCTTATAATATAACGTAATATGCATTGTATCATTGAAAATGCCTTATAATATATCTAAATTTATAGTGTATCTTTGAAAATACCTTATAATATAACGTAATATGCAGTGTATCGTTGAAAATACCTTATAATATAACGTAATATGCAGTGTATCATTGAAAATACCTTGTAATATAACGGAATTTGTAGTGTTTCAATGAAAATACCTTATAATATAACGTAATATGCAGTATATCGTTGAAAATACCTTATAATATAACGGAATATGCAGAGTATCATAGAAAATACCTTATAATATAACGTAATATGCAGTGTATCATTGAAAATACCTTATAATATATCGTAATATGCAATGTATCATTGAAAATACCTTATAATATTTCGTAATTTGTAGTGTATCATTGAAAATACCTTATATTATAACGTAATATGCAGTGTATCATTGAAAATACCTTGTAATATAACGTAATATGCAGTGTATTATTGAAAATACCTTTTAATATATCGTAGTTTATCATTGAAAATGCCTTATAATGTAACGTAATATGGAGTGTTTCAATGAAAATACCTTATAATATAACGGAATATGCAGTGTATCTTTGAAAATACCTTATAATATAACGTAATATGCAGTGTATCGTTGAAAAAACCTTATAATATAACGTAATATGCAGTGTATCATTGAAAATACCTTGTAATATAACGTAATATGCAGTGTATCATTGAAAATACCTTTTAATATATCGTAGTTTATCATTGAAAATGCCTTATAATGTAACGTAATATGGAGTGTTTCAATGAAAATACCTTATAATATAACGTAATATGCAGAGTATCATAGAAAATACCTTATAATATAACGTAATATGCAGTGTATCATCGAAAATACCATATAATATATAGTAGTTTATCATTGAAAATACCTTATAACATAACGTAATATACAGTGTAACATTGAAAATACCTTATAATATAACGTACTATGCAGCGTATCATTGAAAATACCTTATAATATATCGTAATATGCAGTGTATCATTGAAAATACCTTATAATATAACGTAATATGCAGTGTATCATTGAAAATACCTTATATTATAACATAATATGCAGTGTATCATTGAAAATACCTTGTAATATAACGTAATATGCAGTGTATCATTGAAAATACCTTTTAATATATCGTAGTTTATCATTGAAAATGCCTTATAATGTAACGTAATATGGAGTGTTTCAATGAAAATACCTTATAATATAACGGAATATGCAGAGTATCATAGAAAATACCTTATAATATAACGTAATATGCAGTGTATCATTGAAAATACCTTATAATATATCGTAATATGCAATGTATCATTGAAAATACCTTATAATATTTCGTAATTTGTAGTGTATCATTGAAAATACCTTATAATATAACGTAATATGCAGTGTATCATTGAAAATACCTTGTAATATAACGTAATATGCAGTGTATTATTGAAAATACCTTTTAATATATCGTAGTTTATCATTGAAAATGCCTTATAATGTAACGTAATATGGAGTGTTTCAATGAAAATACCTTGTAATATAACGGAATATGCAGAGTATCATTGAAAATACCTTATAATATAACGTAATATACAGTGTATCATTGAAAATACCTTATAATATAGCGTAATATGCAGTGTATCATTGAAAATACCTTCTAATATATCGTAGTTTATCATTGAAAATACCTTATAATATAACGTAGTATGCAGTCTATCATTGAAAATACCTTATAATATAGCGTAATATGCAGTGTATCATTGAAAATACCTTCTAATATATCGTAGTTTATCATTGAAAATACCTTATAATATAACGTAGTATGCAGTTTATCATTGAAAATACCTTATATTATAACGTAATATGCAGTGTATCATTGAAAATACCTTGTAATATAACGTAATATGCAGTGTATCATTGAAAATACCTTATAATATAACGTAATATGCAGTGTATCATTGAAAATACCTTCTAATATATCGTAGTTTATCATTGAAAACACTTTATAATATAACGTAATATTTAGTTTATCATTGAAAATACCTTATAACATAACGTATATTGCAGAGTATCATTGAAAATAACTTATAATATAACGTAATATGCAGTGTATCATTGAAAATACCTTATAATATAACGTAATATGCAGTGTATCATTGAAAATACCTTATAATATAACGTAATATGCATTGTATCATTGAAAATACCTTATAATATAACGTAATATGCAGTGTATCATTGAAAATACCTTATAATATAACGTAATATGCATTGTATCATTGAAAATACCTTATAATATATAGTAGTTTATCATTGAAAATACCTTATAACATAACGTAATATACAGTGTAACATTGAAAATACCTTATAATATAACGTACTATGCAGCGTATCATTGAAAATACCTTATAATATATCGTAATATGCAGTGTATCATTGAAAATACCATATAATATAACGTAATATGCAGTGTATCACTGAAAATACCTTCTAATATATCGTAGTTTATCATTGAAAATACCTTATAATATAACGTAATATGCAGTGTATCATTGAAAATACCTTATAATATAACGTAATATGCAGTGTATCATTGAAAATACATTATAATATAACGTAATATGCAGTGTATCATTGAAAATACCTTATAATATAACGTAATATGCAGTGTATCATTGAAAATACCTTATAATATTTCGTAATTTGTAGTGTATCATTGAAAATACCTTGTAATATAACGTAATATGCAGTGTATTATTGAAAATACCTTTTAATATATCGTAGTTTATCATTGAAAATGCCTTATAATGTAACGTAATATGGAGTGTTTCAATGAAAATACCTTATAATATAACGGAATATGCAGTGTATCATTGAAAATACCTTATAATATAACGGAATTTGTAGTGTATCATTGAAAATACCTTATAATATAACGAAATATGCAGTGTGTCATTGAACATACCTTATATTATGTCGTAGTTTATCATTAAAAATACCTTATAGTATAACGTAATATGCAGTGTATCATTGAAAATGACTTATAATATAACGAAATATGCATTGTGTCATTGAAAAGACCTTATAATATAACGTAATATGCAGTGTATCATTGAAAATACCTTATAATATAGCGTAATATGCAGTGTATCATTGAAAATACCTTATAATATAACGTAATATGCATTGTATCATTGAAAATACCTTATAATATATAGTAGTTTATCATTGAAAATACCTTATAATATAACGTAATATGCAGTGTATCATTGAAAATACCTTATACTATAACGTTTATATGCAGTGTATCATTGAAAATACAATAGAATATAACGTAATATGCAGTGTATCATTGAAAATACCTTATAATATAACGGAATTTGTAGTGTATCATTGAAAATACCTTATAATATAACGAAATATGCAGTGTGTCATTGAACATACCTTATATTATGTCGTAGTTTATCATTAAAAATACCTTATAGTATAACGTAATATGCAGTGTATCATTGAAAATGACTTATAATATAACGAAATATGCATTGTGTCATTGAAAAGACCTTATAATATAACGTAATATGCAGTGTATCATTGAAAATACCTTATAATATAACGTAATATGCAGTGTATCATTGAAAATACCTTATAATATAACGTAATATGCATTGTATCATTGAAAATACCTTATAATATATAGTAGTTTATCATTGAAAATACCTTATAATATAACGTAATATGCAGTGTATCATTGAAAATACCTTATAATATAACGTTTATATGCAGTGTATCATTGAAAATACAATAGAATATAACGTAATATGCAGTGTATCATTGAAAATACCTTATAATATAACGGAATTTGTAGTGTATCATTGAAAATACCTTATAATATAACGAAATATGCAGTGTGTCATTGAACATACCTTATATTATGTCGTAGTTTATCATTAAAAATACCTTATAGTATAACGTAATATGCAGTGTATCATTGAAAATAACTTATAATATAACGAAATATGCATTGTGTCATTGAAAAGACCTTATAATATAACGTAATATGCAGTGTATCATTGAAAATACCTTATAATATAACGTAATATGCAGTGTATCATTGAAAATACCTTATAATATAACGTAATATGCATTGTATCATTGAAAATACCTTATAATATATAGTAGTTTATCATGGAAAATACCTTATAACATAACGTAATATACAGTGTAACATTGAAAATACCTTATAATATAACGTAGTATGCAGCGTATCATTGAAAATACCTTATAATATATCGTAATATGCAGTGTATCATTGAAAATACCATATAATATAACGTAATATGCAGTGTATCATTGAAAATACCTTATATTATAACGTAATATGCAGTGTATCATTGAAAATACCTTATAATATAACGTAATATGCAGTGTATCATTGAAAATACCTTATAATATAACGTAATATGCAGTGTATCATTGAAAATACCTTCTAATATATCGTAGTGTATCATTGAAAATACCTTATAATATAACGTAATATACAGTGTATCATTGAAAATACCTTATAATATAACGTAATATGCAGTGTATCATTGAAAATACCTTCTAATATATCGTAGTTTATCATTGAAAATACCTTATAATATAACGTAATATGCAGTGTATCATTGAAAATACCTTATAATATAACGTAATATGCAGTGTATCATTGAAAATACCTTCTAATATATCGTAGTGTATCATTGAAAATACCTTATAATATAACGTAATATACAGTGTATCATTGAAAATACCTTATAATATAACGTAATATGCAGTGTATCATTGAAAATACCTTATAATATATCGTAGTTTATCATTGAAAATACCTTATAATATAACGTAATATGCAGTGTATCATTGAAAATACCTTATAATATTTCGTAATTTGTAGTGTATCATTGAAAATACCTTATATTATAACGTAATTTGTAGTGTTTCAATGAAAATACCTTATAATATAACGTAATATGCAGTGTATCGTTGAAAATACCTTATAATATAACGTAATATGCAGTGTATCATTGAAAGTACCTTATAATATTTCGTAATTTGTAGTGTATCATTGAAAATACCTTATAATATAACGAAATATGCAGTGTGTCATTGAACATACCTTATATTATGTCGTAGTTTATCATTGAAAATACCTTATAGTATAACGTAATATGCAGTGTATCATTGAAAATACCTTATAATATAACGTAATATGCAGTGTACCATTGAAAATACCTTATAATATAACGAAATATGCAGTGTATCACTGAAAATACCTTCTAATATATCGTAGTTTATCATTGAAAATACCTTATAATATAACGTAATATGCAGTGTATCATTGAAAATACCTTATAATATAACGTAATATGCAGTGTATCATTGAAAATACCTTATATTATAACGTAATATGCAGTGTATCATTGAAAATACCTTGTAATATAACGTAATATGCAGTGTATCATTGAAAATACCTTATAATATAACGTAATATGCAGTGTATCATTGAAAATACCTTCTAATATATCGTAGTTTATCATTGAAAATACCTTATAATATAACGTAATATACAGTGTACCATTGAAAATACCTTATAATATAACGAAATATGCAGTGTATCACTGAAAATACCTTCTAATATATCGTAGTTTATCATTGAAAATACCTTATAATATAACGTAATATGCAGTGTATCATTGAAAATACCTTATAATATAACGTAATATGCAGTGTATCATTGAAAATACCTTCTAATATATCGTAGTGTATCATTGAAAATACCTTATAATATAACGTAATATACAGTGTACCATTGAAAATACCTTATAATATAACGAAATATGCAGTGTATCACTGAAAATACCTTATAATATATCGTAGTTTATCATTGAAAATACCTTATAATATAACGTAATATGCAGTGTATCATTGAAAATACCTTATAATATTTCGTAATTTGTAGTGTATCATTGAAAATACCTTATAATATAACGTAATATGCAGTGTATCGTTGAAAATACCTTATAATATAACGTAATATGCAGTGTATCATTGAAAGTACCTTATAATATTTCGTAATTTGTAGTGTATCATTGAAAATACCTTATAATATAACGAAATATGCAGTGTGTCATTGAACATACCTTATATTATGTCGTAGTTTATCATTGAAAATACATTATAATATAACGTAATATGCAGTGTATCATTGAAAATACCTTATAATATAACGAAATATGCAGTGTATCACTGAAAATACCTTCTAATATATCGTAGTTTATCATTGAAAATACCTTATAATATAACGTAATATGCAGTGTATCATTGAAAATACCTTATAATATAACGTAATATGCAGTGTATCATTGAAAATACCTTATAATATAACGTAATATGCAGTGTATCATTGAAAATACCTTATAATATAACGTAATATGCAGTGTATCATTGAAAATACATTATAATATACGGTAATATGCAGTGAATCATTGAAAATACCTTGTAATATAACGTAATATGCAGTGTATCATTGAAAATACCTTATAATATAACGTAATATGCAGTGTATCATTGAAAATACCTTGTAATATAACGTAATATGCAGTGTATCATTGAAAATACCTTATAATATAACGTAATATGCAGTGTATCATTGAAAATACCTTATAGTATAACGTAATATGCAGTGTATCATTGAAAATACCTTCTAATATATCGTAGTTTATCATTGAAAATACCTTATAATATAACGTAATATGCAGTGTACCATTGAAAATACCTTATAATATAACGAAATATGCAGTGTATCACTGAAAATACCTTCTAATATATCGTAGTTTATCATTGAAAATACCTTATAATATAACGTAATATGCAGTGTATCATTGAAAATACCTTATAATATAACGTAATATGCAGTGTATCATTGAAAATACCTTATATTATAACGTAATATACAGTGTACCATTGAAAATACCTTATAATATAACGAAATATGCAGTGTATCACTGAAAATACCTTCTAATATATCGTAGTTTATCATTGAAAATACCTTATAATATAACGTAATATGCAGTGTATCATTGAAAATACCTTATAATATAGCGTACTATGCAGTGTATCATTGAAAATACCTTATAATATAACGTAATATGCAGTGTATCATTGAAAATACCTTATAATATAACGTAATATGCAGTATATCATTTAAAATACCTTATAATATAGCGTAATATGCAGTGTATCATTGAAAATACCTTATAATATATCGTAGTTTATCATTGAAAATGCCTTATAATGTAACGTAATATGGAGTGTTTCAATGAAAATACCTTATAATATAACGGAATATGCAGTGTATCGTTGAAAATACCTTATAATATAACGTAATATGCATTGTATCATTGAAAATGCCTTATAATATATCGGAATTTATAGTGTATCTTTGAAAATACCTTATAATATAACGTAATATGCAGTGTATCGTTGAAAATACCTTATAATATAACGTAATATGCGATGTATCATTGAAAATACCTTATAATATTTCGTAATTTGTAGTGTATCATTGAAAATACCTTATAATATAACGAAATATGCAGTGTGTCATTGAACATACCTTATATTATGTCGTAGTTTATCATTGAAAATACCTTATAGTATAACGTAATATGCCGTGTATCATTGAAAAGACCTTATAATATAGCGTACTATGCAGTGTATCATTGAAAATACCTTCTAATATATCGTAATTTATCATTGAAAATACCTTATAATATAACGTAATATACAGTGTATCATTGAAAATACCTTATAATATAACGTAATATGCAGTGTATCATTGAAAATACCTTATAATATATAGTAGTTTATCATTGAAAATACCTTATAACATAACGTAATATACAGTGTAACATTGAAAATACCTTATAATATAGCGTACTATGCAGTGTATCATTGAAAATACCTTATAATATAACGTAATATGCAGTGTATCATTGAAAATACCTTATAATATAACGTAATATGCAGTATATCATTTAAAATACCTTATAATATAGCGTAATATGCAGTGTATCATTGAAAATACCTTATAATATATCGTAGTTTATCATTGAAAATGCCTTATAATGTAACGTAATATGGAGTGTTTCAATGAAAATACCTTATAATATAACGGAATATGCAGTGTATCGTTGAAAATACCTTATAATATAACGTAATATGCATTGTATCATTGAAAATGCCTTATAATATATCGGAATTTATAGTGTATCTTTGAAAATACCTTATAATATAACGTAATATACAGTGTATCATTGAAAATACCTTATAATATAACGGAATTTGTAGTGTATCATTGAAAATACCTTATAATATAACGTAATATGCAGTGTATCATTGAAAATACATTATAATATAACGAAATATGCAGTGTGTCATTGAACATACCTTATATTATGTCGTAGTTTATCATTGAAAATACCTTATAGTATAACGTAATATGCAGTGTATCATTGAAAAGACCTTATAATATAGCGTACTATGCAGTGTATCATTGAAAATACCTTCTAATATATCGTAGTTTATCATTGAAAGTACCTTATAATATAACGTAATATACAGTGTATCATTGAAAATACCTTATAATATAACGTAATATGCAGTGTATCATTGAAAATACCTTATAATATAACGTAATATGCAGTGTATCGTTGAAAATACCTTATAATATAACGTAATATGCATTGTATCATTGAAAATGCCTTATAATATATCGGAATTTATAGTGTATCTTTGAAAATACCTTATAATATAACGTAATATGCAGTGTATCGTTGAAAATACCTTATAATATAACGTAATATGCGATGTATCATTGAAAATACCTTATAATATTTCGTAATTTGTAGTGTATCATTGAAAATACCTTATAATATAACGAAATATGCAGTGTGTCATTGAACATACCTTATATTATGTCGTAGTTTATCATTGAAAATACCTTATAGTATAACGTAATATGCCGTGTATCATTGAAAAGACCTTATAATATAGCGTACTATGCAGTGTATCATTGAAAATACCTTCTAATATATCGTAATTTATCATTGAAAATACCTTATAATATAACGTAATATACAGTGTATCATTGAAAATACCTTATAATATAACGTAATATGCAGTGTATCATTGAAAATACCTTATAATATATAGTAGTTTATCATTGAAAATACCTTATAACATAACGTAATATACAGTGTAACATTGAAAATACCTTATAATATAGCGTACTATGCAGTGTATCATTGAAAATACCTTATAATATAACGTAATATGCAGTGTATCATTGAAAATACCTTATAATATAACGTAATATGCAGTATATCATTTAAAATACCTTATAATATAGCGTAATATGCAGTGTATCATTGAAAATACCTTATAATATATCGTAGTTTATCATTGAAAATGCCTTATAATGTAACGTAATATGGAGTGTTTCAATGAAAATACCTTATAATATAACGGAATATGCAGTGTATCGTTGAAAATACCTTATAATATAACGTAATATGCATTGTATCATTGAAAATGCCTTATAATATATCGGAATTTATAGTGTATCTTTGAAAATACCTTATAATATAACGTAATATACAGTGTATCATTGAAAATACCTTATAATATAACGGAATTTGTAGTGTATCATTGAAAATACCTTATAATATAACGTAATATGCAGTGTATCATTGAAAATACATTATAATATAACGAAATATGCAGTGTGTCATTGAACATACCTTATATTATGTCGTAGTTTATCATTGAAAATACCTTATAGTATAACGTAATATGCAGTGTATCATTGAAAAGACCTTATAATATAGCGTACTATGCAGTGTATCATTGAAAATACCTTCTAATATATCGTAGTTTATCATTGAAAGTACCTTATAATATAACGTAATATACAGTGTATCATTGAAAATACCTTATAATATAACGTAATATGCAGTGTATCATTGAAAATACCTTATATTATAACGTAATATGCAGTGTATCATTGAAAATACCTTGTAATATAACGTAATATGCAGTGTATCATTGAAAATACCTTATAATATAACGTAATATGCAGTGTATCATTGAAAATACCTTCTAATATATCGTAGTTTATCATTGAAAATACCTTATAATATAACGTAATATACAGTGTATCATTGAAAATACCTTATAATATAACGGAATTTGTAGTGAATCATTGAAAATACCTTATAATATAACGTAATATGCAGTGTATCATTGAAAATACATTATAATATAACGTAATATGCAGTGTATCATTGAAAATACCTTATAATATAACGTAATATGCAGTGTATCATTGAAAATACCTTATAATATAACGTAATATGCAGTGTATCATTGAACATACCTTATATTATGTCGTAGTTTATCATTGAAAATACCTTATAGTATAACGTAATATGCAGTGTATCATTGAAAATACCTTTTAATATATCGTAGTTTATCATTGAAAATGCCTTATAATGTAACGTAATATGGAGTGTATCATTGAAAATACCTTATAATATAACGTAATATGCAGTGTATCATTGAAAATACCTTATAATATATAGTAGTTTATCATTGAAAATACCTTATAACATAACGTAATATACAGTGTAACATTGAAAATACCTTATAATATAACGTACTATGCAGCGTATCATTGAAAATACCTTATAATATATCGTAATATGCAGTGTATCATTGAAAATACCATATAATATAACGTAATATGCAGTGTATCATTGAAAATACCTTCTAATATATCGTAGTTTATCATTGAAAATACCTTATAATATAACGTAATATACAGTGTACCATTGAAAATACCTTATAATATAACGAAATATGCTGTGTATCACTGAAAATACCTTCTAATATATCGTAGTTTATCATTGAAAATACCTTATAATATAACGTAATATGCAGTGTATCATTGAAAATACCTTATAATATAACGGAATTTGTAGTGTATCATTGAAAATACCTTATAATATAACGTAATATGCAGTGTATCATTGAACATACCTTATATTATGTCGTAGTTTATCATTGAAAATACCTTCTAATATATCGTAGTTTATCATTGAAAATACCTTATAATATAACGTAATATACAGTGTATCATTGAAAATACCTTATATTATAACGTAATATGCAGTGTATCATTGACAATACCTTGTAATATAACGTAATATGCAGTGTATCATTGAAAATACCTTATAATATAACGAAATATGCAGTGTATCACTGAAAATACCTTCTAATATATCGTAGTTTATCATTGAAAATACCTTATAATATAACGTAATATGCAGTGTATCATTGAAAATACCTTATAATATAGCGTACTATGCAGTGTATCATTGAAAATACCTTCTAATATATCGTAGTTTATCATTGAAATTACCTTATAATATAACGTAATATACAGTGTATCATTGAAAATACCTTATAATATAACGTAATATGCAGTGTATCATTGAAAATACCTTCTAATATATCGTAGTTTATCATTGAAAATACCTTATAATATAACGTAATATACAGTGTACCATTGAAAATACCTTATAATATAACGAAATATGCAGTGTATCACTGAAAATACCTTCTAATATATCGTAGTTTATCATTGAAAATACCTTATAATATAACGTAATATGCAGTGTATCATTGAAAATACCTTATATTATAACGTAATATGCAGTGTATCATTGACAATACCTTGTAATATAACGTAATATGCAGTGTATCATTGAAAATACCTTATAATATAACGTAATATGCAGTGTATCATTGAAAATACCTTATAATATAACGTAATATGCAGTGTATCAGTGAAAATACATTATAATATAACGTAATATGCAGTGTATCATTGAAAATACCTTGTAATATAACGTAATATGCAGTGTATCATTGAAAATACCTTATAATATAACGTAATATACAGTGTACCATTGAAAATACCTTATAATATAACGAAATATGCAGTGTATCACTGAAAATACCTTCTAATATATCGTAGTTTATCATTGAAAATACCTTATAATATAACGTAATATGCAGTGTATCATTGAAAATACCTTATAATATAGCGTACTATGCAGTGTATCATGGAAAATACCTTCTAATATATCGTAGTTTATCATTGAAAATACCTTATAATATAACGTAATATACAGTGTATCATTGAAAATACCTTATAATATAACGTAATATGCAGTGTATCATTGAAAATACCTTCTAATATATCGTAGTTTATCATTGAAAATACCTTATAATATAACGTAATATACAGTGTACCATTGAAAATACCTTATAATATAACGAAATATGCAGTGTATCACTGAAAATACCTTCTAATATATCGTAGTTTATCATTGAAAATACCTTGTAATATAACGTAATATGCAGTGTATCATTGAAAATACCTTATAATATAGCGTACTATGCAGTGTATCATTGAAAATACCTTCTAATATATCGTAGTTTATCATTGAAAATACCTTATAATATAACGTAATATACAGTGTATCATTGAAAATACCTTATAATATAACGTAATATGCAGTGTATCATTGAAAATACCTTATAATATATAGTAGTTTATCATTGAAAATACCTTATAACATAACGTAATATACAGTGTAACATTGAAAATACCTTATAATATAACGTAATATGCAGTGTATCATTGACAATACCTTGTAATATAACGTAATATGCAGTGTATCATTGAAAATACCTTATGATATAACGGAATATGCAGTGTATCATTGAAAATACCTTATAATATAACGTAATATGCAGTGTATCAGTGAAAATACATTATAATATAACGTAATATGCAGTGTATCATTGAAAATACCTTATAATATAACGTAATATGCAGTGTATCATTGAAAATACCTTATAATATAACGTAATATACAGTGTACCATTGAAAATACCTTATAATATAACGAAATATGCAGTGTATCACTGAAAATACCTTCTAATATATCGTAGTTTATCATTGAAAATACCTTATAACATAACGTAATATGCAGTGTATCATTGAAAATACCTTATAATATAGCGTACTATGCAGTGTATCATTGAAAATACCTTCTAATATATCGTAGTTTATCATTGAAAATACCTTATAATATAACGTAATATACAGTGTATCATTGAAAATACCTTATAATATAACGTAATATGCAGTGTATCATTGAAAATACCTTCTAATATATCGTAGTTTATCATTGAAAATACCTTATAATATAACGTAATATACAGTGTACCATTGAAAATACCTTATAATATAACGAAATATGCAGTGTATCACTGAAAATACCTTCTAATATATCGTAGTTTATCATTGAAAATACCTTATAATATAACGTAATATGCAGTGTATCATTGAAAATACCTTATATTATAACGTAATATGCAGTGTATCATTGACAATACCTTGTAATATAACGTAATATGCAGTGTATCATTGAAAATACCTTATGATATAACGGAATATGCAGTGTATCATTGAAAATACCTTATAATATAACGTAATATGCTGTGTATCATTGAAAATACATTATAATATAACGTAATATGCAGTGTATCATTGAAAATACCTTATAATATAACGTAATATGCAGTGTATCATTGAAAATACCTTATAATATAACGTAATATACAGTGTACCATTGAAAATACCTTATAATATAACGAAATATGCAGTGTATCACTGAAAATACCTTCTAATATATCGTAGTTTATCATTGAAAATACCTTATAATATAACGTAATATGCAGTGTATCATTGAAAATACCTTATAATATAGCGTACTATGCAGTGTATCATTGAAAATACCTTCTAATATATCGTAGTTTATCATTGAAAATACCTTATAATATAACGTAATATACAGTGTATCATTGAAAATACCTTATAATATAACGTAATATGCAGTGTATCATTGAAAATACCTTCTAATATATCGTAGTTTATCATTGAAAATACCTTATAATATAACGTAATATACAGTGTACCATTGAAAATACCTTATAATATAACGAAATATGCAGTGTATCACTGAAAATACCTTCTAATATATCGTAGTTTATCATTGAAAATACCTTATAATATAACGTAATATGCAGTGTATCATTGAAAATACCTTATAATATAGCGTACTATGCAGTGTATCATTGAAAATACCTTCTAATATATCGTAGTTTACCATTGAAAGTACCTTATAATATAACGTAATATACAGTGTATCATTGAAAATACCTTATAATATAACGTAATATGCAGTGTATCATTGAAAATACCTTATAATATATAGTAGTTTATCATTGAAAATACCTTATAACATAACGTAATATACAGTGTAACATTGAAAATACCTTATAATATAACGTAATATGCAGTGTATCATTGAAAATACCTTATAATATAACGTAATATGCAGTGTATCATTGAAAATACCTTATAATATAACGTAATATGCAGTGTATCATTGAAAATACATTATAATATAAGGTAATATGCAGTGAATCATTGAAAATACCTTGTAATATAACGTAATATGCAGTGTATCATTGAAAATACCTTATAATATAACGTAATATGCAGTGTATCATTGAAAATACCTTGTAATATAACGTAATATGCAGTGTATCATTGAAAATACCTTATAATATAACGTAATATGCAGTGTATCATTGAAAATACCTTATAATATAACGTAATATGCAGTGTATCATTGAAAATACCTTCTAATATATCGTAGTTTATCATTGAAAATACCTTATAATATAACGTAATATACAGTGTACCATTGAAAATACCTTATAATATAACGAAATATGCAGTGTATCACTGAAAATACCTTCTAATATATCGTAGTTTATCATTGAAAATACCTTATAATATAACGTAATATGCAGTGTATCATTGAAAATACCTTATAATATAGCGTACTATGCAGTGTATCATTGAAAATACCTTATAATATAACGTAATATGCAGTGTATCATTGAAAATACCTTATAATATAACGTAATATGCAGTGTATCATTGAAAATACATTATAATATAACGTAATATACAGTGTACCATTGAAAATACCTTATAATATAACGAAATATGCAGTGTATCACTGAAAATACCTTCTAATATATCGTAGTTTATCATTGAAAATACCTTATAATATAACGTAATATGCAGTGTATCATTGAAAATACCTTATAATATAACGGAATTTGTAGTGTATCATTGAAAATACCTTATAATATAACGTAATATGCAGTGTATCATTGAACATACCTTATATTATGTCGTAGTTTATCATTGAAAATACCTTATAGTATAACGTAATATGCAGTGTATCATTGAAAAGACCTTATAATATAGCGTACTATGCAGTGTATCATTGAAAATACCTTCTAATATATCGTAGTTTATCATTGAAAATACCTTATAATATAACGTAATATACAGTGTATCATTGAAAATACCTTATAATATAGCGTACTATGCAGTGTATCATTGAAAATACCTTCTAATATATCGTAGTTTATCATTGAAAATACCTTATAATATAACGTAATATGCAGTGTATCATTGAAAATACCTTATAATATAACGTAATATGCAGTGTATCATTGAAAATACCTTATAATATATCGTAGTTTATCATTGAAAATACCTTATAATATAACGTAATATACAGTGTACCATTGAAAATACCTTATAATATAACGAAATATGCAGTGTATCACTGAAAATACCTTCTAATATATCGTAGTTTATCATTGAAAATACCTTATAATATAACGTAATATGCAGTGTATCATTGAAAATACCTTATAATATAGCGTACTATGCAGTGTATCATTGAAAATACCTTCTAATATATCGTAGTTTATCATTGAAAATACCTTATAATATAACGTAATATACAGTGTATCATTGAAAATACCTTATAATATAACGTAATATGCAGTGTATCATTGAAAATACCTTATAATATATAGTAGTTTATCATTGAAAATACCTTATAACATAACGTAATATACAGTGTAACATTGAAAATACCTTATAATATAACGTAATATGCAGTGTATCATTGAAAATACCTTATAATATAACGTAATATGCAGTGTATCATTGAAAATACCTTATAATATAACGTAATATGCAGTGTATCATTGAAAATACATTATAATATAAGGTAATATGCAGTGAATCATTGAAAATACCTTGTAATATAACGTAATATGCAGTGTATCATTGAAAATACCTTATAATATAACGTAATATGCAGTGTATCATTGAAAATACCTTGTAATATAACGTAATATGCAGTGTATCATTGAAAATACCTTATAATATAACGTAATATGCAGTGTATCATTGAAAATACCTTATAATATAACGTAATATGCAGTGTATCATTGAAAATACCTTCTAATATATCGTAGTTTATCATTGAAAATACCTTATAATATAACGTAATATACAGTGTACCATTGAAAATACCTTATAATATAACGTAATATGCAGTGTATCATTGAAAATACCTTATAATATAACGTAATATGCAGTGTATCATTGAAAATACCTTATAATATAACGTAATATGCAGTGTATCATTGAAAATACCTTATAATATAACGTAATATGCATTGTATCATTGAAAATACCTTATAATATATAGTAGTTTATCATGGAAAATACCTTATAACATAACGTAATATACAGTGTAACATTGAAAATACCTTATAATATAACGTAGTATGCAGCGTATCATTGAAAATACCTTATAATATATCGTAATATGCAGTGTATCATTGAAAATACCATATAATATAACGTAATATGCAGTGTATCATTGAAAATACCTTATATTATAACGTAATATGCAGTGTATCATTGAAAATACCTTGTAATATAACGTAATATGCAGTGTATCATTGAAAATACCTTATAATATAACGTAATATGCAGTGTATCATTGAAAATACCTTCTAATATATCGTAGTGTATCATTGAAAATACCTTATAATATAACGTAATATACAGTGTATCATTGAAAATACCTTATAATATAACGAAATATGCAGTGTATCACTGAAAATACCTTCTAATATATCGTAGTTTATCATTGAAAATACCTTATAATATAACGTAATATGCAGTGTATCATTGAAAATACCTTATAATATAACGTAATATGCAGTGTATCATTGAAAATACCTTCTAATATATCGTAGTGTATCATTGAAAATACCTTATAATATAACGTAATATACAGTGTACCATTGAAAATACCTTATAATATAACGAAATATGCAGTGTATCACTGAAAATACCTTCTAATATATCGTAGTTTATCATTGAAAATACCTTATAATATAACGTAATATGCAGTGTATCATTGAAAATACCTTATAATATTTCGTAATTTGTAGTGTATCATTGAAAATACCTTATATTATAACGTAATTTGTAGTGTTTCAATGAAAATACCTTATAATATAACGTAATATGCAGTGTATCGTTGAAAATACCTTATAATATAACGTAATATGCAGTGTATCATTGAAAGTACCTTATAATATTTCGTAATTTGTAGTGTATCATTGAAAATACCTTATAATATAACGAAATATGCAGTGTGTCATTGAACATACCTTATATTATGTCGTAGTTTATCATTGAAAATACCTTATAGTATAACGTAATATGCAGTGTATCATTGAAAATACCTTATAATATAACGTAATATGCAGTGTACCATTGAAAATACCTTATAATATAACGAAATATGCAGTGTATCACTGAAAATACCTTCTAATATATCGTAGTTTATCATTGAAAATACCTTATAATATAACGTAATATGCAGTGTATCATTGAAAATACCTTATAATATAACGTAATATGCAGTGTATCATTGAAAATACCTTATATTATAACGTAATATGCAGTGTATCATTGAAAATACCTTGTAATATAACGTAATATGCAGTGTATCATTGAAAATACCTTATAATATAACGTAATATGCAGTGTATCATTGAAAATACCTTCTAATATATCGTAGTGTATCATTGAAAATACCTTATAATATAACGTAATATACAGTGTACCATTGAAAATACCTTATAATATAACGAAATATGCAGTGTATCACTGAAAATACCTTCTAATATATCGTAGTTTATCATTGAAAATACCTTATAATATAACGTAATATGCAGTGTATCATTGAAAATACCTTATAATATAACGTAATATGCAGTGTATCATTGAAAATACCTTCTAATATATCGTAGTGTATCATTGAAAATACCTTATAATATAACGTAATATACAGTGTACCATTGAAAATACCTTATAATATAACGAAATATGCAGTGTATCACTGAAAATACCTTCTAATATATCGTAGTTTATCATTGAAAATACCTTATAATATAACGTAATATGCAGTGTATCATTGAAAATACCTTATAATATTTCGTAATTTGTAGTGTATCATTGAAAATACCTTATAATATAACGTAATATGCAGTGTATCGTTGAAAATACCTTATAATATAACGTAATATGCAGTGTATCATTGAAAGTACCTTATAATATTTCGTAATTTGTAGTGTATCATTGAAAATACCTTATAATATAACGAAATATGCAGTGTGTCATTGAACATACCTTATATTATGTCGTAGTTTATCATTGAAAATACATTATAATATAACGTAATATGCAGTGTATCATTGAAAATACCTTATAATATAACGAAATATGCAGTGTATCACTGAAAATACCTTCTAATATATCGTAGTTTATCATTGAAAATACCTTATAATATAACGTAATATGCAGTGTATCATTGAAAATACCTTATAATATAACGTAATATGCAGTGTATCATTGAAAATACCTTATAATATAACGTAATATGCAGTGTATCATTGAAAATACCTTATAATATAACGTAATATGCAGTGTATCATTGAAAATACATTATAATATACGGTAATATGCAGTGAATCATTGAAAATACCTTGTAATATAACGTAATATGCAGTGTATCATTGAAAATACCTTATAATATAACGTAATATGCAGTGTATCATTGAAAATACCTTGTAATATAACGTAATATGCAGTGTATCATTGAAAATACCTTATAATATAACGTAATATGCAGTGTATCATTGAAAATACCTTATAGTATAACGTAATATGCAGTGTATCATTGAAAATACCTTCTAATATATCGTAGTTTATCATTGAAAATACCTTATAATATAACGTAATATGCAGTGTACCATTGAAAATACCTTATAATATAACGAAATATGCAGTGTATCACTGAAAATACCTTCTAATATATCGTAGTTTATCATTGAAAATACCTTATAATATAACGTAATATGCAGTGTATCATTGAAAATACCTTATAATATAACGTAATATGCAGTGTATCATTGAAAATACCTTATATTATAACGTAATATGCAGTGTATCATTGAAAATACCTTGTAATATAACGTAATATGCAGTGTATCATTGAAAATACCTTATAATATAACGTAATATGCAGTGTATCATTGAAAATACCTTCTAATATATCGTAGTGTATCATTGAAAATACCTTATAATATAACGTAATATACAGTGTACCATTGAAAATACCTTATAATATAACGAAATATGCAGTGTATCACTGAAAATACCTTCTAATATATCGTAGTGTATCATTGAAAATACCTTATAATATAACGTAATATGCAGTGTATCATTGAAAATACCTTATAATATAACGTAATATGCAGTGTATCATTGAAAATACCTTCTAATATATCGTAGTGTATCATTGAAAATACCTTATAATATAACGTAATATACAGTGTACCATTGAAAATACCTTATAATATAACGAAATATGCAGTGTATCACTGAAAATACCTTCTAATATATCGTAGTTTATCATTGAAAATACCTTATAATATATCGTAATATGCAGTGTATCATTGAAAATACCTTATAATATTTCGTAATTTGTAGTGTATCATTGAAAATACCTTATAATATAACGTAATATGCAGTGTATCGTTGAAAATACCTTATAATATAACGTAATATGCAGTGTATCATTGAAAATACCTTATAATATTTCGTAATTTGTAGTGTATCATTGAAAATACCTTATAATATAACGAAATATGCAGTGTGTCATTGAACATACCTTATATTATGTCGTAGTTTATCATTGAAAATACATTATAATATAACGTAATATGCAGTGTATCATTGAAAATACCTTATAATATAACGAAATATGCAGTGTATCACTGAAAATACCTTCTAATATATCGTAGTTTATCATTGAAAATACCTTATAATATAACGTAATATGCAGTGTATCATTGAAAATACCTTATAATATAACGTAATATGCAGTGTATCATTGAAAATACCTTATAATATAACGTAATATGCAGTGTATCATTGAAAATACCTTATAATATAACGTAATATGCAGTGTATCATTGAAAATACATTATAATATACGGTAATATGCAGTGAATCATTGAAAATACCTTGTAATATAACGTAATATGCAGTGTATCATTGAAAATACCTTATAATATAACGTAATATGCAGTGTATCATTGAAAATACCTTGTAATATAACGTAATATGCAGTGTATCATTGAAAATACCTTATAATATAACGTAATATGCAGTGTATCATTGAAAATACCTTATAGTATAACGTAATATGCAGTGTATCATTGAAAATACCTTCTAATATATCGTAGTTTATCATTGAAAATACCTTATAATATAACGTAATATACAGTGTACCATTGAAAATACCTTATAATATAACGAAATATGCAGTGTATCACTGAAAATACCTTCTAATATATCGTAGTTTATCATTGAAAATACCTTATAATATAACGTAATATGCAGTGTATCATTGAAAATACCTTATAATATAGCGTACTATGCAGTGTATCATTGAAAATACCTTATAATATAACGTAATATGCAGTGTATCATTGAAAATACCTTATAATATAACGTAATATGCAGTATATCATTTAAAATACCTTATAATATAGCGTAATATGCAGTGTATCATTGAAAATAACTTATAATATATCGTAGTTTATCATTGAAAATGCCTTATAATGTAACGTAATATGGAGTGTTTCAATGAAAATACCTTATAATATAACGGAATATGCAGTGTATCGTTGAAAATACCTTATAATATAACGTAATATGCATTGTATCATTGAAAATGCCTTATAATATATCGGAATTTATAGTGTATCTTTGAAAATACCTTATAATATAACGTAATATGCAGTGTATCGTTGAAAATACCTTATAATATAACGTAATATGCGATGTATCATTGAAAATACCTTATAATATTTCGTAATTTGTAGTGTATCATTGAAAATACCTTATAATATAACGAAATATGCAGTGTGTCATTGAACATACCTTATATTATGTCGTAGTTTATCATTGAAAATACCTTATAGTATAACGTAATATGCCGTGTATCATTGAAAAGACCTTATAATATAGCGTACTATGCAGTGTATCATTGAAAATACCTTCTAATATATCGTAATTTATCATTGAAAATACCTTATAATATAACGTAATATACAGTGTATCATTGAAAATACCTTATAATATAACGTAATATGCAGTGTATCATTGAAAATACCTTATAATATATAGTAGTTTATCATTGAAAATACCTTATAACATAACGTAATATACAGTGTAACATTGAAAATACCTTATAATATAGCGTACTATGCAGTGTATCATTGAAAATACCTTATAATATAACGTAATATGCAGTGTATCATTGAAAATACCTTATAATATAACGTAATATGCAGTATATCATTTAAAATACCTTATAATATAGCGTAATATGCAGTGTATCATTGAAAATACCTTATAATATATCGTAGTTTATCATTGAAAATGCCTTATAATGTAACGTAATATGGAGTGTTTCAATGAAAATACCTTATAATATAACGGAATATGCAGTGTATCGTTGAAAATACCTTATAATATAACGTAATATGCATTGTATCATTGAAAATGCCTTATAATATATCGGAATTTATAGTGTATCTTTGAAAATACCTTATAATATAACGTAATATACAGTGTATCATTGAAAATACCTTATAATATAACGGAATTTGTAGTGTATCATTGAAAATACCTTATAATATAACGTAATATGCAGTGTATCATTGAAAATACATTATAATATAACGAAATATGCAGTGTGTCATTGAACATACCTTATATTATGTCGTAGTTTATCATTGAAAATACCTTATAGTATAACGTAATATGCAGTGTATCATTGAAAAGACCTTATAATATAGCGTACTATGCAGTGTATCATTGAAAATACCTTCTAATATATCGTAGTTTATCATTGAAAGTACCTTATAATATAACGTAATATACAGTGTATCATTGAAAATACCTTATAATATAACGTAATATGCAGTGTATCATTGAAAATACCTTATAATATAACGTAATATGCAGTGTATCGTTGAAAATACCTTATAATATAACGTAATATGCATTGTATCATTGAAAATGCCTTATAATATATCGGAATTTATAGTGTATCTTTGAAAATACCTTATAATATAACGTAATATGCAGTGTATCGTTGAAAATACCTTATAATATAACGTAATATGCGATGTATCATTGAAAATACCTTATAATATTTCGTAATTTGTAGTGTATCATTGAAAATACCTTATAATATAACGAAATATGCAGTGTGTCATTGAACATACCTTATATTATGTCGTAGTTTATCATTGAAAATACCTTATAGTATAACGTAATATGCCGTGTATCATTGAAAAGACCTTATAATATAGCGTACTATGCAGTGTATCATTGAAAATACCTTCTAATATATCGTAATTTATCATTGAAAATACCTTATAATATAACGTAATATACAGTGTATCATTGAAAATACCTTATAATATAACGTAATATGCAGTGTATCATTGAAAATACCTTATAATATATAGTAGTTTATCATTGAAAATACCTTATAACATAACGTAATATACAGTGTAACATTGAAAATACCTTATAATATAGCGTACTATGCAGTGTATCATTGAAAATACCTTATAATATAACGTAATATGCAGTGTATCATTGAAAATACCTTATAATATAACGTAATATGCAGTATATCATTTAAAATACCTTATAATATAGCGTAATATGCAGTGTATCATTGAAAATACCTTATAATATATCGTAGTTTATCATTGAAAATGCCTTATAATGTAACGTAATATGGAGTGTTTCAATGAAAATACCTTATAATATAACGGAATATGCAGTGTATCGTTGAAAATACCTTATAATATAACGTAATATGCATTGTATCATTGAAAATGCCTTATAATATATCGGAATTTATAGTGTATCTTTGAAAATACCTTATAATATAACGTAATATACAGTGTATCATTGAAAATACCTTATAATATAACGGAATTTGTAGTGTATCATTGAAAATACCTTATAATATAACGTAATATGCAGTGTATCATTGAAAATACCTTATAATATAACGAAATATGCAGTGTGTCATTGAACATACCTTATATTATGTCGTAGTTTATCATTGAAAATACCTTATAGTATAACGTAATATGCAGTGTATCATTGAAAAGACCTTATAATATAGCGTACTATGCAGTGTATCATTGAAAATACCTTCTAATATATCGTAGTTTATCATTGAAAGTACCTTATAATATAACGTAATATACAGTGTATCATTGAAAATACCTTATAATATAACGTAATATGCAGTGTATCATTGAAAATACCTTATATTATAACGTAATATGCAGTGTATCATTGAAAATACCTTGTAATATAACGTAATATGCAGTGTATCATTGAAAATACCTTATAATATAACGTAATATGCAGTGTATCATTGAAAATACCTTCTAATATATCGTAGTTTATCATTGAAAATACCTTATAATATAACGTAATATACAGTGTATCATTGAAAATACCTTATAATATAACGGAATTTGTAGTGAATCATTGAAAATACCTTATAATATAACGTAATATGCAGTGTATCATTGAAAATACATTATAATATAACGTAATATGCAGTGTATCATTGAAAATACCTTATAATATAACGGAATTTGTAGTGTATCATTGAAAATACCTTATAATATAACGTAATATGCAGTGTATCATTGAACATACCTTATATTATGTCGTAGTTTATCATTGAAAATACCTTATAGTATAACGTAATATGCAGTGTATCATTGAAAATACCTTTTAATATATCGTAGTTTATCATTGAAAATGCCTTATAATGTAACGTAATATGGAGTGTATCATTGAAAATACCTTATAATATAACGTAATATGCAGTGTATCATTGAAAATACCTTATAATATATAGTAGTTTATCATTGAAAATACCTTATAACATAACGTAATATACAGTGTAACATTGAAAATACCTTATAATATAACGTACTATGCAGCGTATCATTGAAAATACCTTATAATATATCGTAATATGCAGTGTATCATTGAAAATACCATATAATATAACGTAATATGCAGTGTATCATTGAAAATACCTTCTAATATATCGTAGTTTATCATTGAAAATACCTTATAATATAACGTAATATACAGTGTACCATTGAAAATACCTTATAATATAACGAAATATGCTGTGTATCACTGAAAATACCTTCTAATATATCGTAGTTTATCATTGAAAATACCTTATAATATAACGTAATATGCAGTGTATCATTGAAAATACCTTATAATATAACGGAATTTGTAGTGTATCATTGAAAATACCTTATAATATAACGTAATATGCAGTGTATCATTGAACATACCTTATATTATGTCGTAGTTTATCATTGAAAATACCTTATAGTATAACGTAATATGCAGTGTATCATTGAAAAGACCTTATAATATAGCGTACTATGCAGTGTATCATTGAAAATACCTTCTAATATATCGTAGTTTATCATTGAAAATACCTTATAATATAACGTAATATACAGTGTATCATTGAAAATACCTTATATTATAACGTAATATGCAGTGTATCATTGACAATACCTTGTAATATAACGTAATATGCAGTGTATCATTGAAAATACCTTATAATATAACGAAATATGCAGTGTATCACTGAAAATACCTTCTAATATATCGTAGTTTATCATTGAAAATACCTTATAATATAACGTAATATGCAGTGTATCATTGAAATACCTTATAATATAGCGTACTATGCAGTGTATCATTGAAAATACCTTCTAATATATCGTAGTTTATCATTGAAATTACCTTATAATATAACGTAATATACAGTGTATCATTGAAAATACCTTATAATATAACGTAATATGCAGTGTATCATTGAAAATACCTTCTAATATATCGTAGTTTATCATTGAAAATACCTTATAATATAACGTAATATACAGTGTACCATTGAAAATACCTTATAATATAACGAAATATGCAGTGTATCACTGAAAATACCTTCTAATATATCGTAGTTTATCATTGAAAATACCTTATAATATAACGTAATATGCAGTGTATCATTGAAAATACCTTATATTATAACGTAATATGCAGTGTATCATTGACAATACCTTGTAATATAACGTAATATGCAGTGTATCATTGAAAATACCTTATAATATAACGTAATATGCAGTGTATCATTGAAAATACCTTATAATATAACGTAATATGCAGTGTATCATTGAAAATACATTATAATATAACGTAATATGCAGTGTATCATTGAAAATACCTTGTAATATAACGTAATATGCAGTGTATCATTGAAAATACCTTATAATATAACGTAATATACAGTGTACCATTGAAAATACCTTATAATATAACGAAATATGCAGTGTATCACTGAAAATACCTTCTAATATATCGTAGTTTATCATTGAAAATACCTTATAATATAACGTAATATGCAGTGTATCATTGAAAATACCTTATAATATAGCGTACTATGCAGTGTATCATTGAAAATACCTTCTAATATATCGTAGTTTATCATTGAAAATACCTTATAATATAACGTAATATACAGTGTATCATTGAAAATACCTTATAATATAACGTAATATGCAGTGTATCATTGAAAATACCTTCTAATATATCGTAGTTTATCATTGAAAATACCTTATAATATAACGTAATATACAGTGTACCATTGAAAATACCTTATAATATAACGAAATATGCAGTGTATCACTGAAAATACCTTCTAATATATCGTAGTTTATCATTGAAAATACCTTATAATATAACGTAATATGCAGTGTATCATTGAAAATACCTTATAATATAGCGTACTATGCAGTGTATCATTGAAAATACCTTCTAATATATCGTAGTTTATCATTGAAAATACCTTATAATATAACGTAATATACAGTGTATCATTGAAAATACCTTATAATATAACGTAATATGCAGTGTATCATTGAAAATACCTTATAATATATAGTAGTTTATCATTGAAAATACCTTATAACATAACGTAATATACAGTGTAACATTGAAAATACCTTATAATATAACGTAATATGCAGTGTATCATTGACAATACCTTGTAATATAACGTAATATGCAGTGTATCATTGAAAATACCTTATAATATAACGTAATATGCAGTGTATCATTGAAAATACCTTATAATATAACGTAATATGCAGTGTATCATTGAAAATACATTATAATATAACGTAATATGCAGTGTATCATTGAAAATACCTTGTAATATAACGTAATATGCAGTGTATCATTGAAAATACCTTATAATATAACGTAATATACAGTGTACCATTGAAAATACCTTATAATATAACGAAATATGCAGTGTATCACTGAAAATACCTTCTAATATATCGTAGTTTATCATTGAAAATACCTTATAACATAACGTAATATACAGTGTAACATTGAAAATACCTTATAA
Organism: Lasioglossum lativentre; assembly: GCA_916610255.1. Taxonomy (NCBI): domain Eukaryota; kingdom Metazoa; phylum Arthropoda; class Insecta; order Hymenoptera; family Halictidae; genus Lasioglossum; species Lasioglossum lativentre. Next base: position 513,448 of record CAKAJI010000232.1, on the reverse strand, counting down.
TATAGCGTACTATGCAGTGTATCATTGAAAATACCTTCTAATATATCGTAGTTTATCATTGAAAATACCTTATAATATAACGTAATATACAGTGTATCATTGAAAATACCTTATAATATAACGTAATATGCAGTGTATCATTGAAAATACCTTCTAATATATCGTAGTTTATCATTGAAAATACCTTATAATATAACGTAATATACAGTGTACCATTGAAAATACCTTATAATATAACGAAATATGCAGTGTATCACTGAAAATACCTTCTAATATATCGTAGTTTATCATTGAAAATACCTTATAATATAACGTAATATGCAGTGTATCATTGAAAATACCTTATATTATAACGTAATATGCAGTGTATCATTGACAATACCTTGTAATATAACGTAATATGCAGTGTATCATTGAAAATACCTTATAATATAACGTAATATGCAGTGTATCATTGAAAATACCTTATAATATAACGTAATATGCAGTGTATCATTGAAAATACATTATAATATAACGTAATATGCAGTGTATCATTGAAAATACCTTGTAATATAACGTAATATGCAGTGTATCATTGAAAATACCTTATAATATAACGTAATATACAGTGTACCATTGAAAATACCTTATAATATAACGAAATATGCAGTGTATCACTGAAAATACCTTCTAATATATCGTAGTTTATCATTGAAAATACCTTATAATATAACGTAATATGCAGTGTATCATTGAAAATACCTTATAATATAGCGTACTATGCAGTGTATCATTGAAAATACCTTCTAATATATCGTAGTTTATCATTGAAAATACCTTATAATATAACGTAATATACAGTGTATCATTGAAAATACCTTATAATATAACGTAATATGCAGTGTATCATTGAAAATACCTTCTAATATATCGTAGTTTATCATTGAAAATACCTTATAATATAACGTAATATACAGTGTACCATTGAAAATACCTTATAATATAACGAAATATGCAGTGTATCACTGAAAATACCTTCTAATATATCGTAGTTTATCATTGAAAATACCTTATAATATAACGTAATATGCAGTGTATCATTGAAAATACCTTATAATATAGCGTACTATGCAGTGTATCATTGAAAATACCTTCTAATATATCGTAGTTTATCATTGAAAATACCTTATAATATAACGTAATATGCAGTGTATCATTGAAAATACCTTATAATATAACGTAATATGCAGTGTATCATTGAAAATACCTTATAATATATAGTAGTTTATCATTGAAAATACCTTATAACATAACGTAATATACAGTGTAACATTGAAAATACCTTATAATATAACGTAATATGCAGTGTATCATTGAAAATACCTTATAATATAACGTAATATGCAGTGTATCATTGAAAATACCTTATAATATAACGTAATATGCAGTGTATCATTGAAAATACATTATAATATAAGGTAATATGCAGTGAATCATTGAAAATACCTTGTAATATAACGTAATATGCAGTGTATCATTGAAAATACCTTATAATATAACGTAATATGCAGTGTATCATTGAAAATACCTTGTAATATAACGTAATATGCAGTGTATCATTGAAAATACCTTATAATATAACGTAATATGCAGTGTATCATTGAAAATACCTTATAATATAACGTAATATGCAGTGTATCATTGAAAATACCTTCTAATATATCGTAGTTTATCATTGAAAATACCTTATAATATAACGTAATATACAGTGTACCATTGAAAATACCTTATAATATAACGAAATATGCAGTGTATCACTGAAAATACCTTCTAATATATCGTAGTTTATCATTGAAAATACCTTATAATATAACGTAATATGCAGTGTATCATTGAAAATACCTTATAATATAGCGTACTATGCAGTGTATCATTGAAAATACCTTATAATATAACGTAATATGCAGTGTATCATTGAAAATACCTTATAATATAACGTAATATGCAGTGTATCAGTGAAAATACATTATAATATAACGTAATATACAGTGTACCATTGAAAATACCTTATAATATAACGAAATATGCAGTGTATCACTGAAAATACCTTCTAATATATCGTAGTTTATCATTGAAAATACCTTATAATATAACGTAATATGCAGTGTATCATTGAAAATACCTTATAATATAACGGAATTTGTAGTGTATCATTGAAAATACCTTATAATATAACGTAATATGCAGTGTATCATTGAACATACCTTATATTATGTCGTAGTTTATCATTGAAAATACCTTATAGTATAACGTAATATGCAGTGTATCATTGAAAAGACCTTATAATATAGCGTACTATGCAGTGTATCATTGAAAATACCTTCTAATATATCGTAGTTTATCATTGAAAATACCTTATAATATAACGTAATATACAGTGTATCATTGAAAATACCTTATAATATAGCGTACTATGCAGTGTATCATTGAAAATACCTTCTAATATATCGTAGTTTATCATTGAAAATACCTTATAATATAACGTAATATGCAGTGTATCATTGAAAATACCTTATAATATAACGTAATATGCAGTGTATCATTGAAAATACCTTCTAATATATCGTAGTTTATCATTGAAAATACCTTATAATATAACGTAATATACAGTGTACCATTGAAAATACCTTATAATATAACGAAATATGCAGTGTATCACTGAAAATACCTTCTAATATATCGTAGTTTATCATTGAAAATACCTTATAATATAACGTAATATGCAGTGTATCATTGAAAATACCTTATAATATAGCGTACTATGCAGTGTATCATTGAAAATACCTTCTAATATATCGTAGTTTATCATTGAAAATACCTTATAATATAACGTAATATACAGTGTATCATTGAAAATACCTTATAATATAACGTAATATGCAGTGTATCATTGAAAATACCTTATAATATATAGTAGTTTATCATTGAAAATACCTTATAACATAACGTAATATACAGTGTAACATTGAAAATACCTTATAATATAACGTAATATGCAGTGTATCATTGAAAATACCTTATAATATAACGTAATATGCAGTGTATCATTGAAAATACCTTATAATATAACGTAATATGCAGTGTATCATTGAAAATACATTATAATATAAGGTAATATGCAGTGAATCATTGAAAATACCTTGTAATATAACGTAATATGCAGTGTATCATTGAAAATACCTTATAATATAACGTAATATGCAGTGTATCATTGAAAATACCTTGTAATATAACGTAATATGCAGTGTATCATTGAAAATACCTTATAATATAACGTAATATGCAGTGTATCATTGAAAATACCTTATAATATAACGTAATATGCAGTGTATCATTGAAAATACCTTCTAATATATCGTAGTTTATCATTGAAAATACCTTATAATATAACGTAATATACAGTGTACCATTGAAAATACCTTATAATATAACGAAATATGCAGTGTATCACTGAAAATACCTTCTAATATATCGTAGTTTATCATTGAAAATACCTTATAATATAACGTAATATGCAGTGTATCATTGAAAATACCTTATAATATAGCGTACTATGCAGTGTATCATTGAAAATACCTTATAATATAACGTAATATGCAGTGTATCATTGAAAATACCTTATAATATAACGTAATATGCAGTATATCATTTAAAATACCTTATAATATAGCGTAATATGCAGTGTATCATTGAAAATACCTTATAATATAACGTAATATGCAGTGTATCAGTGAAAATACATTATAATATAACGTAATATGCAGTGTATCATTGAAAATACCTTGTAATATAACGTAATATGCAGTGTATCATTGAAAATACCTTATAATATAACGTAATATGCAGTGTATCATTGAAAATACCTTATAATATAACGTAATATGCAGTGTATCATTGAAAATACCTTCTAATATATCGTAGTTTATCATTGAAAATACCTTATAATATAACGTAATATACAGTGTACCATTGAAAATACCTTATAATATAACGAAATATGCAGTGTATCACTGAAAATACCTTCTAATATATCGTAGTTTATCATTGAAAATACCTTATAATATAACGTAATATGCAGTGTATCATTGAAAATACCTTATAATATAGCGTACTATGCAGTGTATCATTGAAAATACCTTATAATATAACGTAATATGCAGTGTATCATTGAAAATACCTTATAATATAACGTAATATGCAGTATATCATTTAAAATACCTTATAATATAGCGTAATATGCAGTGTATCATTGAAAATACCTTATAATATAACGTAATATGCAGTGTATCAGTGAAAATACATTATAATATAACGTAATATGCAGTGTATCATTGAAAATACCTTGTAATATAACGTAATATGCAGTGTATCATTGAAAATACCTTATAATATAACGTAATATACAGTGTACCATTGAAAATACCTTATAATATAACGAAATATGCAGTGTATCACTGAAAATACCTTCTAATATATCGTAGTTTATCATTGAAAATACCTTATAATATAACGTAATATGCAGTGTATCATTGAAAATACCTTATAATATAGCGTACTATGCAGTGTATCATTGAAAATACCTTCTAATATATCGTAGTTTATCATTGAAAATACCTTATAATATAACGTAATATACAGTGTATCATTGAAAATACCTTATAATATAACGTAATATGCAGTGTATCATTGAAAATACCTTATAATATAGCGTACTATGCAGTGTATCATTGAAAATACCTTCTAATATATCGTAGTTTATCATTGAAAATACCTTATAATATAACGTAATATACAGTGTATCATTGAAAATACCTTATAATATAACGTAATATGCAGTGTATCATTGAAAATACCTTATAATATATAGTAGTTTATCATTGAAAATACCTTATAACATAACGTAATATACAGTGTAACATTGAAAATACCTTATAATATAACGTAATATGCAGTGTATCATTGAAAATACCTTATAATATAACGTAATATGCAGTGTATCATTGAAAATACCTTATAATATAACGTAATATGCAGTGTATCATTGAAAATACATTATAATATAAGGTAATATGCAGTGAATCATTGAAAATACCTTGTAATATAACGTAATATGCAGTGTATCATTGAAAATACCTTATAATATAACGTAATATGCAGTGTATCATTGAAAATACCTTGTAATATAACGTAATATGCATTGTATCATTGAAAATACCTTATAATATAACGTAATATGCAGTGTATCATTGAAAATACCTTATAATATAACGTAATATGCAGTGTATCATTGAAAATACCTTCTAATATATCGTAGTTTATCATTGAAAATACCTTATAATATAACGTAATATACAGTGTACCATTGAAAATACCTTATAATATAACGAAATATGCAGTGTATCACTGAAAATACCTTCTAATATATCGTAGTTTATCATTGAAAATACCTTATAATATAACGTAATATGCAGTGTATCATTGAAAATACCTTATAATATAGCGTACTATGCAGTGTATCATTGAAAATACCTTATAATATAACGTAATATGCAGTGTATCATTGAAAATACCTTATAATATAACGTAATATGCAGTATATCATTTAAAATACCTTATAATATAGCGTAATATGCAGTGTATCATTGAAAATACCTTATAATATAACGTAATATGCATTGTATCATTGAAAATGCCTTATAATATATCGGAATTTATAGTGTATCTTTGAAAATACCTTATAATATAACGTAATATGCAGTGTATCATTGAAAATACCTTATAATATAACGTAATATGCAGTGTATCATTGAAAATACCTTATAATATTTCGTAATTTGTAGTGTATCATTGAAAATACCTTATAATATAACGAAATATGCAGTGTGTCATTGAACATACCTTATATTATGTCGTAGTTTATCATTGAAAATACCTTATAGTATAACGTAATATGCAGTGTATCATTGAAAAGACCTTATAATATAGCGTACTATGCAGTGTATCATTGAAAATACCTTCTAATATATCGTAGTTTATCATTGAAAATACCTTATAATATAACGTAATATACAGTGTATCATTGAAAATACCTTATAATATAACGTAATATGCAGTGTATCATTGAAAATACCTTATAATATATAGTAGTTTATCATTGAAAATACCTTATAACATAACGTAATATACAGTGTAACATTGAAAATACCTTATAATATAGCGTACTATGCAGTGTATCATTGAAAATACCTTATAATATAACGTAATATGCAGTGTATCATTGAAAATACCTTATAATATAACGTAATATGCAGTATATCATTTAAAATACCTTATAATATAGCGTAATATGCAGTGTATCATTGAAAATACCTTATAATATATCGTAGTTTATCATTGAAAATGCCTTATAATGTAACGTAATATGGAGTGTTTCAATGAAAATACCTTATAATATAACGGAATATGCAGTGTATCGTTGAAAATACCTTATAATATAACGTAATATGCATTGTATCATTGAAAATGCCTTATAATATATCGGTATTTATAGTGTATCTTTGAAAATACCTTATAATATAACGTAATATGCAGTGTATCGTTGAAAATACCTTATAATATAACGTAATATGCAGTGTATCATTGAAAATACCTTATAATATTTCGTAATTTGTAGTGTATCATTGAAAATACCTTATAATATAACGAAATATGCAGTGTGTCATTGAACATACCTTATATTATGTCGTAGTTTATCATTGAAAATACCTTATAGTATAACGTAATATGCAGTGTATCATTGAAAAGACCTTATAATATAGCGTACTATGCAGTGTATCATTGAAAATACCTTCTAATATATCGTAGTTTATCATTGAAAATACCTTATAATATAACGTAATATACAGTGTATCATTGAAAATACCTTATAATATAACGTAATATGCAGTGTATCATTGAAAATACCTTATAATATATAGTAGTTTATCATTGAAAATACCTTATAACATAACGTAATATACAGTGTAACATTGAAAATACCTTATAATATAACGTACTATGCAGCGTATCATTGAAAATACCTTATAATATATCGTAATATGCAGTGTATCATTGAAAATACCATATAATATAACGTAATATGCAGTGTATCATTGAAAATACCTTATATTATAACGTAATATGCAGTGTATCACTGAAAATACCTTCTAATATATCGTAGTTTATCATTGAAAATACCTTATAATATAACGTAATATGCAGTGTATCATTGAAAATACCTTATAATATAGCGTACTATGCAGTGTATCATTGAAAATACCTTATAATATAACGTAATATGCAGTGTATCATTGAAAATACCTTATAATATAACGTAATATGCAGTATATCATTTAAAATACCTTATAATATAGCGTAATATGCAGTGTATCATTGAAAATACCTTATAATATATCGTAGTTTATCATTGAAAATGCCTTATAATGTAACGTAATATGGAGTGTTTCAATGAAAATACCTTATAATATAGCGTACTATGCAGTGTATCACTGAAAATACCTTCTAATATATCGTAGTTTATCATTGAAAATACCTTATAATATAACGTAATATGCAGTGTATCATTGAAAATACCTTATAATATAGCGTACTATGCAGTGTATCATTGAAAATACCTTCTAATATATCGTAGTTTATCATTGAAAATACCTTATAATATAACGTAATATACAGTGTATCATTGAAAATACCTTATAATATAACGTAATATGCAGTGTATCATTGAAAATACCTTATAATATCTAGTAGTTTATCATTGAAAATACCTTATAACATAACGTAATATACAGTGTAACATTGAAAATACCTTATAATATAACGTAATATGCAGTGTATCATTGAAAATACCTTATAATATAACGTAATATGCAGTGTATCATTGAAAATACCTTATAATATAACGTAATATGCAGTGTATCATTGAAAATACATTATAATATAAGGTAATATGCAGTGAATCATTGAAAATACCTTGTAATATAACGTAATATGCAGTGTATCATTGAAAATACCTTATAATATAACGTAATATGCAGTGTATCATTGAAAATACCTTGTAATATAACGTAATATGCAGTGTATCATTGAAAATACCTTATAATATAACGTAATATGCAGTGTATCATTGAAAATACCTTATAATATAACGTAATATGCAGTGTATCATTGAAAATACCTTCTAATATATCGTAGTTTATCATTGAAAATACCTTATAATATAACGTAATATACAGTGTACCATTGAAAATACCTTATAATATAACGAAATATGCAGTGTATCACTGAAAATACCTTCTAATATATCGTAGTTTATCATTGAAAATACCTTATAATATAACGTAATATGCAGTGTATCATTGAAAATACCTTATAATATAGCGTACTATGCAGTGTATCATTGAAAATACCTTATAATATAACGTAATATGCAGTGTATCATTGAAAATACCTTATAATATAACGTAATATGCAGTATATCATTTAAAATACCTTATAATATAGCGTAATATGCAGTGTATCATTGAAAATACCTTATAATATAACGTAATATGCATTGTATCATTGAAAATGCCTTATAATATATCGGAATTTATAGTGTATCTTTGAAAATACCTTATAATATAACGTAATATGCAGTGTATCGTTGAAAATACCTTATAATATAACGTAATATGCAGTGTATCATTGAAAATACCTTATAATATTTCGTAATTTGTAGTGTATCATTGAAAATACCTTATAATATAACGAAATATGCAGTGTGTCATTGAACATACCTTATATTATGTCGTAGTTTATCATTGAAAATACCTTATAGTATAACGTAATATGCAGTGTATCATTGAAAAGACCTTATAATATAGCGTACTATGCAGTGTATCATTGAAAATACCTTCTAATATATCGTAGTTTATCATTGAAAATACCTTATAATATAACGTAATATACAGTGTATCATTGAAAATACCTTATAATATAACGTAATATGCAGTGTATCATTGAAAATACCTTATAATATATAGTAGTTTATCATTGAAAATACCTTATAACATAACGTAATATACAGTGTAACATTGAAAATACCTTATAATATAGCGTACTATGCAGTGTATCATTGAAAATACCTTATAATATAACGTAATATGCAGTGTATCATTGAAAATACCTTATAATATAACGTAATATGCAGTATATCATTTAAAATACCTTATAATATAGCGTAATATGCAGTGTATCATTGAAAATACCTTATAATATATAGTAGTTTATCATTGAAAATACCTTATAACATAACGTAATATACAGTGTAACATTGAAAATACCTTATAATATAACGTAATATGCAGTGTATCATTGAAAATACCTTATAATATAACGTAATATGCAGTGTATCATTGAAAATACCTTATAATATAACGTAATATGCAGTGTATCATTGAAAATACATTATAATATAAGGTAATATGCAGTGAATCATTGAAAATACCTTGTAATATAACGTAATATGCAGTGTATCATTGAAAATACCTTATAATATAACGTAATATGCAGTGTATCATTGAAAATACCTTGTAATATAACGTAATATGCAGTGTATCATTGAAAATACCTTATAATATAACGTAATCTGCAGTGTATCATTGAAAACACCTTATAATATAACGTAATATGCAGTGTATCATTGAAAATACCTTCTAATATATCGTAGTTTATCATTGAAAATACCTTATAATATAACGTAATATACAGTGTACCATTGAAAATACCTTATAATATAACGAAATATGCAGTGTATCACTGAAAATACCTTCTAATATATCGTAGTTTATCATTGAAAATACCTTATAATATAACGTAATATGCAGTGTATCATTGAAAATACCTTATAATATAGCGTACTATGCAGTGTATCATTGAAAATACCTTATAATATAACGTAATATGCAGTGTATCATTGAAAATACCTTATAATATAACGTAATATGCAGTATATCATTTAAAATACCTTATAATATAGCGTAATATGCAGTGTATCATTGAAAATACCTTATAATATAACGTAATATGCATTGTATCATTGAAAATGCCTTATAATATATCGGAATTTATAGTGTATCTTTGAAAATACCTTATAATATAACGTAATATGCAGTGTATCGTTGAAAATACCTTATAATATAACGTAATATGCAGTGTATCATTGAAAATACCTTATAATATTTCGTAATATGCAGTGTATCACTGAAAATACCTTCTAATATATCGTAGTTTATCATTGAAAATACCTTATAACATAACGTAATATACAGTGTAACATTGAAAATACCTTATAATATAGCGTACTATGCAGTGTATCATTGAAAATACCTTATAATATAACGTAATATGCAGTGTATCATTGAAAATACCTTATAATATAACGTAATATGCAGTATATCATTTAAAATACCTTATAATATAGCGTAATATGCAGTGTATCATTGAAAATACCTTATAATATATCGTAGTTTATCATTGAAAATGCCTTATAATGTAACGTAATATGGAGTGTTTCAATGAAAATACCTTATAATATAACGGAATATGCAGTGTATCGTTGAAAATACCTTATAATATAACGTAATATGCATTGTATCATTGAAAATGCCTTATAATATATCGGAATTTATAGTGTATCTTTGAAAATACCTTATAATATAACGTAATATGCAGTGTATCGTTGAAAATACCTTATAATATAACGTAATATGCAGTGTATCATTGAAAATACCTTATAATATTTCGTAATTTGTAGTGTATCATTGAAAATACCTTATAATATAACGAAATATGCAGTGTGTCATTGAACATACCTTATATTATGTCGTAGTTTATCATTGAAAATACCTTATAGTATAACGTAATATGCAGTGTATCATTGAAAATACCTTATAATATAGCGTACTATGCAGTGTATCATTGAAAATACCTTCTAATATATCGTAGTTTATCATTGAAAATACCTTATAATATAACGTAATATACAGTGTATCATTGAAAATACCTTATAATATAGCGTACTATGCAGTGTATCATTGAAAATACCTTATAATATAACGTAATATGCAGTGTATCATTGAAAATACCTTATAATATAACGTAATATGCAGTATATCATTTAAAATACCTTATAATATAGCGTAATATGCAGTGTATCATTGAAAATACCTTATAATATAACGTAATATGCATTGTATCATTGAAAATGCCTTATAATATATCGGAATTTATAGTGTATCTTTGAAAATACCTTATAATATAACGAAATATGCAGTGTGTCATTGAACATACCTTATATTATGTCGTAGTTTATCATTGAAAATACCTTATAGTATAACGTAATATGCAGTGTATCATTGAAAATACCTTATAATATAGCGTACTATGCAGTGTATCATTGAAAATACCTTCTAATATATCGTAGTTTATCATTGAAAATACCTTATAATATAACGTAATATACAGTGTATCATTGAAAATACCTTATAATATAACGTAATATGCAGTGTATCATTGAAAATACCTTATAATATATAGTAGTTTATCATTGAAAATACCTTATAACATAACGTAATATACAGTGTAACATTGAAAATACCTTATAATATAACGTACTATGCAGCGTATCATTGAAAATACCTTATAATATATCGTAATATGCAGTGTATCATTGAAAATACCATATAATATAACGTAATATGCAGTGTATCATTGAAAATACCTTATATTATAACGTAATATGCAGTGTATCACTGAAAATACCTTCTAATATATCGTAGTTTATCATTGAAAATACCTTATAATATAACGTAATATGCAGTGTATCATTGAAAATACCTTATAATATAGCGTACTATGCAGTGTATCATTGAAAATACCTTATAATATAACGTAATATGCAGTGTATCATTGAAAATACCTTATAATATAACGTAATATGCAGTATATCATTTAAAATACCTTATAATATAGCGTAATATGCAGTGTATCATTGAAAATACCTTATAATATATCGTAGTTTATCATTGAAAATGCCTTATAATGTAACGTAATATGGAGTGTTTCAATGAAAATACCTTATAATATAGCGTACTATGCAGTGTATCACTGAAAATACCTTCTAATATATCGTAGTTTATCATTGAAAATACCTTATAATATAACGTAATATGCAGTGTATCATTGAAAATACCTTATAATATAGCGTACTATGCAGTGTATCATTGAAAATACCTTCTAATATATCGTAGTTTATCATTGAAAATACCTTATAATATAACGTAATATACAGTGTATCATTGAAAATACCTTATAATATAACGTAATATGCAGTGTATCATTGAAAAGACCTTATAATATAGCGTACTATGCAGTGTATCATTGAAAATACCTTCTAATATATCGTAGTTTATCATTGAAAATACCTTATAATATAACGTAATATACAGTGTATCATTGAAAATACCTTATAATATAACGTAATATGCAGTGTATCATTGAAAATACCTTATAATATATAGTAGTTTATCATTGAAAATACCTTATAACATAACGTAATATACAGTGTAACATTGAAAATACCTTATAATATAACGTACTATGCAGCGTATCATTGAAAATACCTTATAATATATCGTAATATGCAGTGTATCATTGAAAATACCATATAATATAACGTAATATGCAGTGTATCATTGAAAATACCTTATATTATAACGTAATATGCAGTGTATCACTGAAAATACCTTCTAATATATCGTAGTTTATCATTGAAAATACCTTATAATATAACGTAATATGCAGTGTATCATTGAAAATACCTTATAATATAGCGTACTATGCAGTGTATCATTGAAAATACCTTATAATATAACGTAATATGCAGTGTATCATTGAAAATACCTTATAATATAACGTAATATGCAGTATATCATTTAAAATACCTTATAATATAGCGTAATATGCAGTGTATCATTGAAAATACCTTATAATATATCGTAGTTTATCATTGAAAATGCCTTATAATGTAACGTAATATGGAGTGTTTCAATGAAAATACCTTATAGTATAGCGTACTATGCAGTGTATCACTGAAAATACCTTCTAATATATCGTAGTTTATCATTGAAAATACCTTATAATATAACGTAATATGCAGTGTATCATTGAAAATACCTTATAATATAACGTAATATACAGTGTAACATTGAAAATACCTTATAATATAACGTAATATGCAGTGTATCATTGAAAATACCTTATAATATAACGTAATATGCAGTGTATCATTGAAAATACCTTATAATATAACGTAATATGCAGTGTATCATTGAAAATACATTATAATATAAGGTAATATGCAGTGAATCATTGAAAATACCTTGTAATATAACGTAATATGCAGTGTATCATTGAAAATACCTTATAATATAACGTAATATGCAGTGTATCATTGAAAATACCTTGTAATATAACGTAATATGCAGTGTATCATTGAAAATACCTTATAATATAACGTAATATGCAGTGTATCATTGAAAATACCTTATAATATAACGTAATATGCAGTGTATCATTGAAAATACCTTCTAATATATCGTAGTTTATCATTGAAAATACCTTATAATATAACGTAATATACAGTGTACCATTGAAAATACCTTATAATATAACGAAATATGCAGTGTATCACTGAAAATACCTTCTAATATATCGTAGTTTATCATTGAAAATACCTTATAATATAACGTAATATGCAGTGTATCATTGAAAATACCTTATAATATAGCGTACTATGCAGTGTATCATTGAAAATACCTTATAATATAACGTAATATGCAGTGTATCATTGAAAATACCTTATAATATAACGTAATATGCAGTATATCATTTAAAATACCTTATAATATAGCGTAATATGCAGTGTATCATTGAAAATACCTTATAATATAACGTAATATGCATTGTATCATTGAAAATGCCTTATAATATATCGGAATTTATAGTGTATCTTTGAAAATACCTTATAATATAACGTAATATGCAGTGTATCGTTGAAAATACCTTATAATATAACGTAATATGCAGTGTATCATTGAAAATACCTTATAATATTTCGTAATTTGTAGTGTATCATTGAAAATACCTTATAATATAACGAAATATGCAGTGTGTCATTGAACATACCTTATATTATGTCGTAGTTTATCATTGAAAATACCTTATAGTATAACGTAATATGCAGTGTATCATTGAAAAGACCTTATAATATAGCGTACTATGCAGTGTATCATTGAAAATACCTTCTAATATATCGTAGTTTATCATTGAAAATACCTTATAATATAACGTAATATACAGTGTATCATTGAAAATACCTTATAATATAACGTAATATGCAGTGTATCATTGAAAATACCTTATAATATAACGTAATATGCAGTATATCATTTAAAATACCTTATAATATAGCGTAATATGCAGTGTATCATTGAAAATACCTTATAATATAACGTAATATGCATTGTATCATTGAAAATGCCTTATAATATATCGGAATTTATAGTGTATCTTTGAAAATACCTTATAATATAACGAAATATGCAGTGTGTCATTGAACATACCTTATATTATGTCGTAGTTTATCATTGAAAATACCTTATAGTATAACGTAATATGCAGTGTATCATTGAAAAGACCTTATAATATAGCGTACTATGCAGTGTATCATTGAAAATACCTTCTAATATATCGTAGTTTATCATTGAAAATACCTTATAATATAACGTAATATACAGTGTATCATTGAAAATACCTTATAATATAACGTAATATGCAGTGTATCATTGAAAATACCTTATAATATATAGTAGTTTATCATTGAAAATACCTTATAACATAACGTAATATACAGTGTAACATTGAAAATACCTTATAATATAACGTACTATGCAGCGTATCATTGAAAATACCTTATAATATATCGTAATATGCAGTGTATCATTGAAAATACCATATAATATAACGTAATATGCAGTGTATCATTGAAAATACCTTATATTATAACGTAATATGCAGTGTATCACTGAAAATACCTTCTAATATATCGTAGTTTATCATTGAAAATACCTTATAATATAACGTAATATGCAGTGTATCATTGAAAATACCTTATAATATAGCGTACTATGCAGTGTATCATTGAAAATACCTTATAATATAACGTAATATGCAGTGTATCATTGAAAATACCTTATAATATAACGTAATATGCAGTATATCATTTAAAATACCTTATAATATAGCGTAATATGCAGTGTATCATTGAAAATACCTTATAATATATCGTAGTTTATCATTGAAAATGCCTTATAATGTAACGTAATATGGAGTGTTTCAATGAAAATACCTTATAATATAGCGTACTATGCAGTGTATCACTGAAAATACCTTCTAATATATCGTAGTTTATCATTGAAAATACCTTATAATATAACGTAATATGCAGTGTATCATTGAAAATACCTTATAATATAGCGTACTATGCAGTGTATCATTGAAAATACCTTCTAATATATCGTAGTTTATCATTGAAAATACCTTATAATATAACGTAATATACAGTGTATCATTGAAAATACCTTATAATATAACGTAATATGCAGTGTATCATTGAAAATACCTTATAATATATAGTAGTTTATCATTGAAAATACCTTATAACATAACGTAATATACAGTGTAACATTGAAAATACCTTATAATATAACGTAATATGCAGTGTATCATTGAAAATACCTTATAATATAACGTAATATGCAGTGTATCATTGAAAATACCTTATAATATAACGTAATATGCAGTGTATCATTGAAAATACATTATAATATAAGGTAATATGCAGTGAATCATTGAAAATACCTTGTAATATAACGTAATATGCAGTGTATCATTGAAAATACCTTATAATATAACGTAATATGCAGTGTATCATTGAAAATACCTTGTAATATAACGTAATATGCAGTGTATCATTGAAAATACCTTATAATATAACGTAATATGCAGTGTATCATTGAAAATACCTTATAATATAACGTAATATGCAGTGTATCATTGAAAATACCTTCTAATATATCGTAGTTTATCATTGAAAATACCTTATAATATAACGTAATATACAGTGTACCATTGAAAATACCTTATAATATAACGAAATATGCAGTGTATCACTGAAAATACCTTCTAATATATCGTAGTTTATCATTGAAAATACCTTATAATATAACGTAATATGCAGTGTATCATTGAAAATACCTTATAATATAGCGTACTATGCAGTGTATCATTGAAAATACCTTATAATATAACGTAATATGCAGTGTATCATTGAAAATACCTTATAATATAACGTAATATGCAGTATATCATTTAAAATACCTTATAATATAACGAAATATGCAGTGTATCACTGAAAATACCTTCTAATATATCGTAGTTTATCATTGAAAATACCTTATAATATAACGTAATATGCATTGTATCATTGAAAATGCCTTATAATATATCGGAATTTATAGTGTATCTTTGAAAATACCTTATAATATAACGTAATATGCAGTGTATCGTTGAAAATACCTTATAATATAACGTAATATGCAGTGTATCATTGAAAATACCTTATAATATTTCGTAATTTGTAGTGTATCATTGAAAATACCTTATAATATAACGAAATATGCAGTGTGTCATTGAACATACCTTATATTATGTCGTAGTTTATCATTGAAAATACCTTATAGTATAACGTAATATGCAGTGTATCATTGAAAAGACCTTATAATATAGCGTACTATGCAGTGTATCATTGAAAATACCTTCTAATATATCGTAGTTTATCATTGAAAATACCTTATAATATAACGTAATATACAGTGTATCATTGAAAATACCTTATAATATAGCGTACTATGCAGTGTATCATTGAAAATACCTTATAATATAACGTAATATGCAGTGTATCATTGAAAATACCTTATAATATAACGTAATATGCAGTATATCATTTAAAATACCTTATAATATAGCGTAATATGCAGTGTATCATTGAAAATACCTTATAATATAACGTAATATGCATTGTATCATTGAAAATGCCTTATAATATATCGGAATTTATAGTGTATCTTTGAAAATACCTTATAATATAACGTAATATGCAGTGTATCGTTGAAAATACCTTATAATATAACGTAATATGCAGTGTATCATTGAAAATACCTTATAATATTTCGTAATTTGTAGTGTATCATTGAAAATACCTTATAATATAACGAAATATGCAGTGTGTCATTGAACATACCTTATATTATGTCGTAGTTTATCATTGAAAATACCTTATAGTATAACGTAATATGCAGTGTATCATTGAAAAGACCTTATAATATAGCGTACTATGCAGTGTATCATTGAAAATACCTTCTAATATATCGTAGTTTATCATTGAAAATACCTTATAATATAACGTAATATACAGTGTATCATTGAAAATACCTTATAATATAACGTAATATGCAGTGTATCATTGAAAATACCTTATAATATATAGTAGTTTATCATTGAAAATACCTTATAACATAACGTAATATACAGTGTAACATTGAAAATACCTTATAATATAGCGTACTATGCAGTGTATCATTGAAAATACCTTATAATATAACGTAATATGCAGTGTATCATTGAAAATACCTTATAATATTTCGTAATTTGTAGTGTATCATTGAAAATACCTTATAATATAACGAAATATGCAGTGTGTCATTGAACATACCTTATATTATGTCGTAGTTTATCATTGAAAATACCTTATAGTATAACGTAATATGCAGTGTATCATTGAAAATACCTTATAATATAACGTAATATGCAGTATATCATTTAAAATACCTTATAATATAACGAAATATGCAGTGTATCACTGAAAATACCTTCTAATATATCGTAGTTTATCATTGAAAATACCTTATAATATAACGTAATATGCATTGTATCATTGAAAATGCCTTATAATATATCGGAATTTATAGTGTATCTTTGAAAATACCTTATAATATAACGTAATATGCAGTGTATCGTTGAAAATACCTTATAATATAACGTAATATGCAGTGTATCATTGAAAATACCTTATAATATTTCGTAATTTGTAGTGTATCATTGAAAATACCTTATAATATAACGAAATATGCAGTGTGTCATTGAACATACCTTATATTATGTCGTAGTTTATCATTGAAAATACCTTATAGTATAACGTAATATGCAGTGTATCATTGAAAAGACCTTATAATATAGCGTACTATGCAGTGTATCATTGAAAATACCTTCTAATATATCGTAGTTTATCATTGAAAATACCTTATAATATAACGTAATATAAAGTGTATCAATGAAAATACCTTATAATATAGCGTAATATGCAGTGTATCATTGAAAATACCTTATAATATAACTTAATATGCAGTGTATCATTGAAAATACCTTATAATATAACGTAATATGCAGTATATCATTTAAAATACCTTATAATATAGCGTAATATGCAGTGTATCATTGAAAATACCTTATAATATAACGTAATATGCATTGTATCATTGAAAATGCCTTATAATATATCGGAATTTATAGTGTATCTTTGAAAATACCTTATAATATAACGTAATATGCAGTGTATCGTTGAAAATACCTTATAATATAACGTAATATGCAGTGTATCATTGAAAATACCTTATAATATTTCGTAATTTGTAGTGTATCATTGAAAATACCTTATAATATAACGAAATATGCAGTGTGTCATTGAACATACCTTATATTATGTCGTAGTTTATCATTGAAAATACCTTATAGTATAACGTAATATGCAGTGTATCATTGAAAAGACCTTATAATATAGCGTACTATGCAGTGTATCATTGAAAATACCTTCTAATATATCGTAGTTTATCATTGAAAATACCTTATAATATAACGTAATATACAGTGTATCATTGAAAATACCTTATAATATAACGTAATATGCAGTGTATCATTGAAAATACCTTATAATATATAGTAGTTTATCATTGAAAATACCTTATAACATAACGTAATATACAGTGTAACATTGAAAATACCTTATAATATAGCGTACTATGCAGTGTACCATTGAAAATACCTTATAATATAACGTAATATGCAGTGTATCATTGAAAATACCTTATAATATAACGTAATATGCAGTATATCATTTAAAATACCTTATAATATAGCGTAATATGCAGTGTATCATTGAAAATACCTTATAATATATCGTAGTTTATCATTGAAAATGCCTTATAATGTAACGTAATATGGAGTGTTTCAATGAAAATACCTTATAATGTAACGGAATATGCAGTGTATCGTTGAAAATACCTTATAATATAACGTAATATGCATTGTATCATTGAAAATGCCTTATAATATATCGGAATTTATAGTGTATCTTTGAAAATACCTTATAATATAACGTAATATGCAGTGTATCGTTGAAAATACCTTATAATATAACGTAATATGCAGTGTATCATTGAAAATACCTTATAATATTTCGTAATTTGTAGTGTATCATTGAAAATACCTTATAATATAACGAAATATGCAGTGTGTCATTGAACATACCTTATATTATGTCGTAGTTTATCATTGAAAATACCTTATAGTATAACGTAATATGCAGTGTATCATTGAAAAGACCTTATAATATAGCGTACTATGCAGTGTATCATTGAAAATACCTTCTAATATATCGTAGTTTATCATTGAAAATACCTTATAATATAACGTAATATACAGTGTATCATTGAAAATACCTTATAATATAGCGTACTATGCAGTGTATCATTGAAAATACCTTATAATATAACGTAATATGCAGTGTATCATTGAAAATACCTTATAATATAACGTAATATGCAGTATATCATTTAAAATACCTTATAATATAGCGTAATATGCAGTGTATCATTGAAAATACCTTATAATATAACGTAATATGCATTGTATCATTGAAAATGCCTTATAATATATCGGAATTTATAGTGTATCTTTGAAAATACCTTATAATATAACGAAATATGCAGTGTGTCATTGAACATACCTTATATTATGTCGTAGTTTATCATTGAAAATACCTTATAGTATAACGTAATATGCAGTGTATCATTGAAAAGACCTTATAATATAGCGTACTATGCAGTGTATCATTGAAAATACCTTCTAATATATCGTAGTTTATCATTGAAAATACCTTATAATATAACGTAATATACAGTGTATCATTGAAAATACCTTATAATATAACGTAATATGCAGTGTATCATTGAAAATACCTTATAATATATAGTAGTTTATCATTGAAAATACCTTATAACATAACGTAATATACAGTGTAACATTGAAAATACCTTATAATATAACGTACTATGCAGCGTATCATTGAAAATACCTTATAATATATCGTAATATGCAGTGTATCATTGAAAATACCATATAATATAACGTAATATGCAGTGTATCATTGAAAATACCTTATATTATAACGTAATATGCAGTGTATCACTGAAAATACCTTCTAATATATCGTAGTTTATCATTGAAAATACCTTATAATATAACGTAATATGCAGTGTATCATTGAAAATACCTTATAATATAGCGTACTATGCAGTGTATCATTGAAAATACCTTATAATATAACGTAATATGCAGTGTATCATTGAAAATACCTTATAATATAACGTAATATGCAGTATATCATTTAAAATACCTTATAATATAGCGTAATATGCAGTGTATCATTGAAAATACCTTATAATATATCGTAGTTTATCATTGAAAATGCCTTATAATGTAACGTAATATGGAGTGTTTCAATGAAAATACCTTATAATATAGCGTACTATGCAGTGTATCACTGAAAATACCTTCTAATATATCGTAGTTTATCATTGAAAATACCTTATAATATAACGTAATATGCAGTGTATCATTGAAAAGACCTTATAATATAGCGTACTATGCAGTGTATCATTGAAAATACCTTCTAATATATCGTAGTTTATCATTGAAAATACCTTATAATATAACGTAATATGCAGTGTATCATTGAAAATACCTTATAATATAACGTAATATGCAGTGTATCATTGAAAAGACCTTATAATATAGCGTACTATGCAGTGTATCATTGAAAATACCTTCTAATATATCGTAGTTTATCATTGAAAATACCTTATAATATAACGTAATATACAGTGTATCATTGAAAATACCTTATAATATAACGTAGTATGCAGTGTATCATTGAAAATACCTTATAATATATAGTAGTTTATCATTGAAAATACCTTATAACATAACGTAATATACAGTGTAACATTGAAAATACCTTATAATATAACGTACTATGCAGCGTATCATTGAAAATACCTTATAATATATCGTAATATGCAGTGTATCATTGAAAATACCATATAATATAACGTAATATGCAGTGTATCATTGAAAATACCTTATATTATAACGTAATATGCAGTGTATCACTGAAAATACCTTCTAATATATCGTAGTTTATCATTGAAAATACCTTATAATATAACGTAATATGCAGTGTATCATTGAAAATACCTTATAATATAGCGTACTATGCAGTGTATCATTGAAAATACCTTATAATATAACGTAATATGCAGTGTATCATTGAAAATACCTTATAATATAACGTAATATGCAGTATATCATTTAAAATACCTTATAATATAGCGTAATATGCAGTGTATCATTGAAAATACCTTATAATATATCGTAGTTTATCATTGAAAATGCCTTATAATGTAACGTAATATGGAGTGTTTCAATGAAAATACCTTATAATATAGCGTACTATGCAGTGTATCACTGAAAATACCTTCTAATATATCGTAGTTTATCATTGAAAATACCTTATAATATAACGTAATATGCAGTGTATCATTGAAAATACCTTATAATATAACGTAATATGCAGTGTATCATTGAAAATACCTTATAATATATAGTAGTTTATCATTGAAAATACCTTATAACATAACGTAATATACAGTGTAACATTGAAAATACCTTATAATATAACGTAATATGCAGTGTATCATTGAAAATACCTTATAATATAACGTAATATGCAGTGTATCATTGAAAATACCTTATAATATAACGTAATATGCAGTGTATCATTGAAAATACATTATAATATAAGGTAATATGCAGTGAATCATTGAAAATACCTTGTAATATAACGTAATATGCAGTGTATCATTGAAAATACCTTATAATATAACGTAATATGCAGTGTATCATTGAAAATACCTTGTAATATAACGTAATATGCAGTGTATCATTGAAAATACCTTATAATATAACGTAATATGCAGTGTATCATTGAAAATACCTTATAATATAACGTAATATGCAGTGTATCATTGAAAATACCTTCTAATATATCGTAGTTTATCATTGAAAATACCTTATAATATAACGTAATATACAGTGTACCATTGAAAATACCTTATAATATAACGAAATATGCAGTGTATCACTGAAAATACCTTCTAATATATCGTAGTTTATCATTGAAAATACCTTATAATATAACGTAATATGCAGTGTATCATTGAAAATACCTTATAATATAGCGTACTATGCAGTGTATCATTGAAAATACCTTATAATATAACGTAATATGCAGTGTATCATTGAAAATACCTTATAATATAACGTAATATGCAGTATATCATTTAAAATACCTTATAATATAGCGTAATATGCAGTGTATCATTGAAAATACCTTATAATATAACGTAATATGCATTGTATCATTGAAAATGCCTTATAATATATCGGAATTTATAGTGTATCTTTGAAAATACCTTATAATATAACGTAATATGCAGTGTATCGTTGAAAATACCTTATAATATAACGTAATATGCAGTGTATCATTGAAAATACCTTATAATATTTCGTAATTTGTAGTGTATCATTGAAAATACCTTATAATATAACGAAATATGCAGTGTGTCATTGAACATACCTTATATTATGTCGTAGTTTATCATTGAAAATACCTTATAGTATAACGTAATATGCAGTGTATCATTGAAAAGACCTTATAATATAGCGTACTATGCAGTGTATCATTGAAAATACCTTCTAATATATCGTAGTTTATCATTGAAAATACCTTATAATATAACGTAATATACAGTGTATCATTGAAAATACCTTATAATATAACGTAATATGCAGTGTATCATTGAAAATACCTTATAATATAACGTAATATGCAGTATATCATTTAAAATACCTTATAATATAGCGTAATATGCAGTGTATCATTGAAAATACCTTATAATATAACGTAATATGCAGTGTATCATTGAAAATGCCTTATAATATATCGGAATTTATAGTGTATCTTTGAAAATACCTTATAATATAACGAAATATGCAGTGTGTCATTGAACATACCTTATATTATGTCGTAGTTTATCATTGAAAATACCTTATAGTATAACGTAATATGCAGTGTATCATTGAAAATACCTTATAATATAACGTAATATGCAGTGTATCATTGAAAATACCTTATAATATAACGTAATATGCAGTGTATCATTGAAAATACCTTATAATATAAGGTAATATGCAGTGAATCATTGAAAATACCTTGTAATATAACGTAATATGCAGTGTATCATTGAAAATACCTTATAATATAACGTAATATGCAGTGTATCATTGAAAATACCTTGTAATATAACGTAATATGCAGTGTATCATTGAAAATACCTTATAATATAACGTAATATGCAGTGTATCATTGAAAATACCTTATAATATAACGTAATATGCAGTGTATCATTGAAAATACCTTCTAATATATCGTAGTTTATCATTGAAAATACCTTATAATATAACGTAATATACAGTGTACCATTGAAAATACCTTATAATATAACGAAATATGCAGTGTATCACTGAAAATACCTTCTAATATATCGTAGTTTATCATTGAAAATACCTTATAATATAACGTAATATGCAGTGTATCATTGAAAATACCTTATAATATAGCGTACTATGCAGTGTATCATTGAAAATACCTTATAATATAACGTAATATGCAGTGTATCATTGAAAATACCTTATAATATAACGTAATATGCAGTATATCATTTAAAATACCTTATAATATAGCGTAATATGCAGTGTATCATTGAAAATACCTTATAATATAACGTAATATGCATTGTATCATTGAAAATGCCTTATAATATATCGGAATTTATAGTGTATCTTTGAAAATACCTTATAATATAACGTAATATGCAGTGTATCGTTGAAAATACCTTATAATATAACGTAATATGCAGTGTATCATTGAAAATACCTTATAATATTTCGTAATTTGTAGTGTATCATTGAAAATACCTTATAATATAACGAAATATGCAGTGTGTCATTGAACATACCTTATATTATGTCGTAGTTTATCATTGAAAATACCTTATAGTATAACGTAATATGCAGTGTATCATTGAAAAGACCTTATAATATAGCGTACTATGCAGTGTATCATTGAAAATACCTTCTAATATATCGTAGTTTATCATTGAAAATACCTTATAATATAACGTAATATACAGTGTATCATTGAAAATACCTTATAATATAACGTAATATGCAGTGTATCATTGAAAATACCTTATAATATAACGTAATATGCAGTATATCATTTAAAATACCTTATAATATAGCGTAATATGCAGTGTATCATTGAAAATACCTTATAATATAACGTAATATGCATTGTATCATTGAAAATGCCTTATAATATATCGGAATTTATAGTGTATCTTTGAAAATACCTTATAATATAACGAAATATGCAGTGTGTCATTGAACATACCTTATATTATGTCGTAGTTTATCATTGAAAATACCTTATAGTATAACGTAATATGCAGTGTATCATTGAAAATACCTTATAATATAACGTAATATGCAGTGTATCATTGAAAATACCTTATAATATAACGTAATATGCAGTGTATCATTGAAAATACCTTATAATATAAGGTAATATGCAGTGAATCATTGAAAATACCTTGTAATATAACGTAATATGCAGTGTATCATTGAAAATACCTTATAATATAACGTAATATGCAGTGTATCATTGAAAATACCTTGTAATATAACGTAATATGCAGTGTATCATTGAAAATACCTTATAATATAACGTAATATGCAGTGTATCATTGAAAATACCTTATAATATAACGTAATATGCAGTGTATCATTGAAAATACCTTCTAATATATCGTAGTTTATCATTGAAAATACCTTATAATATAACGTAATATACAGTGTACCATTGAAAATACCTTATAATATAACGAAATATGCAGTGTATCACTGAAAATACCTTCTAATATATCGTAGTTTATCATTGAAAATACCTTATAATATAACGTAATATGCAGTGTATCATTGAAAATACCTTATAATATAGCGTACTATGCAGTGTATCATTGAAAATACCTTATAATATAACGTAATATGCAGTGTATCATTGAAAATACCTTATAATATAACGTAATATGCAGTATATCATTTAAAATACCTTATAATATAGCGTAATATGCAGTGTATCATTGAAAATACCTTATAATATAACGTAATATGCATTGTATCATTGAAAATGCCTTATAATATATCGGAATTTATAGTGTATCTTTGAAAATACCTTATAATATAACGTAATATGCAGTGTATCGTTGAAAATACCTTATAATATAACGTAATATGCAGTGTATCATTGAAAATACCTTATAATATTTCGTAATTTGTAGTGTATCATTGAAAATACCTTATAATATAACGAAATATGCAGTGTGTCATTGAACATACCTTATATTATGTCGTAGTTTATCATTGAAAATACCTTATAGTATAACGTAATATGCAGTGTATCATTGAAAAGACCTTATAATATAGCGTACTATGCAGTGTATCATTGAAAATACCTTCTAATATATCGTAGTTTATCATTGAAAATACCTTATAATATAACGTAATATACAGTGTATCATTGAAAATACCTTATAATATAACGTAATATGCAGTGTATCATTGAAAATACCTTATAATATAACGTAATATGCAGTATATCATTTAAAATACCTTATAATATAGCGTAATATGCAGTGTATCATTGAAAATACCTTATAATATAACGTAATATGCATTGTATCATTGAAAATGCCTTATAATATATCGGAATTTATAGTGTATCTTTGAAAATACCTTATAATATAACGAAATATGCAGTGTGTCATTGAACATACCTTATATTATGTCGTAGTTTATCATTGAAAATACCTTATAGTATAACGTAATATGCAGTGTATCATTGAAAAGACCTTATAATATAGCGTACTATGCAGTGTATCATTGAAAATACCTTCTAATATATCGTAGTTTATCATTGAAAATACCTTATAATATAACGTAATATACAGTGTATCATTGAAAATACCTTATAATATAACGTAATATGCAGTGTATCATTGAAAATACCTTATAATATATAGTAGTTTATCATTGAAAATACCTTATAACATAACGTAATATACAGTGTAACATTGAAAATACCTTATAATATAACGTACTATGCAGCGTATCATTGAAAATACCTTATAATATATCGTAATATGCAGTGTATCATTGAAAATACCATATAATATAACGTAATATGCAGTGTATCATTGAAAATACCTTATATTATAACGTAATATGCAGTGTATCACTGAAAATACCTTCTAATATATCGTAGTTTATCATTGAAAATACCTTATAATATAACGTAATATGCAGTGTATCATTGAAAATACCTTATAATATAGCGTACTATGCAGTGTATCATTGAAAATACCTTATAATATAACGTAATATGCAGTGTATCATTGAAAATACCTTATAATATAACGTAATATGCAGTATATCATTTAAAATACCTTATAATATAGCGTAATATGCAGTGTATCATTGAAAATACCTTATAATATATCGTAGTTTATCATTGAAAATGCCTTATAATGTAACGTAATATGGAGTGTTTCAATGAAAATACCTTATAATATAGCGTACTATGCAGTGTATCACTGAAAATACCTTCTAATATATCGTAGTTTATCATTGAAAATACCTTATAATATAACGTAATATGCAGTGTATCATTGAAAATACCTTATAATATAGCGTACTATGCAGTGTATCATTGAAAATACCTTCTAATATATCGTAGTTTATCATTGAAAATACCTTATAATATAACGTAATATACAGTGTATCATTGAAAAGACCTTATAATATAACGTAATATGCAGTGTATCATTGAAAATACCTTATAATATATAGTAGTTTATCATTGAAAATACCTTATAACATAACGTAATATACAGTGTAACATTGAAAATACCTTATAATATAACGTAATATGCAGTGTATCATTGAAAATACCTTATAATATAACGTAATATGCAGTGTATCATTGAAAATACCTTATAATATAACGTAATATGCAGTGTATCATTGAAAATACATTATAATATAAGGTAATATGCAGTGAATCATTGAAAATACCTTGTAATATAACGTAATATGCAGTGTATCATTGAAAATACCTTATAATATAACGTAATATGCAGTGTATCATTGAAAATACCTTGTAATATAACGTAATATGCAGTGTATCATTGAAAATACCTTATAATATAACGTAATATGCAGTGTATCACTGAAAATACCTTCTAATATATCGTAGTTTATCATTGAAAATACCTTATAATATAACGTAATATGCAGTGTATCATTGAAAATACCTTATAATATAGCGTACTATGCAGTGTATCATTGAAAATACCTTATAATATAACGTAATATGCAGTGTATCATTGAAAATACCTTATAATATAACGTAATATGCAGTATATCATTTAAAATACCTTATAATATAGCGTAATATGCAGTGTATCATTGAAAATACCTTATAATATAACGTAATATGCATTGTATCATTGAAAATGCCTTATAATATATCGGAATTTATAGTGTATCTTTGAAAATACCTTATAATATAACGTAATATGCAGTGTATCGTTGAAAATACCTTATAATATAACGTAATATGCAGTGTATCATTGAAAATACCTTATAATATTTCGTAATTTGTAGTGTATCATTGAAAATACCTTATAATATAACGAAATATGCAGTGTGTCATTGAACATACCTTATATTATGTCGTAGTTTATCATTGAAAATACCTTATAGTATAACGTAATATGCAGTGTATCATTGAAAAGACCTTATAATATAGCGTACTATGCAGTGTATCATTGAAAATACCTTCTAATATATCGTAGTTTATCATTGAAAATACCTTATAATATAACGTAATATACAGTGTATCATTGAAAATACCTTATAATATAACGTAATATGCAGTGTATCATTGAAAATACCTTATAATATAACGTAATATGCAGTATATCATTTAAAATACCTTATAATATAGCGTAATATGCAGTGTATCATTGAAAATACCTTATAATATAACGTAATATGCATTGTATCATTGAAAATGCCTTATAATATATCGGAATTTATAGTGTATCTTTGAAAATACCTTATAATATAACGAAATATGCAGTGTGTCATTGAACATACCTTATATTATGTCGTAGTTTATCATTGAAAATACCTTATAGTATAACGTAATATGCAGTGTATCATTGAAAAGACCTTATAATATAGCGTACTATGGAGTGTATCATTGAAAATACCTTCTAATATATCGTAGTTTATCATTGAAAATACCTTATAATATCACGTAATATACAGTGTATCATTGAAAATACCTTATAATATAACGTAATATGCAGTGTATCATTGAAAATACCTTATAATATATAGTAGTTTATCATTGAAAATACCTTATAACATAACGTAATATACAGTGTAACATTGAAAATACCTTATAATATAACGTACTATGCAGCGTATCATTGAAAATACCTTATAATATATCGTAATATGCAGTGTATCATTGAAAATACCATATAATATAACGTAATATGCAGTGTATCATTGAAAATACCTTATATTATAACGTAATATGCAGTGTATCACTGAAAATACCTTCTAATATATCGTAGTTTATCATTGAAAATACCTTATAATATAACGTAATATGCAGTGTATCATTGAAAATACCTTATAATATAGCGTAATATGCAGTGTATCATTGAAAATACCTTATAATATAACGTAATATGCAGTGTATCATTGAAAATACCTTATAATATAACGTAATATGCAGTATATCATTTAAAATACCTTATAATATAGCGTAATATGCAGTGTATCATTGAAAATACCTTATAATATATCGTAGTTTATCATTGAAAATGCCTTATAATGTAACGTAATATGGAGTGTTTCAATGAAAATACCTTATAATATAGCGTACTATGCAGTGTATCACTGAAAATACCTTCTAATATATCGTAGTTTATCATTGAAAATACCTTATAATATAACGTAATATGCAGTGTATCATTGAAAATACCTTATAATATAGCGTACTATGCAGTGTATCATTGAAAATACCTTCTAATATATCGTAGTTTATCGTTGAAAATACCTTATAATATAACGTAATATACAGTGTATCATTGAAAATACCTTATAATATAACGTAATATGCAGTGTATCATTGAAAATACCTTATAATATATAGTAGTTTATCATTGAAAATACCTTATAACATAACGTAATATACAGTGTAACATTGAAAATACCTTATAATATAACGTAATATGCAGTGTATCATTGAAAATACCTTATAATATAACGTAATATGCAGTGTATCATTGAAAATACCTTATAATATAACGTAATATGCAGTGTATCATTGAAAATACATTATAATATAAGGTAATATGCAGTGAATCATTGAAAATACCTTGTAATATAACGTAATATGCAGTGTATCATTGAAAATACCTTATAATATAACGTAATATGCAGTGTATCATTGAAAATACCTTGTAATATAACGTAATATGCAGTGTATCATTGAAAATACCTTATAATATAACGTAATATGCAGTGTATCATTGAAAATACCTTATAATATAACGTAATATGCAGTGTATCATTGAAAATACCTTCTAATATATCGTAGTTTATCATTGAAAATACCTTATAATATAACGTAATATACAGTGTACCATTGAAAATACCTTATAATATAACGAAATATGCAGTGTATCACTGAAAATACCTTCTAATATATCGTAGTTTATCATTGAAAATACCTTATAATATAACGTAATATGCAGTGTATCATTGAAAATACCTTATAATATAGCGTACTATGCAGTGTATCATTGAAAATACCTTATAATATAACGTAATATGCAGTGTATCATTGAAAATACCTTATAATATAACGTAATATGCAGTATATCATTTAAAATACCTTATAATATAGCGTAATATGCAGTGTATCATTGAAAATACCTTATAATATAACGTAATATGCATTGTATCATTGAAAATGCCTTATAATATATCGGAATTTATAGTGTATCTTTGAAAATACCTTATAATATAACGTAATATGCAGTGTATCGTTGAAAATACCTTATAATATAACGTAATATGCAGTGTATCATTGAAAATACCTTATAATATTTCGTAATTTGTAGTGTATCATTGAAAATACCTTATAATATAACGAAATATGCAGTGTGTCATTGAACATACCTTATATTATGTCGTAGTTTATCATTGAAAATACCTTATAGTATAACGTAATATGCAGTGTATCATTGAAAAGACCTTATAATATAGCGTACTATGCAGTGTATCATTGAAAATACCTTCTAATATATCGTAGTTTATCATTGAAAATACCTTATAATATAACGTAATATACAGTGTATCATTGAAAATACCTTATAATATAACGTAATATGCAGTGTATCATTGAAAATACCTTATAATATATAGTAGTTTATCATTGAAAATACCTTATAACATAACGTAATATACAGTGTAACATTGAAAATACCTTATAATATAGCGTACTATGCAGTGTATCATTGAAAATACCTTATAATATAACGTAATATGCAGTGTATCATTGAAAATACCTTATAATATAACGTAATATGCAGTATATCATTTAAAATACCTTATAATATAGCGTAATATGCAGTGTATCATTGAAAATACCTTATAATATATCGTAGTTTATCATTGAAAATGCCTTATAATGTAACGTAATATGGAGTGTTTCAATGAAAATACCTTATAATATAACGGAATATGCAGTGTATCGTTGAAAATACCTTATAATATAACGTAATATGCATTGTATCATTGAAAATGCCTTATAATATATCGGAATTTATAGTGTATCTTTGAAAATACCTTATAATATAACGTAATATGCAGTGTATCGTTGAAAATACCTTATAATATAACGTAATATGCAGTGTATCATTGAAAATACCTTATAATATTTCGTAATTTGTAGTGTATCATTGAAAATACCTTATAATATAACGAAATATGCAGTGTGTCATTGAACATACCTTATATTATGTCGTAGTTTATCATTGAAAATACCTTATAGTATAACGTAATATGCAGTGTATCATTGAAAAGACCTTATAATATAGCGTACTATGCAGTGTATCATTGAAAATACCTTCTAATATATCGTAGTTTATCATTGAAAATACCTTATAATATAACGTAATATACAGTGTATCATTGAAAATACCTTATAATATAGCGTACTATGCAGTGTATCATTGAAAATACCTTATAATATAACGTAATATGCAGTGTATCATTGAAAATACCTTATAATATAACGTAATATGCAGTATATCATTTAAAATACCTTATAATATAGCGTAATATGCAGTGTATCATTGAAAATACCTTATAATATAACGTAATATGCATTGTATCATTGAAAATGCCTTATAATATATCGGAATTTATAGTGTATCTTTGAAAATACCTTATAATATAACGTAATATGCAGTGTATCGTTGAAAATACCTTATAATATAACGTAATATGCAGTGTATCATTGAAAATACCTTATAATATTTCGTAATTTGTAGTGTATCATTGAAAATACCTTATAATATAACGAAATATGCAGTGTGTCATTGAACATACCTTATATTATGTCGTAGTTTATCATTGAAAATACCTTATAGTATAACGTAATATGCAGTGTATCATTGAAAAGACCTTATAATATAGCGTACTATGCAGTGTATCATAGAAAATACCTTCTAATATATCGTAGTTTATCATTGAAAATACCTTATAATATAACGTAATATACAGTGTATCATTGAAAATACCTTATAATATAACGTAATATGCAGTGTATCATTGAAAATACCTTATAATATATAGTAGTTTATCATTGAAAATACCTTATAACATAACGTAATATACAGTGTAACATTGAAAATACCTTATAATATAGCGTACTATGCAGTGTATCATTGAAAATACCTTATAATATAACGTAATATGCAGTGTATCATTGAAAATACCTTATAATATAACGTAATATGCAGTATATCATTTAAAATACCTTATAATATAGCGTAATATGCAGTGTATCATTGAAAATACCTTATAATATATCGTAGTTTATCATTGAAAATGCCTTATAATGTAACGTAATATGGAGTGTTTCAATGAAAATACCTTATAATGTAACGGAATATGCAGTGTATCGTTGAAAATACCTTATAATATAACGTAATATGCATTGTATCATTGAAAATGCCTTATAATATATCGGAATTTATAGTGTATCTTTGAAAATACCTTATAATATAACGTAATATGCAGTGTATCGTTGAAAATACCTTATAATATAACGTAATATGCAGTGTATCATTGAAAATACCTTATAATATTTCGTAATTTGTAGTGTATCATTGAAAATACCTTATAATATAACGAAATATGCAGTGTGTCATTGAACATACCTTATATTATGTCGTAGTTTATCATTGAAAATACCTTATAGTATAACGTAATATGCAGTGTATCATTGAAAAGACCTTATAATATAGCGTACTATGCAGTGTATCATTGAAAATACCTTCTAATATATCGTAGTTTATCATTGAAAATACCTTATAATATAACGTAATATACAGTGTATCATTGAAAATACCTTATAATATAACGTAATATGCAGTGTATCATTGAAAATACCTTATAATATATAGTAGTTTATCATTGAAAATACCTTATAACATAACGTAATATACAGTGTAACATTGAAAATACCTTATAATATAACGTACTATGCAGCGTATCATTGAAAATACCTTATAATATATCGTAATATGCAGTGTATCATTGAAAATACCATATAATATAACGTAATATGCAGTGTATCATTGAAAATACCTTATATTATAACGTAATATGCAGTGTATCACTGAAAATACCTTCTAATATATCGTAGTTTATCATTGAAAATACCTTATAATATAACGTAATATGCAGTGTATCATTGAAAATACCTTATAATATAGCGTACTATGCAGTGTATCATTGAAAATACCTTATAATATAACGTAATATGCAGTGTATCATTGAAAATACCTTATAATATAACGTAATATGCAGTATATCATTTAAAATACCTTATAATATAGCGTAATATGCAGTGTATCATTGAAAATACCTTATAATATATCGTAGTTTATCATTGAAAATGCCTTATAATGTAACGTAATATGGAGTGTTTCAATGAAAATACCTTATAATATAACTGAATATGCAGTGTATCGTTGAAAATACCTTATAATATAACGTAATATGCATTGTATCATTGAAAATGCCTTATAATATATCGGAATTTATAGTGTATCTTTGAAAATACCTTATAATATAACGTAATATGCAGTGTATCATTGAAAATACCTTATAATATTTCGTAATTTGTAGTGTATCATTGAAAATACCTTATAATATAACGAAATATGCAGTGTGTCATTGAACATACCTTATATTATGTCGTAGTTTATCATTGAAAATACCTTATAGTATAACGTAATATGCAGTGTATCATTGAAAAGACCTTATAATATAGCGTACTATGCAGTGTATCATTGAAAATACCTTCTAATATATCGTAGTTTATCATTGAAAATACCTTATAATATAACGAAATATGCAGTGTGTCATTGAACATACCTTATATTATGTCGTAGTTTATCATTGAAAATACCTTATAGTATAACGTAATATGCAGTGTATCATTGAAAAGACCTTACAATATAGCGTACTATGCAGTGTATCATTGAAAATACCTTCTAATATATCGTAGTTTATCATTGAAAATACCTTATAATATAACGTAATATACAGTGTATCATTGAAAATACCTTATAATATAACGTAATATGCAGTGTATCATTGAAAATACCTTATAATATATAGTAGTTTATCATTGAAAATACCTTATAACATAACGTAATATACAGTGTAACATTGAAAATACCTTATAATATAACGTAATATGCATTGTATCATTGAAAATGCCTTATAATATATCGGAATTTATAGTGTATCTTTGAAAATACCTTATAATATAACGTAATATGCAGTGTATCGTTGAAAATACCTTATAATATAACGTAATATGCAGTGTATCATTGAAAATACCTTATAATATTTCGTAATTTGTAGTGTATCATTGAAAATACCTTATAATATAACGAAATATGCAGTGTGTCATTGAACATACCTTATATTATGTCGTAGTTTATCATTGAAAATACCTTATAGTATAACGTAATATGCAGTGTATCATTGAAAAGACCTTATAATATAGCGTACTATGCAGTGTATCATTGAAAATACCTTCTAATATATCGTAGTTTATCATTGAAAATACCTTATAATATAACGTAATATACAGTGTATCATTGAAAATACCTTATAATATAGCGTACTATGCAGTGTATCATTGAAAATACCTTATAATATAACGTAATATGCAGTGTATCATTGAAAATACCTTATAATATAAAGTAATATGCAGTATATCATTTAAAATACCTTATAATATAGCGTAATATGCAGTGTATCATTGAAAATACCTTATAATATTTCGTAATTTGTAGTGTATCATTGAAAATACCTTATAATATAACGTAATATACAGTGTATCATTGAAAATACCTTATAATATAGCGTACTATGCAGTGTATCATTGAAAATACCTTATAATATAACGTAATATGCATTGTATCATTGAAAATGCCTTATAATATATCGGAATTTATAGTGTATCTTTGAAAATACCTTATAATATAACGTAATATGCAGTGTATCGTTGAAAATACCTTATAATATAACGTAATATGCAGTGTATCATTGAAAATACCTTATAATATTTCGTAATTTGTAGTGTATCATTGAAAATACCTTATAATATAACGAAATATGCAGTGTGTCATTGAACATACCTTATATTATGTCGTAGTTTATCATTGAAAATACCTTATAGTATAACGTAATATGCAGTGTATCATTGAAAAGACCTTATAATATAGCGTACTATGCAGTGTATCATTGAAAATACCTTCTAATATATCGTAGTTTATCATTGAAAATACCTTATAATATAACGTAATATACAGTGTATCATTGAAAATACCTTATAATATAACGTAACATGCAGTGTATCATTGAAAATACCTTATAATATATAGTAGTTTATCATTGAAAATACCTTATAACATAACGTAATATACAGTGTAACATTGAAAATACCTTATAATATAGCGTACTATGCAGTGTATCATTGAAAATACCTTATAATATAACGTAATATGCAGTGTATCATTGAAAATACCTTATAATATAACGTAATATGCAGTATATCATTTAAAATACCTTATAATATAGCGTAATATGCAGTGTATCATTGAAAATACCTTATAATATATCGTAGTTTATCATTGAAAATGCCTTATAATGTAACGTAATATGGAGTGTTTCAATGAAAATACCTTATAATGTAACGGAATATGCAGTGTATCGTTGAAAATACCTTATAATATAACGTAATATGCATTGTATCATTGAAAATGCCTTATAATATATCGGAATTTATAGTGTATCTTTGAAAATACCTTATAATATAACGTAATATGCAGTGTATCGTTGAAAATACCTTATAATATAACGTAATATGCAGTGTATCATTGAAAATACCTTATAATATTTCGTAATTTGTAGTGTATCATTGAAAATACCTTATAATATAACGAAATATGCAGTGTGTCATTGAACATACCTTATATTATGTCGTAGTTTATCATTGAAAATACCTTATAGTATAACGTAATATGCAGTGTATCATTGAAAAGACCTTATAATATAGCGTACTATGCAGTGTATCATTGAAAATACCTTCTAATATATCGTAGTTTATCATTGAAAATACCTTATAATATAACGTAATATACAGTGTATCATTGAAAATACCTTATAATATAACGTAATATGCAGTGTATCATTGAAAATACCTTATAATATATAGTAGTTTATCATTGAAAATACCTTATAACATAACGTAATATACAGTGTAACATTGAAAATACCTTATAATATAACGTACTATGCAGCGTATCATTGAAAATACCTTATAATATATCGTAATATGCAGTGTATCATTGAAAATACCATATAATATAACGTAATATGCAGTGTATCATTGAAAATACCTTATATTATAACGTAATATGCAGTGTATCACTGAAAATACCTTCTAATATATCGTAGTTTATCATTGAAAATACCTTATAATATAACGTAATATGCAGTGTATCATTGAAAATACCTTATAATATAGCGTACTATGCAGTGTATCATTGAAAATACCTTATAATATAACGTAATATGCAGTGTATCATTGAAAATGCCTTATAATATAACGTAATATGCAGTGTATCATTTAAAATACCTTATAATATAGCGTAATATGCAGTGTATCATTGAAAATACCTTATAATATATCGTAGTTTATCATTGAAAATGCCTTATAATGTAACGTAATATGGAGTGTTTCAATGAAAATACCTTATAATATAACGGAATATGCAGTGTATCGTTGAAAATACCTTATAATATAACGTAATATGCATTGTATCATTGAAAATGCCTTATAATATATCGGAATTTATAGTGTATCTTTGAAAATACCTTATAATATAACGTAATATGCAGTGTATCATTGAAAATACCTTATAATATTTCGTAATTTGTAGTGTATCATTGAAAATACCTTATAATATAACGAAATATGCAGTGTGTCATTGAACATACCTTATATTATGTCGTAGTTTATCATTGAAAATACCTTATAGTATAACGTAATATGCAGTGTATCATTGAAAAGACCTTATAATATAGCGTACTATGCAGTGTATCATTGAAAATACCTTCTAATATATCGTAGTTTATCATTGAAAATACCTTATAATATAACGAAATATGCAGTGTGTCATTGAACATACCTTATATTATGTCGTAGTTTATCATTGAAAATACCTTATAGTATAACGTAATATGCAGTGTATCATTGAAAAGACCTTACAATATAGCGTACTATGCAGTGTATCATTGAAAATACCTTCTAATATATCGTAGTTTATCATTGAAAATACCTTATAATATAACGTAATATACAGTGTATCATTGAAAATACCTTATAATATAACGTAATATGCAGTGTATCATTGAAAATACCTTATAATATATAGTAGTTTATCATTGAAAATACCTTATAACATAACGTAATATACAGTGTAACATTGAAAATACCTTATAATATAACGTACTATGCATCGTATCATTGAAAATACCTTATAATATATCGTAATATGCAGTGTATCATTGAAAATACCATATAATATAACGTAATATGCAGTGTATCATTGAAAATACCTTATATTATAACGTAATATGCAGTGTATCATTGAAAATACCATGTAATATAACGTAATATGCAGTGTATCATTGAAAATACCTTATAATATAACGTAATATGCAGTGTATCATTGAAAATACCTTCTAATATATCGTAGTTTATCATTGAAAATACCTTATAGTATAACGTAATATGCAGTGTATCACTGAAAATACCTTCTAATATATCGTAGTTTATCATTGAAAATACCTTATAATATAACGTAATATGCAGTGTATCATTGAAAATACCTTATAATATAACGTAATATGCAGTGTATCATTGAAAATACATTATAATATAACGTAATATGCAGTGTATCATTGAAAATACCTTATAATATAACGGAATTTGTAGTTTATCATTGAAAATACCTTATAATATAACGTAATATGCAGTGTATCATTGAAAATACCTTATAATATATCGTAATATGCAATGTATCATTGAAAATACCTTATAATATATCGTAGTTTATCATTGAAAATGCCTTATAATGTAACGTAATATGGAGTGTTTCAATGAAAATACCTTATAATATAACGGAATATGCAGTGTATCGTTGAAAATACCTTATAATATAACGTAATATGCATTGTATCATTGAAAATGCCTTATAATATATCGGAATTTATAGTGTATCTTTGAAAATACCTTATAATATAACGTAATATGCAGTGTATCGTTGAAAATACCTTATAATATAACGTAATATGCAGTGTATCATTGAAAATACCTTATAATATTTCGTAATTTGTAGTGTATCATTGAAAATACCTTATAATATAACGAAATATGCAGTGTGTCATTGAACATACCTTATATTATGTCGTAGTTTATCATTGAAAATACCTTATAGTATAACGTAATATGCAGTGTATCATTGAAAAGACCTTATAATATAGCGTACTATGCAGTGTATCATTGAAAATACCTTCTAATATATCGTAGTTTATCATTGAAAATACCTTATAATATAACGTAATATACAGTGTATCATTGAAAATACCTTATAATATAACGTAATATGCAGTGTATCATTGAAAATACCTTATAATATATAGTAGTTTATCATTGAAAATACCTTATAACATAACGTAATATACAGTGTAACATTGAAAATACCTTATAATATAACGTACTATGCAGCGTATCATTGAAAATACCTTATAATATATCGTAATATGCAGTGTATCATTGAAAATACCATATAATATAACGTAATATGCAGTGTATCATTGAAAATACCTTATATTATAACGTAATATGCAGTGTATCACTGAAAATACCTTCTAATATATCGTAGTTTATCATTGAAAATACCTTATAATATAACGTAATATGCAGTGTATCATTGAAAATACCTTATAATATAGCGTACTATGCAGTGTATCATTGAAAATACCTTATAATATAACGTAATATGCAGTGTATCATTGAAAATACCTTATAATATAACGTAATATGCAGTATATCATTTAAAATACCTTATAATATAGCGTAATATGCAGTGTATCATTGAAAATACCTTATAATATATCGTAGTTTATCATTGAAAATGCCTTATAATGTAACGTAATATGGAGTGTTTCAATGAAAATACCTTATAATATAACGGAATATGCAGTGTATCGTTGAAAATACCTTATAATATAACGTAATATGCATTGTATCATTGAAAATGCCTTATAATATATCGGAATTTATAGTGTATCTTTGAAAATACCTTATAATATAACGTAATATGCAGTGTATCATTGAAAATACCTTATAATATTTCGTAATTTGTAGTGTATCATTGAAAATACCTTATAATATAACGAAATATGCAGTGTGTCATTGAACATACCTTATATTATGTCGTAGTTTATCATTGAAAATACCTTATAGTATAACGTAATATGCAGTGTATCATTGAAAAGACCTTATAATATAGCGTACTATGCAGTGTATCATTGAAAATACCTTCTAATATATCGTAGTTTATCATTGAAAATACCTTATAATATAACGTAATATACAGTGTATCATT
This sequence comes from Lasioglossum lativentre, assembly GCA_916610255.1. Lineage (NCBI taxonomy): Eukaryota > Metazoa > Arthropoda > Insecta > Hymenoptera > Halictidae > Lasioglossum > Lasioglossum lativentre. The sequence goes on along the minus strand of CAKAJI010000232.1, from coordinate 473,048 downwards.
GAAAATACCTTATAATATAACGTAATATGCAGTGTATCATTGAAAATACCTTATAATATATAGTAGTTTATCATTGAAAATACCTTATAACATAACGTAATATACAGTGTAACATTGAAAATACCTTATAATATAACGTACTATGCAGCGTATCATTGAAAATACCTTATAATATATCGTAATATGCAGTGTATCATTGAAAATACCATATAATATAACGTAATATGCAGTGTATCATTGAAAATACCTTATATTATAACGTAATATGCAGTGTATCACTGAAAATACCTTCTAATATATCGTAGTTTATCATTGAAAATACCTTATAATATAACGTAATATGCAGTGTATCATTGAAAATACCTTATAATATAGCGTACTATGCAGTGTATCATTGAAAATACCTTATAATATAACGTAATATGCAGTGTATCATTGAAAATACCTTATAATATAACGTAATATGCAGTATATCATTTAAAATACCTTATAATATAGCGTAATATGCAGTGTATCATTGAAAATACCTTATAATATATCGTAGTTTATCATTGAAAATGCCTTATAATGTAACGTAATATGGAGTGTTTCAATGAAAATACCTTATAATATAACGGAATATGCAGTGTATCGTTGAAAATACCTTATAATATAACGTAATATGCATTGTATCATTGAAAATGCCTTATAATATATCGGAATTTATAGTGTATCTTTGAAAATACCTTATAATATAACGTAATATGCAGTGTATCATTGAAAATACCTTATAATATTTCGTAATTTGTAGTGTATCATTGAAAATACCTTATAATATAACGAAATATGCAGTGTGTCATTGAACATACCTTATATTATGTCGTAGTTTATCATTGAAAATACCTTATAGTATAACGTAATATGCAGTGTATCATTGAAAAGACCTTATAATATAGCGTACCATGCAGTGTATCATTGAAAATACCTTCTAATATATCGTAGTTTATCATTGAAAATACCTTATAATATAACGAAATATGCAGTGTGTCATTGAACATACCTTATATTATGTCGTAGTTTATCATTGAAAATACCTTATAGTATAACGTAATATGCAGTGTATCATTGAAAAGACCTTACAATATAGCGTACTATGCAGTGTATCATTGAAAATACCTTCTAATATATCGTAGTTTATCATTGAAAATACCTTATAATATAACGTAATATACAGTGTATCATTGAAAATACCTTATAATATAACGTAATATGCAGTGTATCATTGAAAATACCTTATAATATATAGTAGTTTATCATTGAAAATACCTTATAACATAACGTAATATACAGTGTAACATTGAAAATACCTTATAATATAACGTACTATGCATCGTATCATTGAAAATACCTTATAATATATCGTAATATGCAGTGTATCATTGAAAATACCATATAATATAACGTAATATGCAGTGTATCATTGAAAATACCTTATATTATAACGTAATATGCAGTGTATCATTGAAAATACCTTGTAATATAACGTAATATGCAGTGTATCATTGAAAATACCTTATAATATAACGTAATATGCAGTGTATCATTGAAAATACCTTCTAATATATCGTAGTTTATCATTGAAAATACCTTATAGTATAACGTAATATGCAGTGTATCACTGAAAATACCTTCTAATATATCGTAGTTTATCATTGAAAATACCTTATAATATAACGTAATATGCAGTGTATCATTGAAAATACCTTATAATATAACGTAATATGCAGTGTATCATTGAAAATACATTATAATATAACGTAATATGCAGTGTATCATTGAAAATACCTTATAATATAACGGAATTTGTAGTGTATCATTGAAAATACCTTATAATATAACGTAATATGCAGTGTATCATTGAAAATACCTTATAATATATCGTAATATGCAATGTATCATTGAAAATACCTTATAATATTTCGTAATTTGTAGTATATCATTGAAAATACCTTATAATATAGCGTAATATGCAGTGTATCATTGAAAATACCTTATAATATAACGTAATATGCAGTGTATCATTGAAAATACCTAATAATATAACGTAATATGCAGTGTATCATTGAAAATACCTTATAATATAACGTACATTGCAGCGTATCACTGAAAGTACCTTCTAATATATCGTAGTTTATCATTGAAAATACCTTGTAATATAACGTAATATACAGTGTATCATTGAAAATACCTTATAATATAACGTAATATGCAGTGTATCATTGAAAATACCTTATAATATATAGTAGTTTATCATTGAAAATACCTTATAACATAACGTAATATACAGTGTAACATTGAAAATACCTTATAATATAACGTAATATGCAGTGTATCATTGAAAATACCTTATAATATTTCGTAATTTGTAGTGTATCATTGAAAATACCTTATAATATAGCGTACTATGCAGTGTATCATAGAAAATACCTTATAATATAACGTAATATGCAGTGTATCATTGAGAATACCTTATAATATAGCGTAATATGCATTGTATCATTGAAAATGCCTTATAATATATCGGAATTTATAGTGTATCATTGAAAATACCTTATAATATAACGTAATATGCAGTGTATCATTGAAAATACATTATAATATAACGTAATATGCAGTGTATCATTGAAAATACCTTATAATATAACGGAATTTGTAGTGTATCATTGAAAATACCTTATAATATAACGTAATATGCAGTGTATCATTGAAAATACCTTATAATATATCGTAATATGCAATGTATCATTGAAAATACCTTATAATATAACGTAATATGCAGTGTATCATTGAAAATACCTTATAATATATAGTAGTTTATCATTGAAAATACCTTATAACATAACGTAATATACAGTGTAACATTGAAAATACCTTATAATATAACGTACTATGCATCGTATCATTGAAAATACCTTATAATATATCGTAATATGCAGTGTATCATTGAAAATACCATATAATATAACGTAATATGCAGTGTATCATTGAAAATACCTTATATTATAACGTAATATGCAGTGTATCATTGAAAATACCTTGTAATATAACGTAATATGCAGTGTATCATTGAAAATACCTTATAATATAACGTAATATGCAGTGTATCATTGAAAATACCTTCTAATATATCGTAGTTTATCATTGAAAATACCTTATAATATAACGTAATATGCAGTGTATCACTGAAAATACCTTCTAATATATCGTAGTTTATCATTGAAAATACCTTATAATATAACGTAATATGCAGTGTATCATTGAAAATACCTTATAATATAACGTAATATGCAGTGTATCATTGAAAATACATTATAATATAACGTAATATGCAGTGTATCATTGAAAATACCTTATAATATAACGGAATTTGTAGTGTATCATTGAAAATACCTTATAATATAACGTAATATGCAGTGTATCATTGAAAATACCTTATAATATATCGTAATATGCAATGTATCATTGAAAATACCTTATAATATTTCGTAATTTGTAGTATATCATTGAAAATACCTTATAATATAGCGTAATATGCAGTGTATCATTGAAAATACCTTATAATATAACGTAATATGCAGTGTATCATTGAAAATACCTAATAATATAACGTAATATGCAGTGTATCATTGAAAATACCTTATAATATAACGTACATTGCAGCGTATCACTGAAAGTACCTTCTAATATATCGTAGTTTATCATTGAAAATACCTTGTAATATAACGTAATATACAGTGTATCATTGAAAATACCTTATAATATAACGTAATATGCAGTGTATCATTGAAAATACCTTATAATATATAGTAGTTTATCATTGAAAATACCTTATAACATAACGTAATATACAGTGTAACATTGAAAATACCTTATAATATAACGTAATATGCAGTGTATCATTGAAAATACCTTATAATATTTCGTAATTTGTAGTGTATCATTGAAAATACCTTATAATATAGCGTACTATGCAGTGTATCATTGAAAATACCTTATAATATAACGTAATATGCAGTGTGTCATTGAAAAGACCTTATATTATAACGTAATATGCAGTGTATCATTGAAAATACCTTGTAATATAACGTAATATGCAGTGTATTATTGAAAATACCTTTTAATATATCGTAGTTTATCATTGAAAATGCCTTATAATGTAACGTAATATGGAGTGTTTCAATGAAAATACCTTATAATATAACGGAATATGCAGAGTATCATAGAAAATACCTTATAATATAACGTAATATGCAGTGTATCATTGAGAATACCTTATAATATAGCGTAATATGCATTGTATCATTGAAAATGCCTTATAATATATCGGAATTTATAGTGTATCATTGAAAATACCTTATAATATAACGTAATATGCAGTGTATCATTGAAAATACATTATAATATAACGTAATATGCAGTGTATCATTGAAAATACCTTATAATATAACGGAATTTGTAGTGTATCATTGAAAATACCTTATAATATAACGTAATATGCAGTGTATCATTGAAAATACCTTATAATATATCGTAATATGCAATGTATCATTGAAAATACCTTATAATATAACGTAATATGCAGTGTATCATTGAAAATACCTTCTAATATATCGTAGTTTATCATTGAAAATACCTTATAATATAACGTAATATACAGTGTACCATTGAAAATACCTTATAATATAACGAAATATGCAGTGTATCACTGAAAATACCTTCTAATATATCGTAGTTTATCATTGAAAATACCTTATAATATAACGTAATATGCAGTGTATCATTGAAAATACCTTATAATATAACGTAATATGCAGTGTATCATTGAAAATACCTTATAATATAACGTAATATGCAGTGTATCATTGAAAATACCTTATAATATAACGGAATTTGTAGTGTATCATTGAAAATACCTTATAATATAACGTAATATGCAGTGTATCATTGAAAATACCTTATAATATAGCGTACTATGCAGTGTATCATCGAAAATACCTTATAATATAACGTAATATGCAGTGTATCATTGAAAATACTTTATAATATTTCGTAATTTGTAGTGTATCATTGAAAATACCTTATAATATAACGTAATATGCAGTGTATCATTGAAAATACATTATAATATAACGTAATATGCAGCGTATCATTGAAAATACCTTATAATATATCGTAATATGCAGTGTATCATTGAAAATACCATATAATATAACGTAATATGCAGTGTATCATTGAAAATACCTTATATTATAACGTAATATGCAGTGTATCATTGAAAATACCTTGTAATATAACGTAATATGCAGTGTATCATTGAAAATACCTTATAATATAACGTAATATGCAGTGTATCATTGAAAATACCTTATAATATATCGTAATATGCAATGTATCATTGAAAATACCTTATAATATTTCGTAATTTGTAGTATATCATTGAAAATACCTTATAATATAGCGTAATATGCAGTGTATCATTGAAAATACCTTATAATATAACGTAATATGCAGTGTATCATTGAAAATACATTATAATATAACGTAATATGCAGTGTATCATTGAAAATACCTTATAATATAACGGAATTTGTAGTGTATCATTGAAAATACCTTATAATATAACGTAATATGCAGTGTATCATTGAAAATACCTTATAATATATCGTAATATGCAATGTATCATTGAAAATACCTTATAATATTTCGTAATTTGTAGTGTATCATTGAAAATACTTTATAATATAACGTAATATGCAGTGTATCATTGAAAATACCTTGTAATATAACGTAATATGCAGTGTATCATTGAAAATACCTTATAATATAACGTAATATGCAGTGTATCATTGAAAATACCTTATAATATAACGTAATATGCAGTGTATCATTGAAAATACCTTCTAATATATCGTAGTTTATCATTGAAAATACCTTATAATATAACGTAATATGCAGTGTATCATTGAAAATACCATATAATATAACGTAATATGCAGTGTATCATTGAAAATACCTTATATTATAACGTAATATGCAGTGTATCATTGAAAATACCTTGTAATATAACGTAATATGCAGTGTATCATTGAAAATACCTTATAATATAACGTAATATGCAGTGTATCATTGAAAATACCTTATAATATAACGTAATATGCAGTGTATCATTGAAAATACCTTATAATATATAGTAGTTTATCATTGAAAATACCTTATAACATAACGTAATATACAGTGTAACATTGAAAATACCTTATAATATAACGTAATATGCAGTGTATCATTGAAAATACCTTATAATATTTCGTAATTTGTAGTGTATCATTGAAAATACCTTATAATATAGCGTACTATGCAGTGTATCATTGAAAATACCTTATAATATAACGTAATATGCAGTGTGTCATTGAAAAGACCTTATATTATAACGTAATATGCAGTGTATCATTGAAAATACCTTGTAATATAACGTAATATGCAGTGTATTATTGAAAATACCTTTTAATATATCGTAGTTTATCATTGAAAATGCCTTATAATGTAACGTAATATGGAGTGTTTCAATGAAAATACCTTATAATATAACGGAATATGCAGAGTATCATAGAAAATACCTTATAATATAACGTAATATGCAGTGTATCATTGAGAATACCTTATAATATAGCGTAATATGCATTGTATCATTGAAAATGCCTTATAATATATCGGAATTTATAGTGTATCATTGAAAATACCTTATAATATAACGTAATATGCAGTGTATCATTGAAAATACATTATAATATAACGTAATATGCAGTGTATCATTGAAAATACCTTATAATATAACGGAATTTGTAGTGTATCATTGAAAATACCTTATAATATAACGTAATATGCAGTGTATCATTGAAAATACCTTATAATATATCGTAATATGCAATGTATCATTGAAAATACCTTATAATATAACGTAATATGCAGTGTATCATTGAAAATACCTTCTAATATATCGTAGTTTATCATTGAAAATACCTTATAATATAACGTAATATACAGTGTACCATTGAAAATACCTTATAATATAACGAAATATGCAGTGTATCACTGAAAATACCTTCTAATATATCGTAGTTTATCATTGAAAATACCTTATAATATAACGTAATATGCAGTGTATCATTGAAAATACCTTATAATATAACGTAATATGCAGTGTATCATTGAAAATACATTATAATATAACGTAATATGCAGTGTATCATTGAAAATACCTTATAATATAACGGAATTTGTAGTGTATCATTGAAAATACCTTATAATATAACGTAATATGCAGTGTATCATTGAAAATACCTTATAATATAGCGTACTATGCAGTGTATCATCGAAAATACCTTATAATATAACGTAATATGCAGTGTATCATTGAAAATACTTTATAATATTTCGTAATTTGTAGTGTATCATTGAAAATACCTTATAATATAACGTAATATGCAGTGTATCATTGAAAATACATTATAATATAACGTAATATGCAGCGTATCATTGAAAATACCTTATAATATATCGTAATATGCAGTGTATCATTGAAAATACCATATAATATAACGTAATATGCAGTGTATCATTGAAAATACCTTATATTATAACGTAATATGCAGTGTATCATTGAAAATACCTTGTAATATAACGTAATATGCAGTGTATCATTGAAAATACCTTATAATATAACGTAATATGCAGTGTATCATTGAAAATACCTTATAATATATCGTAATATGCAATGTATCATTGAAAATACCTTATAATATTTCGTAATTTGTAGTATATCATTGAAAATACCTTATAATATAGCGTAATATGCAGTGTATCATTGAAAATACCTTATAATATAACGTAATATGCAGTGTATCATTGAAAATACATTATAATATAACGTAATATGCAGTGTATCATTGAAAATACCTTATAATATAACGGAATTTGTAGTGTATCATTGAAAATACCTTATAATATAACGTAATATGCAGTGTATCATTGAAAATACCTTATAATATATCGTAATATGCAATGTATCATTGAAAATACCTTATAATATTTCGTAATTTGTAGTGTATCATTGAAAATACTTTATAATATAACGTAATATGCAGTGTATCATTGAAAATACCTTGTAATATAACGTAATATGCAGTGTATCATTGAAAATACCTTATAATATAACGTAATATGCAGTGTATCATTGAAAATACCTTATAATATAACGTAATATGCAGTGTATCATTGAAAATACCTTCTAATATATCGTAGTTTATCATTGAAAATACCTTATAATATAACGTAATATGCAGTGTATCATTGAAAATACCATATAATATAACGTAATATGCAGTGTATCATTGAAAATACCTTATATTATAACGTAATATGCAGTGTATCATTGAAAATACCTTATAATATAACGTAATATGCAGTGTATCATTGAAAATACCTTATAATATAACGTAATATGCAGTGTATCATTGAAAATACCTTATAATATAACGTAATATGCAGTGTATCAGTGAAAATACATTATAATATAACGTAATATGCAGTGTATCATTGAAAATACCTTGTAATATAACGTAATATGCAGTGTATCATTGAAAATACCTTATAATATAACGTAATATGCAGTGTATCATTGAAAATACCTTATAATATAACGTAATATGCAGTGTATCATTGAAAATACCTTCTAATATATCGTAGTTTATCATTGAAAATACCTTATAATATAACGTAATATACAGTGTACCATTGAAAATACCTTATAATATAACGAAATATGCAGTGTATCACTGAAAATACCTTCTAATATATCGTAGTTTATCATTGAAAATACCTTATAATATAACGTAATATGCAGTGTATCATTGAAAATACCTTATAATATAACGTAATATGCAGTGTATCATTGAAAATACATTATAATATAACGTAATATGCAGTGTATCATTGAAAATACCTTATAATATAACGGAATTTGTAGTGTATCATTGAAAATACCTTATAATATAACGTAATATGCAGTGTATCATTGAAAATACCTTATAATATATCGTAATATGCAATGTATCATTGAAAATACCTTATAATATTTCGTAATTTGTAGTGTATCATTGAAAATACTTTATAATATAACGTAATATGCAGTGTATCATTGAAAATACCTTGTAATATAACGTAATATGCAGTGTATCATTGAAAATACCTTATAATATAACGTAATATGCAGTGTATCATTGAAAATACCTTATAATATAACGTAATATGCAGTGTATCATTGAAAATACCTTCTAATATATCGTAGTTTATCATTGAAAATACCTTATAATATAACGTAATATGCAGTGTATCATTGAAAATACCATATAATATAACGTAATATGCAGTGTATCATTGAAAATACCTTATATTATAACGTAATATGCAGTGTATCATTGAAAATACCTTGTAATATAACGTAATATGCAGTGTATCATTGAAAATACCTTATAATATAACGTAATATGCAGTGTATCATTGAAAATACCTTATAATATAACGTAATATGCAGTGTATCAGTGAAAATACATTATAATATAACGTAATATGCAGTGTATCATTGAAAATACCTTGTAATATAACGTAATATGCAGTGTATCATTGAAAATACCTTATAATATAACGTAATATGCAGTGTATCATTGAAAATACCTTATAATATAACGTAATATGCAGTGTATCATTGAAAATACCTTCTAATATATCGTAGTTTATCATTGAAAATACCTTATAATATAACGTAATATACAGTGTACCATTGAAAATACCTTATAATATAACGAAATATGCAGTGTATCACTGAAAATACCTTCTAATATATCGTAGTTTATCATTGAAAATACCTTATAATATAACGTAATATGCAGTGTATCATTGAAAATACCTTATAATATAACGTAATATGCAGTGTATCATTGAAAATACCTTATAATATAACGTAATATGCAGTGTATCATTGAAAATACCTTATAATATAACGGAATTTGTAGTGTATCATTGAAAATACCTTATAATATAACGTAATATGCAGTGTATCATTGAAAATACCTTATAATATATCGTAATATGCAATGTATCATTGAAAATACCTTATAATATTTCGTAATTTGTAGTGTATCATTGAAAATACTTTATAATATAACGTAATATGCAGTGTATCATTGAAAATACCTTATAATATAACGTAATATGCAGTGTATCATTGAAAATACCTTATAATATAACGTAATATGCAGTGTATCATTGAAAATACCTTATAATATAACGTAATATGCAGTGTATCATTGAAAATACCTTCTAATATATCGTAGATTATCATTGAAAATACCTTATAATATAACGTAATATGCAGTGTATCATTGAAAATACCATATAATATAACGTAATATGCAGTGTATCATTGAAAATACCTTATATTATAACGTAATATGCAGTGTATCATTGAAAATACCTTGTAATATAACGTAATATGCAGTGTATCACTGAAAATACCTTCTAATATATCGTAGTTTATCATTGAAAATACCTTATAATATAACGTAATATGCAGTGTATCATTGAAAATACCTTATAATATAACGTAATATGCAGTGTATCATTGAAAATACATTATAATATAACGTAATATGCAGTGTATCATTGAAAATACCTTATAATATAACGGAATTTGTAGTGTATCATTGAAAATACCTTATAATATAACGTAATATGCAGTGTATCATTGAAAATACCTTATAATATATCGTAATATGCAATGTATCATTGAAAATACCTTATAATATTTCGTAATTTGTAGTGTATCATTGAAAATACTTTATAATATAACGTAATATGCAGTGTATCATTGAAAATACCTTATAATATAACGTAATATGCAGTGTATCATTGAAAATACCTTATAATATAACGTAATATGCAGTGTATCATTGAAAATACCTTATAATATAACGTAATATGCAGTGTATCATTGAAAATACCTTCTAATATATCGTAGTTTATCATTGAAAATACCTTATAATATAACGTAATATGCAGTGTATCATTGAAAATACCATATAATATAACGTAATATGCAGTGTATCATTGAAAATACCTTATATTATAACGTAATATGCAGTGTATCATTGAAAATACCTTGTAATATAACGTAATATGCAGTGTATCATTGAAAATACCTTATAATATAACGTAATATGCAGTGTATCATTGAAAATACCTTATAATATAACGTAATATGCAGTGTATCAGTGAAAATACATTATAATATAACGTAATATGCAGTGTATCATTGAAAATACCTTGTAATATAACGTAATATGCAGTGTATCATTGAAAATACCTTATAATATAACGTAATATGCAGTGTATCATTGAAAATACCTTATAATATAACGTAATTTGCAGTGTATCATTGAAAATACCTTCTAATATATCGTAGTTTATCATTGAAAATACCTTATAATATAACGTAATATACAGTGTACCATTGAAAATACCTTATAATATAACGAAATATGCAGTGTATCACTGAAAATACCTTCTAATATATCGTAGTTTATCATTGAAAATACCTTATAATATAACGTAATATGCAGTGTATCATTGAAAATACCTTATAATATAGCGTACTATGCAGTGTATCATTGAAAATACCTTCTAATATATCGTAGTTTATCATTGAAAATACCTTATAATATAACGTAATATACAGTGTATCATTGAAAATACCTTATAATATAACGTAATATGCAGTGTATCATTGAAAATACCTTATAATATATAGTAGTTTATCATTGAAAATACCTTATAACATAACGTAATATACAGTGTAACATTGAAAATACCTTATAATATAACGTACTATGCAGCGTATCATTGAAAATACCTTATAATATATCGTAATATGCAGTGTATCATTGAAAATACCATATAATATAACGTAATATGCAGTGTATCATTGAAAATACCTTATATTAAAACGTAATATGCAGTGTATCATTGAAAATACCTTGTAATATAACGTAATATGCAGTGTATCATTGAAAATACCTTATAATATAACGTAATATGCAGTGTATCATTGAAAATACCTTATAATATAGCGTACTATGCAGTGTATCATCGAAAATACCTTATAATATAACGTAATATGCAGTGTAGCATTGAAAATACCTTATAATATGTCGTAATTTGTAGTGTATCATTGAAAATACCTTATAATATAACGAAATATGCAGTGTGTCATTGAACATACCTTATATTATGTCGTAGTTTATCATTGAAAATACCTTATAGTATAACGTAATATGCAGTGTATCATTGAAAAGACCTTATAATATAGCGTACTATGCAGTGTATCATTGAAAATACCTTCTAATATATCGTAGTTTATCATTGAAAATACCTTATAATATAACGTAATATACAGTGTATCATTGAAAATACCTTATAATATAACGTAATATGCAGTGTATCATTGAAAATACCTTATAATATATAGTAGTTTATCATTGAAAATACCTTATAACATAACGTAATATACAGTGTAACATTGAAAATACCTTATAATATAGCGTACTATGCAGTGTATCATTGAAAATACCTTATAATATAACGTAATATGCAGTGTATCATTGAAAATACCTTATAATATAACGTAATATGCAGTGTATCATTGAAAATACCTTATAATATAACGTAATATGCAGTGTATCATTGAAAATACCTTCTAATATATCGTAGTTTATCATTGAAAATACCTTATAATATAACGTAATATGCAGTGTATCATTGAAAATACCATATAATATAACGTAATATGCAGTGTATCATTGAAAATACCTTATATTATAACGTAATATGCAGTGTATCATTGAAAATACCTTGTAATATAACGTAATATGCAGTGTATCATTGAAAATACCTTATAATATAACGTAATATGCAGTGTATCATTGAAAATACCTTATAATATAACGTAATATGCAGTGTATCAGTGAAAATACATTATAATATAACGTAATATGCAGTGTATCATTGAAAATACCTTGTAATATAACGTAATATGCAGTGTATCATTGAAAATACCTTATAATATAACGTAATATGCAGTGTATCATTGAAAATACCTTATAATATAACGTAATTTGCAGTGTATCATTGAAAATACCTTCTAATATATCGTAGTTTATCATTGAAAATACCTTATAATATAACGTAATATACAGTGTACCATTGAAAATACCTTATAATATAACGAAATATGCAGTGTATCACTGAAAATACCTTCTAATATATCGTAGTTTATCATTGAAAATACCTTATAATATAACGTAATATGCAGTGTATCATTGAAAATACCTTATAATATAGCGTACTATGCAGTGTATCATTGAAAATACCTTCTAATATATCGTAGTTTATCATTGAAAATACCTTATAATATAACGTAATATACAGTGTATCATTGAAAATACCTTATAATATAACGTAATATGCAGTGTATCATTGAAAATACCTTATAATATATAGTAGTTTATCATTGAAAATACCTTATAACATAACGTAATATACAGTGTAACATTGAAAATACCTTATAATATAACGTACTATGCAGCGTATCATTGAAAATACCTTATAATATATCGTAATATGCAGTGTATCATTGAAAATACCATATAATATAACGTAATATGCAGTGTATCATTGAAAATACCTTATATTAAAACGTAATATGCAGTGTATCATTGAAAATACCTTGTAATATAACGTAATATGCAGTGTATCATTGAAAATACCTTATAATATAACGTAATATGCAGTGTATCATTGAAAATACCTTATAATATAGCGTACTATGCAGTGTATCATCGAAAATACCTTATAATATAACGTAATATGCAGTGTAGCATTGAAAATACCTTATAATATGTCGTAATTTGTAGTGTATCATTGAAAATACCTTATAATATAACGAAATATGCAGTGTGTCATTGAACATACCTTATATTATGTCGTAGTTTATCATTGAAAATACCTTATAGTATAACGTAATATGCAGTGTATCATTGAAAAGACCTTATAATATAGCGTACTATGCAGTGTATCATTGAAAATACCTTCTAATATATCGTAGTTTATCATTGAAAATACCTTATAATATAACGTAATATACAGTGTATCATTGAAAATACCTTATAATATAACGTAATATGCAGTGTATCATTGAAAATACCTTATAATATATAGTAGTTTATCATTGAAAATACCTTATAACATAACGTAATATACAGTGTAACATTGAAAATACCTTATAATATAGCGTACTATGCAGTGTATCATTGAAAATACCTTATAATATAACGTAATATGCAGTGTATCATTGAAAATACCTTATAATATAACGTAATATGCAGTATATCATTTAAAATACCTTATAATATAGCGTAATATGCAGTGTATCATTGAAAATAACTTATAATATATCGTAGTTTATCATTGAAAATGCCTTATAATGTAACGTAATATGGAGTGTTTCAATGAAAATACCTTATAATATAACGGAATATGCAGTGTATCGTTGAAAATACCTTATAATATAACGTAATATGCATTGTATCATTGAAAATGCCTTATAATATATCGGAATTTATAGTGTATCTTTGAAAATACCTTATAATATAACGTAATATGCAGTGTATCGTTGAAAATACCTTATAATATAACGTAATATGCAGTGTATCATTGAAAATACCTTATAATATTTCGTAATTTGTAGTGTATCATTGAAAATACCTTATAATATAACGAAATATGCAGTGTGTCATTGAACATACCTTATATTATGTCGTAGTTTAATATTGAAAATACCTTATAGTATAACGTAATATGCAGTGTATCATTGAAAAGACCTTATAATATAGCGTACTATGCAGTGTATCATTGAAAATACCTTCTAATATATCGTAGTTTATCATTGAAAATACCTTATAACATAACGTAATATACAATGTAACATTGAAAATACCTTATAATATAACGTACTATGCAGCGTATCATTGAAAATACCTTATAATATATCGTAATATGCAGTGTATCATTGAAAATACCATATAATATAACGTAATATGCAGTGTATCATTGAAAATACCTTATATTATAACGTAATATGCAGTGTATCATTGAAAATACCTTGTAATATAACGTAATATGCAGTGTATCATTGAAAATACCTTATAATATAACGTAATATGCAGTGTATCATTGAAAATACCTTATAATATAACGTAATATGCAGTGTATCATTGAAAATACCTTCCAATATATCGTAGTTTATCATTGAAAATACCTTATAATATAACGTAATATACAGTGTACCATTGAAAATACCTTATAATATAACGAAATATGCAGTGTATCACTGAAAATACCTTCTAATATATCGTAGTTTATCATTGAAAATACCTTATAATATAACGTAATATGCAGTGTATCATTGAAAATACCTTATAATATAACATAATATGCAGTGTATCATTGAAAATACATTATAATATAACGTAATATGCAGTGTATCATTGAAAATACCTTATAATATAACGGAATTTGTAGTGTATCATTGAAAATACCTTATAATATAACGTAATATGCAGTGTATCATTGAAAATACCTTATAATATATCGTAATATGCAATGTATCATTGAAAATACCTTATAATATTTCGTAATTTGTAGTATATCATTGAAAATACCTTATAATATAGCGTAATATACAGTGTATCATTGAAAATACCTTATAATATAACGTAATATGCAGTGTATCATTGAAAATACCTAATAATATAACGTAATATGCAGTGTATCATTGAAAATACCTTATAATATAACGTACATTGCAGCGTATCACTGAAAATACCTTCTAATATATCGTAGTTTATCATTGAAAATACCTTATAATATAACGTAATATACAGTGTATCATTGAAAATACCTTATAATATAACGTAATATGCAGTGTATCATTGAAAATACCTTATAATATATAGTAGTTTATCATTGAAAATACCTTATAACATAACGTAATATACAGTGTAACATTGAAAATACCTTATAATATAACGTACTATGCAGCGTATCATTGAAAATACCTTATAATATATCGTAATATGCAGTGTATCATTGAAAATACCATATAATATAACGTAATATGCAGTGTATCATTGAAAATACCTTATAATATATAGTAGTTTATCATTGAAAATACCTTATAACATAACGTAATATACAGTGTAACATTGAAAATACCTTATAATATAACGTAATATGCAGTGTATCATTGAAAATACCTTATAATATAACGTAATATGCAGTGTATCATTGAAAATACCTTATAATATATCGTAGTTTATCATTGAAAATACCTTATAATATAACGTAATATACAGTGTACCATTGAAAATACCTTATAATATAACGAAATATGCAGTGTATCACTGAAAATACCTTCTAATATATCGTAGTTTATCATTGAAAATACCTTATAATATAACGTAATATGCAGTGTATCATTGAAAATACCTTATAATATAACATAATATGCAGTGTATCATTGAAAATACATTATAATATAACGTAATATGCAGTGTATCATTGAAAATACCTTATAATATATAGTAGTTTATCATTGAAAATACCTTATAACATAACGTAATATACAGTGTAACATTGAAAATACCTTATAATATAACGTACTATGCAGCGTATCATTGAAAATACCTTATAATATAGCGTACTATGCAGTGTATCATGGAAAATACCTTATAATATAACGTAATATGCAGTGTGTCATTGAAAAGACCTTATATTATAACGTAATATGCAGTGTATCATTGAAAATACCTTGTAATATAACGTAATATGCAGTGTATTATTGAAAATACCTTTTAATATATCGTAGTTTATCATTGAAAATGCCTTCATAATGTAACGTAATATGGAGTGTTTCAATGAAAATACCTTATAATATAACGGAATATGCAGAGTATCATAGAAAATACCTTATAATATAACGTAATATGCAGTGTATCATTGAAAATACCTTATAATATAGCGTAATATGCATTGTATCATTGAAAATGCCTTATAATATATCGGAATTTATAGTGTATCATTGAAAATACCTTATAATATAACGTAATATGCAGTGTATCATTGAAAATACATTATAATATAACGTAATATGCAGTGTATCATTGAAAATACCTTATAATATAACGGAATTTGTAGTGTATCATTGAAAATACCTTATAATATAACGTAATATGCAGTGTATCATTGAAAATACCTTATAATATATCGTAATATGCAATGTATCATTGAAAATACCTTATAATATTTCGTAATTTGTAGTATATCATTGAAAATACCTTATAATATAGCGTAATATGCAGTGTATCATTGAAAATACCTTATAATATAACGTAATATGCAGTGTATCATTGAAAATACCTTATAATATATCGTAATATGCAGTGTATCATTGAAAATACCATATAATATAACGTAATATGCAGTGTATCATTGAAAATACCTTATATTAAAACGTAATATGCAGTGTATCATTGAAAATACCTTGTAATATAACGTAATATGCAGTGTATCATTGAAAATACCTTATAATATATAGTAGTTTATCATTGAAAATACCTTATAACATAACGTAATATACAGTGTAACATTGAAAATACCTTATAATATAACGTACTATGCAGCGTATCATTGAAAATACCTTATAATATATCGTAATATGCAGTGTATCATTGAAAATACCATATAATATAACGTAATATGCAGTGTATCATTGAAAATACCTTATATTAAAACATAATATGCAGTGTATCATTGAAAATACCTTGTAATATAACGTAATATGCAGTGTATCATTGAAAATACCTTATAATATAACGTAATATGCAGTGTATCATTGAAAATACCTTATAATATAGCGTACTATGCAGTGTATCATCGAAAATACCTTATAATATAACGTAATATGCAGTGTAGCATTGAAAATACCTTATAATATGTCGTAATTTGTAGTGTATCATTGAAAATACCTTATAATATAACGAAATATGCAGTGTGTCATTGAACATACCTTATATTATGTCGTAGTTTATCATTGAAAATACCTTATAGTATAACGTAATATGCAGTGTATCATTGAAAAGACCTTATAATATAGCGTACTATGCAGTGTATCATTGAAAATACCTTCTAATATATCGTAGTTTATCATTGAAAATACCTTATAATATAACGTAATATACAGTGTATCATTGAAAATACCTTATAATATAACGTAATATGCAGTGTATCATTGAAAATACCTTATAATATATAGTAGTTTATCATTGAAAATACCTTATAACATAACGTAATATACAGTGTAACATTGAAAATACCTTATAATATAGCGTACTATGCAGTGTATCATTGAAAATACCTTATAATATAACGTAATATGCAGTGTATCATTGAAAATACCTTATAATATAACGTAATATGCAGTATATCATTTAAAATACCTTATAATATAGCGTAATATGCAGTGTATCATTGAAAATAACTTATAATATATCGTAGTTTATCATTGAAAATGCCTTATAATGTAACGTAATATGGAGTGTTTCAATGAAAATACCTTATAATATAACGGAATATGCAGTGTATCGTTGAAAATACCTTATAATATAACGTAATATGCATTGTATCATTGAAAATGCCTTATAATATATCGGAATTTATAGTGTATCTTTGAAAATACCTTATAATATAACGTAATATGCAGTGTATCGTTGAAAATACCTTATAATATAACGTAATATGCAGTGTATCATTGAAAATACCTTATAATATTTCGTAATTTGTAGTGTATCATTGAAAATACCTTATAATATAACGAAATATGCAGTGTGTCATTGAACATACCTTATATTATGTCGTAGTTTAATATTGAAAATACCTTATAGTATAACGTAATATGCAGTGTATCATTGAAAAGACCTTATAATATAGCGTACTATGCAGTGTATCATTGAAAATACCTTCTAATATATCGTAGTTTATCATTGAAAATACCTTATAACATAACGTAATATACAGTGTAACATTGAAAATACCTTATAATATAACGTAATATGCAGTGTATCATTGAAAATACCTTCTAATATATCGTAGTTTATCATTGAAAATACCTTATAATATAACGTAATATACAGTGTACCATTGAAAATACCTTATAATATAACGAAATATGCAGTGTATCACTGAAAATACCTTCTAATATATCGTAGTTTATCATTGAAAATACCTTATAATATAACGTAATATGCAGTGTATCATTGAAAATACCTTATAATATAACATAATATGCAGTGTATCATTGAAAATACATTATAATATAACGTAATATGCAGTGTATCATTGAAAATACCTTATAATATAACGGAATTTGTAGTGTATCATTGAAAATACCTTATAATATAACGTAATATGCAGTGTATCATTGAAAATACCTTATAATATATCGTAATATGCAATGTATCATTGAAAATACCTTATAATATTTCGTAATTTGTAGTATATCATTGAAAATACCTTATAATATAGCGTAATATGCAGTGTATCATTGAAAATACCTTATAATATAACGTAATATGCAGTGTATCATTGAAAATACCTTATAATATAACGTAATATGCAGTGTATCATTGAAAATACCTTATAATATATCGTACATTGCAGCGTATCACTGAAAATACCTTCTAATATATCGTAGTTTATCATTGAAAATACCTTATAATATAACGTAATATACAGTGTATCATTGAAAATACCTTATAATATAACGTAATATGCAGTGTATCATTGAAAATACCTTATAATATATAGTAGTTTATCATTGAAAATACCTTATAACATAACGTAATATACAGTGTAACATTGAAAATACCTTATAATATAACGTACTATGCAGCGTATCATTGAAAATACCTTATAATATATCGTAATATGCAGTGTATCATTGAAAATACCATATAATATAACGTAATATGCAGTGTATCATTGAAAATACCTTATAATATATAGTAGTTTATCATTGAAAATACCTTATAACATAACGTAATATACAGTGTAACATTGAAAATACCTTATAATATAACGTAATATGCAGTGTATCATTGAAAATACCTTATAATATAACGTAATATGCAGTGTATCATTGAAAATACCTTCTAATATATCGTAGTTTATCATTGAAAATACCTTATAATATAACGTAATATACAGTGTACCATTGAAAATACCTTATAATATAACGAAATATGCAGTGTATCACTGAAAATACCTTCTAATATATCGTAGTTTATCATTGAAAATACCTTATAATATATCGTAATATGCAATGTATCATTGAAAATACCTTATAATATTTCGTAATTTGTAGTATATCATTGAAAATACCTTATAATATAGCGTAATATGCAGTGTATCATTGAAAATACCTTATAATATAACGTAATATGCAGTGTATCATTGAAAATACCTAATAATATAACGTAATATGCAGTGTATCATTGAAAATACCTAATAATATAACGTAATATGCAGTGTATCATTGAAAATACCTTATAATATAACGTAATATGCAGTGTAGCATTGAAAATACCTTATAATATGTCGTAATTTGTAGTGTATCATTGAAAATACCTTATAATATAACGAAATATGCAGTGTGTCATTGAACATACCTTATATTATGTCGTAGTTTATCATTGAAAATACCTTATAGTATAACGTAATATGCAGTGTATCATTGAAAAGACCTTATAATATAGCGTACTATGCAGTGTATCATTGAAAATACCTTCTAATATATCGTAGTTTATCATTGAAAATACCTTATAATATAACGTAATATACAGTGTATCATTGAAAATACCTTATAATATAACGTAATATGCAGTGTATCATTGAAAATACCTTATAATATATAGTAGTTTATCATTGAAAATACCTTATAACATAACGTAATATACAGTGTAACATTGAAAATACCTTATAATATAGCGTACTATGCAGTGTATCATTGAAAATACCTTATAATATAACGTAATATGCAGTGTATCATTGAAAATACCTTATAATATAACGTAATATGCAGTATATCATTGAAAATACCTTATAATATAGCGTAATATGCAGTGTATCATTGAAAATAACTTATAATATATCGTAGTTTATCATTGAAAATGCCTTATAATGTAACGTAATATGGAGTGTTTAAATGAAAATACCTTATAATATAACGGAATATGCAGTGTATCGTTGAAAATACCTTATAATATAACGTAATATGCAGTGTATCATTGAAAATGCCTTATAATATATCGGAATTTATAGTGTATCTTTGAAAATACCTTATAATATAACGTAATATGCAGTGTATCGTTGAAAATACCTTATAATATAACGTAATATGCAGTGTATCATTGAAAATACCTTGTAATATATCGTAATTTGTAGTGTATCATTGAAAATACCTTATAATATAACGAAATATGCAGTGTGTCATTGAACATACCTTATATTATGTCGTAGTTTAATATTGAAAATACCTTATAGTATAACGTAATATGCAGTGTATCATTGAAAAGACCTTATAATATAGCGTACTATGCAGTGTATCATTGAAAATACCTTCTAATATATCGTAGTTTATCATTGAAAATACCTTATAACATAACGTAATATACAGTGTAACATTGAAAATACCTTATAATATAACGTAATATGCAGTGTATCATTGAAAATACCTTCTAATATATCGTAGTTTATCATTGAAAATACCTTATAATATAACGTAATATACAGTGTACCATTGAAAATACCTTATAATATAACGAAATATGCAGTGTATCACTGAAAATACCTTCTAATATATCGTAGTTTATCATTGAAAATACCTTATAATATAACGTAATATGCAGTGTATCATTGAAAATACCTTATAATATAACATAATATGCAGTGTATCATTGAAAATACATTATAATATAACGTAATATGCAGTGTATCATTGAAAATACCTTATAATATAACGGAATTTGTAGTGTATCATTGAAAATACCTTATAATATAACGTAATATGCAGTGTATCATTGAAAATACCTTATAATATATCGTAATATGCAATGTATCATTGAAAATACCTTATAATATTTCGTAATTTGTAGTATATCATTGAAAATACCTTATAATATAGCGTAATATGCAGTGTATCATTGAAAATACCTTATAATATAACGTAATATGCAGTGTATCATTGAAAATACCTAATAATATAACGTAATATGCAGTGTATCATTGAAAATACCTTATAATATAACGTACATTGCAGCGTATCACTGAAAATACCTTCTAATATATCGTAGTTTATCATTGAAAATACCTTATAATATAACGTAATATACAGTGTATCATTGAAAATACCTTATAATATAACGTAATATGCAGTGTATCATTGAAAATACCTTATAATATATAGTAGTTTATCATTGAAAATACCTTATAACATAACGTAATATACAGTGTAACATTGAAAATACCTTATAATATAACGTACTATGCAGCGTATCATTGAAAATACCTTATAATATATCGTAATATGCAGTGTATCATTGAAAATACCATATAATATAACGTAATATGCAGTGTATCATTGAAAATACCTTATAATATATAGTAGTTTATCATTGAAAATACCTTATAACATAACGTAATATACAGTGTAACATTGAAAATACCTTATAATATAACGTAATATGCAGTGTATCATTGAAAATACCTTATAATATAACGTAATATGCAGTGTATCATTGAAAATACCTTCTAATATATCGTAGTTTATCATTGAAAATACCTTATAATATAACGTAATATACAGTGTACCATTGAAAATACCTTATAATATAACGAAATATGCAGTGTATCACTGAAAATACCTTCTAATATATCGTAGTTTATCATTGAAAATACCTTATAATATATCGTAATATGCAATGTATCATTGAAAATACCTTATAATATTTCGTAATTTGTAGTATATCATTGAAAATACCTTATAATATAGCGTAATATGCAGTGTATCATTGAAAATACCTTATAATATAACGTAATATGCAGTGTATCATTGAAAATACCTAATAATATAACGTAATATGCAGTGTATCATTGAAAATACCTTATAATATAACGTACATTGCAGCGTATCACTGAAAATACCTTCTAATATATCGTAGTTTATCATTGAAAATACCTTATAATATAACGTAATATACAGTGTATCATTGAAAATACCTTATAATATAACGTAATATGCAGTGTATCATTGAAAATACCTTATAATATATAGTAGTTTATCATTGAAAATACCTTATAACATAACGTAATATACAGTGTAACATTGAAAATACCTTATAATATAACGTACTATGCAGCGTATCATTGAAAATACCTTATAATATATCGTAATATGCAGTGTATCATTGAAAATACCATATAATATAACGTAATATGCAGTGTATCATTGAAAATACCTTATAATATATAGTAGTTTATCATTGAAAATACCTTATAACATAACGTAATATACAGTGTAACATTGAAAATACCTTATAATATAACGTACTATGCAGCGTATCATTGAAAATACCTTATAATATAGCGTACTATGCAGTGTATCATGGAAAATACCTTATAATATAACGTAATATGCAGTGTGTCATTGAAAAGACCTTATATTATAACGTAATATGCAGTGTATCATTGAAAATACCTTGTAATATAACGTAATATGCAGTGTATTATTGAAAATACCTTTTAATATATCGTAGTTTATCATTGAAAATGCCTTCATAATGTAACGTAATATGGAGTGTTTCAATGAAAATACCTTATAATATAACGGAATATGCAGAGTATCATAGAAAATACCTTATAATATAACGTAATATGCAGTGTATCATTGAAAATACCTTATAATATAGCGTAATATGCATTGTATCATTGAAAATGCCTTATAATATATCGGAATTTATAGTGTATCATTGAAAATACCTTATAATATAACGTAATATGCAGTGTATCATTGAAAATACATTATAATATAACGTAATATGCAGTGTATCATTGAAAATACCTTATAATATAACGGAATTTGTAGTGTATCATTGAAAATACCTTATAATATAACGTAATATGCAGTGTATCATTGAAAATACCTTATAATATATCGTAATATGCAATGTATCATTGAAAATACCTTATAATATTTCGTAATTTGTAGTGTATCATTGAAAATACCTTATAATATAGCGTAATATGCAGTGTATCATTGAAAATACCTTATAATATAACGTAATATGCAGTGTATCATTGAAAATACCTAATAATATAACGTAATATGCAGTGTATCATTGAAAATACCTTATAATATAACGTACATTGCAGCGTATCACTGAAAATACCTTCTAATATATCGTAGTTTATCATTGAAAATTCCTTATAATATAACGTAATATACAGTGTATCATTGAAAATACCTTATAATATAACGTAATATGCAGTGTATCATTGAAAATACCTTATAATATATAGTAGTTTATCATTGAAAATACCTTATAACATAACGTAATATACAGTGTAACATTGAAAATACCTTATAATATAACGTACTATGCAGCGTATCATTGAAAATACCTTATAATATATCGTAATATGCAGTGTATCATTGAAAATACCATATAATATAACGTAATATGCAGTGTATCATTGAAAATACCTTCTAATATATCGTAGTTTATCATTGAAAATACCTTATAATGTATCGTAATACGCAGTGTATCGTTGAAAATACCTTATAATATAACGTAATATGCAGTGTATCATTGAAAATACCTTATAATATTTCGTAATTTGTAGTGTATCATTGAAAATACCTTATAATATAGCGTACTATGCAGTGTATCATTGAAAATACCTTATAATATAACGTAATATGCAGTGTGTCATTGAAAAGACCTTGTAATATAACGTAATATGCAGTGTATCATTGAAAATACCTTATAATATAACGTAATATGCAGTGTATCATTGAAAATACCTTGTAATATAACGTAATATGCAGTGTATCATTGAAAATACCTTATAATATAACGTAATATGCAGTGTATCATTGAAAATACCTTATAATATAACGTAATATGCAGTGTATCATTGAAAATACCTTCTAATATATCGTAGTTTATCATTGAAAATACCTTATAATATAACGTAATATACAGTGTACCATTGAAAATACCTTATAATATAACGAAATATGCAGTGTATCACTGAAAATACCTTCTAATATATCGTAGTTTATCATTGAAAATACCTTATAATATAACGTAATATGCAGTGTATCATTGAAAATACCTTATAATATAGCGTACTATGCAGTGTATCATCGAAAATACCTTATAATATAACGTAATATGCAGTGTAGCATTGAAAATACCTTATAATATTTCGTAATTTGTAGTGTATCATTGAAAATACCTTATAATATAACGAAATATGCAGTGTGTCATTGAACATACCTTATATTATGTCGTAGTTTATCATTGAAAATACCTTATAGTATAACGTAATATGCAGTGTATCATTGAAAAGACCTTATAATATAGCGTACTATGCAGTGTATCATTGAAAATACCTTCTAATATATCGTAGTTTATCATTGAAAATACCTTATAATATAACGTAATATACAGTGTATCATTGAAAAGACCTTATAATATAGCGTACTATGCAGTGTATCATTGAAAATACCTTATAATATATAGTAGTTTATCATTGAAAATACCTTATAACATAACGTAATATACAGTGTAACATTGAAAATACCTTATAATATAACGTACTATGCAGCGTATCATTGAAAATACCTTATAATATATCGTAATATGCAGTGTATCATTGAAAATACCATATAATATAACGTAATATGCAGTGTATCATTGAAAATACCTTATATTATAACGTAATATGCAGTGTATCATTGAAAATACCTTGTAATATAACGTAATATGCAGTGTATCATTGAAAATACCTTATAATATAACGTAATATGCAGTGTATCATTGAAAATACCTTATAATATAACGTAATATGCAGTGTATCATTGAAAATACCTTCTAATATATCGTAGTTTATCATTGAAAATACCTTATAATATAACGTAATATACAGTGTACCATTGAAAATACCTTATAATATAACGAAATATGCAGTGTATCACTGAAAATACCTTCTAATATATCGTAGTTTATCATTGAAAATACCTTATAATATAACGTAATATGCAGTGTATCATTGAAAATACCTTATAATATAACATAATATGCAGTGTATCATTGAAAATACATTATAATATAACGTAATATGCAGTGTATCATTGAAAATACCTTATAATATAACGGAATTTGTAGTGTATCATTGAAAATACCTTATAATATAACGTAATATGCAGTGTATCATTGAAAATACCTTATAATATATCGTAATATGCAATGTATCATTGAAAATACCTTATAATATAACGTAATATACAGTGTACCATTGAAAATACCTTATAATATAACGAAATATGCAGTGTATCACTGAAAATACCTTCTAATATATCGTAGTTTATCATTGAAAATACCTTATAATATAACATAATATGCAGTGTATCATTGAAAATACATTATAATATAACGTAATATGCAGTGTATCATTGAAAATACCTTATAATATAACGGAATTTGTAGTGTATCATTGAAAATACCTTATAATATAACGTAATATGCAGTGTATCATTGAAAATACCTTATAATATATCGTAATATGCAATGTATCATTGAAAATACCTTATAATATTTCGTAATTTGTAGTATATCATTGAAAATACCTTATAATATAGCGTAATATGCAGTGTATCATTGAAAATACCTTATAATATAACGTAATATGCAGTGTATCATTGAAAATACCTAATAATATAACGTAATATGCAGTGTATCATTGAAAATACCTTATAATATAACGTACATTGCAGCGTATCACTGAAAATACCTTCTAATATATCGTAGTTTATCATTGAAAATACCTTATAATATAACGTAATATACAGTGTATCATTGAAAATACCTTATAATATAACGTAATATGCAGTGTATCATTGAAAATACCTTATAATATATATAGTTGATCATTGAAAATACCTTATAACATAACGTAATATACAGTGTAACATTGAAAATACCTTATAATATAACGTACTATGCAGCGTATCATTGAAAATACCTTATAATATATCGTAATATGCAGTGTATCATTGAAAATACCATATAATATAACGTAATATGCAGTGTATCATTGAAAATACCTTCTAATATATCGTAGTTTATCATTGAAAATACCTTATAATGTATCGTAATATGCAGTGTATCGTTGAAAATACCTTATAATATAACGTAATATGCAGTGTATCATTGAAAATACCTTATAATATTTCGTAATTTGTAGTGT
The DNA here is from genome assembly GCA_916610255.1 of Lasioglossum lativentre. NCBI lineage: Eukaryota > Metazoa > Arthropoda > Insecta > Hymenoptera > Halictidae > Lasioglossum > Lasioglossum lativentre. The sequence continues at coordinate 445,259 of CAKAJI010000232.1, read as the reverse complement.
ATCATTGAAAATACCTTATAATATAGCGTACTATGCAGTGTATCATGGAAAATACCTTATAATATAACGTAATATGCAGTGTGTCATTGAAAAGACCTTATATTATAACGTAATATGCAGTGTATCATTGAAAATACCTTGTAATATAACGTAATATGCAGTGTATTATTGAAAATACCTTTTAATATATCGTAGTTTATCATTGAAAATGCCTTCATAATGTAACGTAATATGGAGTGTTTCAATGAAAATACCTTATAATATAACGGAATATGCAGAGTATCATAGAAAATACCTTATAATATAACGTAATATGCAGTGTATCATTGAAAATACCTTATAATATAGCGTAATATGCATTGTATCATTGAAAATGCCTTATAATATATCGGAATTTATAGTGTATCATTGAAAATACCTTATAATATAACGTAATATGCAGTGTATCATTGAAAATACATTATAATATAACGTAATATGCAGTGTATCATTGAAAATACCTTATAATATAACGGAATTTGTAGTGTATCATTGAAAATACCTTATAATATAACGTAATATGCAGTGTATCATTGAAAATACCTTATAATATATCGTAATATGCAATGTATCATTGAAAATACCTTATAATATTTCGTAATTTGTAGTATATCATTGAAAATACCTTATAATATAGCGTAATATGCAGTGTATCATTGAAAATACCTTATAATATAACGTAATATGCAGTGTATCATTGAAAATACCTAATAATATAACGTAATATGCAGTGTATCATTGAAAATACCTTATAATATAACGTACATTGCAGCGTATCACTGAAAATACCTTCTAATATATCGTAGTTTATCATTGAAAATTCCTTATAATATAACGTAATATACAGTGTATCATTGAAAATACCTTATAATATAACGTAATATGCAGTGTATCATTGAAAATACCTTATAATATATAGTAGTTTATCATTGAAAATACCTTATAACATAACGTAATATACAGTGTAACATTGAAAATACCTTATAATATAACGTACTATGCAGCGTATCATTGAAAATACCTTATAATATATCGTAATATGCAGTGTATCATTGAAAATACCATATAATATAACGTAATATGCAGTGTATCATTGAAAATACCTTATATTATAACGTAATATGCATTGTATCATTGAAAATACCTTATAATATAACGTAATATGCAGTATATCATTGAAAATACCTTATAATATAGCGTAATATGCAGTGTATCATTGAATATACCTTATAATATAACGTACTATGCAGTGTATCATTGAAAATACCTTATAATATAACGTAATATGCAGTGTATCATTGAAAATACCTAATAATATAACGTAATATGCAGTGTATCATTGAAAATACCTTATAATATAACGTACATTGCAGCATATCACTGAAAATACCTTCTAATATATCGTAGTTTATCATTGAAAATACCTTATAATATAACGTAATATACAGTGTATCATTGAAAATACCTTATAATATAACGTAATATGCAGTGTATCATTGAAAATACCTTATATTATAACGTAATATGCAGTGTATCATTGAAAATACGTTATAATATAGCGTACTATGCAGTGTATCATTGAAAATACCTTCTAATATATCGTAGTTTATCATTGAAAATACCTTATAATATAACGTAATATACAGTGTATCATTGAAAATACCTTATAATATAACGTAATATGCAGTGTATCATTGAAAATACCTCATAATATATAGTAGTTTATCATTGAAAATACCTTATAACATAACGTAATATATAGTGTAACATTGAAAATACCTTATAATATAACGTACTATGCAGCGTATCATTGAAAATACCTTATAATATATCGTAATATGCAGTGTATCATTGAAAATACCATATAATATAACGTAATATGCAGTGTATCATTGAAAATACCTTATATTAAAACGTAATATGCAGTGTATCATTGAAAATACCTTGTAATATAACGTAATATGCAGTGTATCATTGAAAATACCTTATAATATAACGTAATATGCAGTGTATCATTGAAAATACCTTATAATATAACGTAATATGCAGTGTATCATTGAAAATACATTATAATATAAGGTAATATGCAGTGAATCATTGAAAATACCTTGTAATATAACGTAATCTGCAGTGTATCATTGAAAATACCTTGTAATATAACGTAATATGCAGTGTATCATTGAAAATACCTTATAATATAATGTAATATGCAGTGTATCATTGAAAATACCTTATAATATAACGTAATATGCAGTGTATCATTGAAAATACCTTCTAATATATCGTAGTTTATCATTGAAAATACCTTATAATATAACGTAATATACAGTGTACCATTGAAAATACCTTATAATATAACGAAATATGCAGTGTATCACTGAAAATACCTTCTAATATATCGTAGTTTATCATTGAAAATACCTTATAATATAACGTAATATGCAGTGTATCATTGAAAATACCTTATAATATAGCGTACTATGCAGTGTATCATTGAAAATACCTTATAATATAACGTAATATGCAGTGTATCATTGAAAATACCTTATAATATAACGTAATATGCAGTATATCATTTAAAATACCTTATAATATAGCGTAATATGCAGTGTATCATTGAAAATACCTTATAATATATCGTAGTTTATCATTGAAAATGCCTTATAATGTAACGTAATATGGAGTGTTTCAATGAAAATACCTTATAATATAACGGAATATGCAGTGTATCGTTGAAAATACCTTATAATATAACGTAATATGCATTGTATCATTGAAAATGCCTTATAATATATCGGAATTTATAGTGTATCTTTGAAAATACCTTATAATATAACGTAATATGCAGTGTATCGTTGAAAATACCTTATAATATAACGTAATATGCAGTGTATCATTGAAAATACCTTATAATATTTCGTAATTTGTAGTGTATCATTGAAAATACCTTATAATATAACGAAATATGCAGTGTGTCATTGAACATACCTTATATTATGTCGTAGTTTATCATTGAAAATACCTTATAGTATAACGTAATATGCAGTGTATCATTGAAAAGACCTTATAATATAGCGTACTATGCAGTGTATCATTGAAAATACCTTCTAATATATCGTAGTTTATCATTGAAAATACCTTATAACATAACGTAATATACAGTGTAACATTGAAAATACCTTATAATATAACGTACTATGCAGCGTATCATTGAAAATACCTTATAATATATCGTAATATGCAGTGTATCATTGAAAATACCATATAATATAACGTAATATGCAGTGTATCATTGAAAATACCTTATATTATAACGTAATATGCAGTGTATCATTGAAAATACCTTGTAATATAACGTAATATGCAGTGTATCATTGAAAATACCTTATAATATAACGTAATATGCAGTGTATCATTGAAAATACCTTATAATATAACGTAATATGCAGTGTATCATTGAAAATACCTTCTAATATATCGTAGTTTATCATTGAAAATACCTTATAATATAACGTAATATACAGTGTACCATTGAAAATACCTTATAATATAACGAAATATGCAGTGTATCACTGAAAATACCTTCTAATATATCGTAGTTTATCATTGAAAATACCTTATAATATAACGTAATATGCAGTGTATCATTGAAAATACCTTATAATATAACGTAATATGCAGTGTATCATTGAAAATACATTATAATATAACGTAATATGCAGTGTATCATTGAAAATACCTTATAATATAACGGAATTTGTAGTGTATCATTGAAAATACCTTATATTATAACGTAATATGCAGTGTATCATTGAAAATACGTTATAATATAGCGTAATATGCAGTGTATCATTGTAAATACCTTATAATATATCGTAGTTTATCATTGAAAATACCTTATAATATAACGTAATATGCAGTATATCATTGAAAATACCTTATAATATAGCGTAATATGCAGTGTATCATTGAATATACCTTATAATATAACGTACTATGCAGTGTATCATTGAAAATACCTTATAATATAACGTAATATGCAGTGTATCATTGAAAATACCTAATAATATAACGTAATATGCAGTGTATCATTGAAAATACCTTATAATATAACGTACATTGCAGCATATCACTGAAAATACCTTCTAATATATCGTAGTTTATCATTGAAAATACCTTATAATATAACGTAATATACAGTGTACCATTGAAAATACCTTATAATATAACGAAATATGCAGTGTATCACTGAAAATACCTTCTAATATATCGTAGTTTATCATTGAAAATACCTTATAATATAGCGTAATATGCAGTGTATCATTGAAAATACCTTATAATATAACGTAATATGCAGTGTATCATTGAAAATACCTTATATTATAACGTAATATGCAGTGTATCATTGAAAATACGTTATAATATAGCGTAATATGCAGTGTATCATTGTAAATACCTTATAATATATCGTAGTTTATCATTGAAAATACCTTATAATGTAACGTAATATGGAGTGTTTCAATGAAAATACCTTATAATATAACGGAATATGCAGTGTATCGTTGAAAATACCTTATAATATAACGTAATATGCATTGTATCATTGAAAATGCCTTATAATATATCGGAATTTATAGTGTATCTTTGAAAATACCTTATAATATAACGTAATATGCAGTGTATCGTTGAAAATACCTTATAATATAACGTAATATGCAGTGTATCATTGAAAATACCTTATAATATTTCGTAATTTGTAGTGTATCATTGAAAATACCTTATAATATAACGAAATATGCAGTGTGTCATTGAACATACCTTATATTATGTCGTAGTTTATCATTGAAAATACCTTATAGTATAACGTAATATGCAGTGTATCATTGAAAAGACCTTATAATATAGCGTACTATGCAGTGTATCATTGAAAATACCTTCTAATATATCGTAGTTTATCATTGAAAATACCTTATAACATAACGTAATATACAGTGTAACATTGAAAATACCTTATAATATAACGTACTATGCAGCGTATCATTGAAAATACCTTATAATATATCGTAATATGCAGTGTATCATTGAAAATACCATATAATATAACGTAATATGCAGTGTATCATTGAAAATACCTTATATTATAACGTAATATGCAGTGTATCATTGAAAATACCTTGTAATATAACGTAATATGCAGTGTATCATTGAAAATACCTTATAATATAACGTAATATGCAGTGTATCATTGAAAATACCTTATAATATAACGTAATATGCAGTGTATCATTGAAAATACCTTCTAATATATCGTAGTTTATCATTGAAAATACCTTATAATATAACGTAATATACAGTGTACCATTGAAAATACCTTATAATATAACGAAATATGCAGTGTATCACTGAAAATACCTTCTAATATATCGTAGTTTATCATTGAAAATACCTTATAATATAACGTAATATGCAGTGTATCATTGAAAATACCTTATAATATAACGTAATATGCAGTGTATCATTGAAAATACATTATAATATAACGTAATATGCAGTGTATCATTGAAAATACCTTATAATATAACGGAATTTGTAGTGTATCATTGAAAATACCTTATAATATAACGTAATATGCAGTGTATCATTGAAAATACCTTATAATATATCGTAATATGCAATGTATCATTGAAAATACCTTATAATATTTCGTAATTTGTAGTATATCATTGAAAATACCTTATAATATAGCGTAATATGCAGTGTATCATTGAAAATACCTTATAATATAACGTAATATGCAGTGTATCATTGAAAATACCTAATAATATAACGTAATATGCAGTGTATCATTGAAAATACCTTATAATATAACGTACATTGCAGCGTATCACTGAAAATACCTTCTAATATAACGTAATATGCAGTGTATCATTGAAAATACCTTATATTATAACGTAATATGCAGTGTATCATTGAAAATACGTTATAATATAGCGTAATATGCAGTGTATCATTGAAAATACCTAATAATATAACGTAATATGCAGTGTATCATTGAAAATACCTTATAATATAACGTACATTGCAGCATATCACTGAAAATACCTTCTAATATATCGTAGTTTATCATTGAAAATACCTTATAATATAACGTAATATGCAGTATATCATTGAAAATTCCTTATAATATATCGTAATATGCAGTGTATCATTGAAAATACCATATAATATAACGTAATATGCAGTGTATCATTGAAAATACCTTATATTATAACGTAATATGCAGTGTATCATTGAAAATACCTTGTAATATAACGTAATATGCAGTGTATCATTGAAAATACCTTATAATATAACGTAATATGCAGTGTATCATTGAAAATACCTTCTAATATATCGTAGTTTATCATTGAAAATACCTTATAATATAACGTAATATACAGTGTACCATTGAAAATACCTTATAATATAACGAAATATGCAGTGTATCACTGAAAATACCTTCTAATATATCGTAGTTTATCATTGAAAATACCTTATAATATAACGTAATATGCAGTGTATCATTGAAAATACCTTATAATATAGCGTACTATGCAGTGTATCATTGAAAATACCTTATAATATAGCGTAATATGCAGTGTATCATTGAAAATACCTTATAATATATCGTAGTTTATCATTGAAAATGCCTTATAATGTAACGTAATATGGAGTGTTTCAATGAAAATACCTTATAATATAACGGAATATGCAGTGTATCGTTGAAAATACCTTATAATATAACGTAATATGCATTGTATCATTGAAAATGCCTTATAATATATCGGAATTTATTGTGTATCTTTGAAAATACCTTATAATATAACGTAATATGCAGTGTATCGTTGAAAATACCTTATAATATAACGTAATATGCAGTGTATCATTGAAAATACCTTATAATATAACGTAATATGCAGTGTATCATTGAAAATACCTTATAATATAACGTAATATGCAGTGTATCATTGAAAATACCTTATATTATAACGTAATATGCAGTGTATCATTGAAAATACGTTATAATATAGCGTAATATGCAGTGTATCATTGTAAATACCTTATAATATATCGTAGTTTATCATTGAAAATACCTTATAATATAACGTAATATGCAGTATATCATTGAAAATACCTTATAATATAGCGTAATATGCAGTGTATCATTGAATATACCTTATAATATAACGTACTATGCAGTGTATCATTGAAAATACCTTATAATATAACGTAATATGCAGTGTATCATTGAAAATACCTAATAATATAACGTAATATGCAGTGTATCATTGAAAATACCTTATAATATAACGTACATTGCAGCATATCACTGAAAATACCTTCTAATATATCGTAGTTTATCATTGAAAATACCTTATAATATAACGTAATATACAGTGTACCATTGAAAATACCTTATAATATAACGAAATATGCAGTGTATCACTGAAAATACCTTCTAATATATCGTAGTTTATCATTGAAAATACCTTATAATATAGCGTAATATGCAGTGTATCATTGAAAATACCTTATAATATAACGTAATATGCAGTGTATCATTGAAAATACCTTATATTATAACGTAATATGCAGTGTATCATTGAAAATACGTTATAATATAGCGTAATATGCAGTGTATCATTGTAAATACCTTATAATATATCGTAGTTTATCATTGAAAATACCTTATAATATAACGTAATATGCAGTATATCATTGAAAATACCTTATAATATAGCGTAATATGCAGTGTATCATTGAATATACCTTATAATATAACGTACTATGCAGTGTATCATTGAAAATACCTTATAATATAACGTAATATGCAGTGTATCATTGAAAATACCTAATAATATAACGTAATATGCAGTGTATCATTGAAAATACCTTATAATATAACGTAATATGCAGTGTATCATTGAAAATACCTTATATTATAACGTAATATGCAGTGTATCATTGAAAATACGTTATAATATAGCGTAATATGCAGTGTATCATTGAAAATACCTAATAATATAACGTAATATGCAGTGTATCATTGAAAATACCTTATAATATAACGTACATTGCAGCATATCACTGAAAATACCTTCTAATATATCGTAGTTTATCATTGAAAATACCTTATAATATAACGTAATATGCAGTATATCATTGAAAATTCCTTATAATATATCGTAATATGCAGTGTATCATTGAAAATACCATATAATATAACGTAATATGCAGTGTATCATTGAAAATACCTTATATTATAACGTAATATGCAGTGTATCATTGAAAATACCTTGTAATATAACGTAATATGCAGTGTATCATTGAAAATACCTTATAATATAACGTAATATGCAGTGTATCATTGAAAATACCTTCTAATATATCGTAGTTTATCATTGAAAATACCTTATAATATAACGTAATATACAGTGTACCATTGAAAATACCTTATAATATAACGAAATATGCAGTGTATCACTGAAAATACCTTATAATATATCGTAGTTTATCATTGAAAATGCCTTATAATGTAACGTAATATGGAGTGTTTCAATGAAAATACCTTATATTATAACGGAATATGCAGTGTATCGTTGAAAATACCTTATAATATAACGTAATATGCAGTGTATCATTGAAAATACCTTATAATATAACATACATTGCAGCATATCACTGAAAATACCTTCTAATATATCGTAGTTTATCATTGAAAATACCTTATAATATAGCGTAATATGCAGTGTATCATTGAAAATACCTTATAATATAACGTAATATGCAGTGTATCATTGAAAATACCTTATATTATAACGTAATATGCAGTGTATCATTGAAAATACGTTATAATATAGCGTAATATGCAGTGTATCATTGTAAATACCTTATAATATATCGTAGTTTATCATTGAAAATACCTTATAATATAACGTAATATGCAGTATATCATTGAAAATACCTTATAATATAGCGTAATATGCAGTGTATCATTGAATATACCTTATAATATAACGTACTATGCAGTGTATCATTGAAAATACCTTATAATATAACGTAATATGCAGTGTATCATTGAAAATACCTAATAATATAACGTAATATGCAGTGTATCATTGAAAATACCTTATAATATAACGTACATTGCAGCATATCACTGAAAATACCTTCTAATATATCGTAGTTTATCATTGAAAATACCTTATAATATAACGTAATATACAGTGTACCATTGAAAATACCTTATAATATAACGAAATATGCAGTGTATCACTGAAAATACCTTCTAATATATCGTAGTTTATCATTGAAAATACCTTATAATATAACGTAATATGCAGTATATCATTGAAAATTCCTTATAATATATCGTAATATGCAGTGTATCATTGAAAATACCATATAATATAACGTAATATGCAGTGTATCATTGAAAATACCTTATATTATAACGTAATATGCAGTGTATCATTGAAAATACCTTGTAATATAACGTAATATGCAGTGTATCATTGAAAATACCTTATAATATAACGTAATATGCAGTGTATCATTGAAAATACCTTCTAATATATCGTAGTTTATCATTGAAAATACCTTATAATATAACGTAATATACAGTGTACCATTGAAAATACCTTATAATATAACGAAATATGCAGTGTATCACTGAAAATACCTTCTAATATATCGTAGTTTATCATTGAAAATACCTTATAATATAACGTAATATGCAGTGTATCATTGAAAATACCTTATAATATAGCGTACTATGCAGTGTATCATTGAAAATACCTTATAATATAGCGTAATATGCAGTGTATCATTGAAAATACCTTATAATATATCGTAGTTTATCATTGAAAATGCCTTATAATGTAACGTAATATGGAGTGTTTCAATGAAAATACCTTATATTATAACGGAATATGCAGTGTATCGTTGAAAATACCTTATAATATAACGTAATATGCATTGTATCATTGAAAATGCCTTATAATATATCGGAATTTATAGTGTATCTTTGAAAATACCTTATAATATAACGTAATATGCAGTGTATCGTTGAAAATACCTTATAATATAACGTAATATGCAGTGTATCATTGAAAATACCTTATCATGTAATGTAATATGCAGTCTATCATTGAAAATATCTTATAATATATAGTAATATGCAGTGTATCATTGAAAATACCCTATAATATAATGTAACATGCAGTGTATCATAGAAAATACATTATAATGTAATGTAATATGCAGTCTATCATTGAAAATATCTTATAATATATAGTAATATGCAGTGTATCATTGAAAATACCTTATAATATAACGTAATATGCAGTGTATCATTGAAAATATCTTATAATATATAGTAATATGCAGTGTATCATTGAAAATACCTTATAATATAACGTAATATGCAGTGTATCATTGAAAATACCTTATAATATATCGTAATATGCAATGTATCATTGAAAATACCTTATAATATTTCGTAATTTGTAGTATATCATTGAAAATACCTTATAATATAGCGTAATATGCAGTGTATCATTGAAAATACCTTATAATATAACGTAATATGCAGTGTATCATTGAAAATACCAAATAATATAACGTAATATACAGTGTATCATTGAAAATACCTTATAATATAACGTACATTGCAGCGTATCACTGAAAATACCTTCTAATATATCGTAGTTTATCATTGAAAATTCCTTATGATATAACGTAATATACAGTGTATCATTGAAAATACCTTATAATATAACGTAATATGCAGTGTATCATTGAAAATACCTTATAATATATAGTAGTTTATCATTGAAAATACCTTATAACATAACGTAATATACAGTGTAACATTGAAAATACCTTATAATATAACGTACTATGCAGCGTATCATTGAAAATACCTTATAATATATCGTAATATGCAGTGTATCATTGAAAATACCATATAATATAACGTAATATGCAGTGTATCATTGAAAATACCTTATATTATAACGTAATATGCAGTGTATCATTGAAAATACCTTGTAATATAACGTAATATGCAGTGTATCATTGAAAATACCTTATAATATAACGTAATATGCGGGTGTGTCATTGAACATACCTTATATTATGTCGTAGTTTATCATTGAAAATACCTTATAGTATAACGTAATATGCAGTGTATCATTGATAATACCTTATAATATATCGTAATTTGTAGTGTATCATTGAAAATACCTTATAATATAGCGTACTATGCAGTGTATCATTGAAAATACCTTATAATATAACGTAATATGCAGTGTATCATTGAAAATACCTTATAATATAGCGTAATATGCAGTGTATCATTGAAAATACCTTATAATATAACGTAATATGCAGTGTATCATTGAAAATACCTTATATTATAACGTAATATGCAGTGTATCATTGAAAATACCTTGTAATATAACGTAATATGCAGTGTATCATTGAAAATACCTTATAATATAACGTAATATGCAGTGTATCATTGAAAATACCTTATAATATTTCGTAATTTGTAGTGTATCATTGAAAATACCTCATAATATAACGAAATATGCAGTGTGTCATTGAACATACCTTATATTATGTCGTAGTTTATCATTGAAAATACCTTATAATATAACGTACTATGCAGCGTATCATTGAAAATACCTTATAATATATCGTAATATGCAGTGTATCATTGAAAATACCATATAATATAACGTAATATGCAGTGTATCATTGAAAATACCTTGTAATATAACGTAATATGCAGTGTATCATTGAAAATACCTCATAATATAACGAAATATGCAGTGTGTCATTGAACATACCTTATATTATGTCGTAGTTTATCATTGAAAATACCTTATAATATAACGTACTATGCAGCGTATCATTGAAAATACCTTATAATATATCGTAATATGCAGTGTATCATTGAAAATACCATATAATATAACGTAATATGCAGTGTATCATTGAAAATACCTTATATTACAACGTAATATGCAGTGTATCATTGAAAATACCTTGTAATATAACGTAATATGCAGTGTATCATTGAAAATACCTTATAATATAACGTAATATGCAGTGTATCATTGAAAATACCTTATAATATATCGTAATATGCAATGTATCATTGAAAATACCTTATAATATTTCGTAATTTGTAGTATATCATTGAAAATACCTTATAATATAGCGTAATATGCAGTGTATCATTGAAAATACCTTATAATATAGCGTAATATGCAGTGTATCATTGAAAATACCTTATAATATAACGTAATATGCAGTGTATCATTGAAAATACCTTATATTATAACGTAATATGCAGTGTATCATTGAAAATACGTTATAATATAGCGTAATATGCAGTGTATCATTGTAAATACCTTATAATATATCGTAGTTTATCATTGAAAATACCTTCTAATATAACGTAATATGCAGTATATCATTGAAAATACCTTATAATATAGCGTAATATGCAGTGTATCATTGAATATACCTTATAATATAACGTACTATGCAGTGTATCATTGAAAATACCTTATAATATAACGTAATATGCAGTGTATCATTGAAAATACCTTATAATATAACGTAATATGCAGTGTATCATTGAAAATACCTTATAATATAACGTACATTGCAGCATATCACTGAAAATACCTTCTAATATATCGTAGTTTATCATTGAAAATACCTTATAATATAACGTAATATACAGTGTACCATTGAAAATACCTTATAATATAACGAAATATGCAGTGTATCACTGAAAATACCTTCTAATATATCGTAGTTTATCATTGAAAATACCTTATAATATAGCGTAATATGCAGTGTATCATTGAAAATACCTTATAATATAACGTAATATGCAGTGTATCATTGAAAATACCTTATATTATAACGTAATATGCAGTGTATCATTGAAAATACGTTATAATATAGCGTAATATGCAGTGTATCATTGTAAATACCTTATAATATATCGTAGTTTATCATTGAAAATACCTTATAATATAACGTAATATGCAGTATATCATTGAAAATACCTTATAATATAGCGTAATATGCAGTGTATCATTGAATATACATTATAATATAACGTACTATGCAGTGTATCATTGAAAATACCTTATAATATAACGTAATATGCAGTGTATCATTGAAAATACCTAATAATATAACGTAATATGCAGTGTATCATTGAAAATACCTTATAATATAACGTACATTGCAGCATATCACTGAAAATACCTTCTAATATATCGTAGTTTATCATTGAAAATACCTTATAATATAACGTAATATACAGTGTACCATTGAAAATACCTTATAATATAACGAAATATGCAGTGTATCACTGAAAATACCTTCTAATATATCGTAGTTTATCATTGAAAATACCTTATAATATAGCGTACTATGCAGTGTATCATTGAAAATACCTTATAATATAGCGTAATATGCAGTGTATCATTGAAAATACCTTATAATATAACGTAATATGCAGTGTATCATTGAAAATACCTTATATTATAACGTAATATGCAGTGTATCATTGAAAATACGTTATAATATAGCGTAATATGCAGTGTATCATTGAAAATACCTAATAATATAACGTAATATGCAGTGTATCATTGAAAATACCTTATAATATAACGTACATTGCAGCATATCACTGAAAATACCTTCTAATATATCGTAGTTTATCATTGAAAATACCTTATAATATAACGTAATATACAGTGTATCATTGAAAATACCTTATAATATAACGTAATATGCAGTGTATCATTGAAAATACCTTATATTATAACGTAATATGCAGTGTATCATTGAAAATACGTTATAATATAGCGTAATATGCAGTGTATCATTGTAAATACCTTATAATATATCGTAGTTTATCATTGAAAATACCTTATAATATAACGTAATATGCAGTATATCATTGAAAATACCTTATAATATATCGTAATATGCAGTGTATCATTGAAAATACCATATAATATAACGTAATATGCAGTGTATCATTGAAAATACCTTATATTATAACGTAATATGCAGTGTATCATTGAAAATACGTTATAATATAGCGTAATATGCAGTGTATCATTGTAAATACCTTATAATATATCGTAGTTTATCATTGAAAATACCTTATAATATAACGTAATATGCAGTATATCATTGAAAATACCTTATAATATATCGTAATATGCAGTGTATCATTGAAAATACCATATAATATAACGTAATATGCAGTGTATCATTGAAAATACCTTATATTATAACGTAATATGCACTGTATCATTGAAAATACCTTGTAATATAACGTAATATGCAGTGTATCATTGAAAATACCTTATAATATAACGTAATATGCAGTGTATCATTGAAAATACCTTCTAATATATCGTAGTTTATCATTGAAAATACCTTATAATATAACGTAATATGCAGTATATCATTGAAAATACCTTATAATATATCGTAATATGCAGTGTATCATTGAAAATACCATATAATATAACGTAATATGCAGTGTATCATTGAAAATACCTTATATTATAACGTAATATGCAGTGTATCATTGAAAATACCTTATATTATAACGTAATATGCAGTGTATCATTGAAAATACCTTATAATATAGCGTAATATGCAGTGTATCATTGTAAATACCTTATAATATATCGTAGTTTATCATTGAAAATACCTTATATTATAACGTAATATGCACTGTATCATTGAAAATACCTTGTAATATAACGTAATATGCAGTGTATCATTGAAAATACCTTATAATATAACGTAATATGCAGTGTATCATTGAAAATACCTTCTAATATATCGTAGTTTATCATTGAAAATACCTTATAATATAACGTAATATACAGTGTACCATTGAAAATACCTTATAATATAACGAAATATGCAGTGTATCACTGAAAATACCTTCTAATATATCGTAGTTTATCATTGAAAATACCTTATAATATAACGTAATATGCAGTGTATCATTGAAAATACCTTATAATATAGCGTACTATGCAGTGTATCATTGAAAATACCTTATAATATATCGTAGTTTATCATTGAAAATGCCTTATAATATAACGTAATATGCAGTATATCATTGAAAATACCTTATAATATATCGTAATATGCAGTGTATCATTGAAAATACCATATAATATAACGTAATATGCAGTGTATCATTGAAATACCTTATATTATAACGTAATATGCAGTGTATCATTGAAAATACCTTGTAATATAACGTAATATGCAGTGTATCATTGAAAATACCTTATAATATAACGTAATATGCAGTGTATCATTGAAAATACCTTCTAATATATCGTAGTTTATCATTGAAAATACCTTATAATATAACGTAATATACAGTGTACCATTGAAAATACCTTATAATATAACGAAATATGCAGTGTATCACTGAAAATACCTTCTAATATATCGTAGTTTATCATTGAAAATACCTTATAATATAACGTAATATGCAGTGTATCATTGAAAATACCTTATAATATAGCGTACTATGCAGTGTATCATTGAAAATACCTTATAATATATCGTAGTTTATCATTGAAAATGCCTTATAATGTAACGGAATATGCAGAGTATCATTGAAAATACCTTATAATATAACGTAATATGCAGTGTATCATTGAAAATACATTATAATATAACGTAATATGCAGTGTATCATTGAAAATACCTTATAATATAACGGAAGTTGTAGTGTATCATTGAATATACCTTATAATATAAGGAAATATGCAGTGTGTCATTGAACATACCTTATATTATGTCGTAGTTTATCATTGAAAATACCTTATAGTATAACGTAATATGCAGTGTATCATTGAAAATACCATATAATATAACGTAATATGCAGTGTATCATTGAAAATACCTTATAATATAACGTAATATGCAGTATATCATTGAAAATACCTTCTAATATATCGTAGTTTATCATTGAAAATACCTTATAATATAACGTAATATACAGTGTACCATTGAAAATACCTTATAATATAACGAAATATGCAGTGTATCACTGAAAATACCTTCTAATATATAGTAGTTTATCATTGAAAATACCTTATAATATAACGTAATATGCAGTGTATCATTGAAAATACCTTATAATATAACGTAATATGCAGTATATCATTTAAAATACCTTATAATATAGCGTAATATGCAGTGTATCATTGAAAATACCATATAATATAACGAAATATGCAGTGTATCACTGAAAATACCTTCTAATATATAGTAGTTTATCATTGAAAATACCTTATAATATAACGTAATATGCAGTGTATCATTGAAAATACCTTATAATATAACGTAATATGCAGTATATCATTTAAAATACCTTATAATATAGCGTAATATGCAGTGTATCATTGAAAATACCATATAATATAACGGAATATGCAGTGTATCATTGAAAATACCTTATATTATAACGTAATATGCAGTGTATCATTGAAAATACCTTGTAATATAACGTAATATGCAGTGTATCATTGAAAATACCTTATAATATAACGTAATATGCAGTGTATCATTGAAAATACCTTCTAATATATCGTAGTTTATCGTTGAAAATACCTTATAATATAACGTAATATACAGTGTATCATTGAAAATACCTTATAATATAACGTAATATGCAGTGTATCATTGAAAATACCTTATAATATATAGTAGTTTATCATTGAAAATACCTTATAACGTAACGTAATATACAGTGTAACATTGAAAATACCTTATAATATAACGTACTATGCAGCGTATCATTGAAAATACCTTATAATATATCGTAATATGCAGTGTATCATTGAAAATACCATATAATATAACGTAATATGCAGTGTATCATTGAAAATACCTTATATTATAACGTAATATGCCGTGTATCATTGAAAATACCTTGTAATATAACGTAATATGCAGTGTATCATTGAAAATACCTTATAATATAACGTAATATGCAGTATATCATTGAAAATACCTTCTAATATATCGTAGTTTATCATTGAAAATACCTTATAATATAACGTAATATACAGTGTACCATTGAAAATACCTTATAATATAACGAAATATGCAGTGTATCACTGAAAATACCTTCTAATATATCGTAGTTTATCATTGAAAATACCTTATAATAATAACGTAATATGCAGTGTATCATTGAAAATACCTTATAATATAACGTAATATGCAGTATATCATTTAAAATACCTTATAATATAGCGTAATATGCAGTGTATCATTGAAAATACCTTATAATATATCGTAATTTATCATTGAAAATGCCTTATAATGTAACGGAATATGCAGAGTATCATTGAAAATACCTTATAATATAACATAATATGCAGTGTATCATTGAAAATACATTATAATATAACGTAATATGCAGTGTATCATTGAAAATACCTTATAATATAACGGAATTTGTAGTGTATCATTGAAAATACCTTATAATATAACGAAATATGCAGTGTGTCATTGAACATACCTTATATTATGTCGTAGTTTATCATTGAAAATACCTTATAGTATAACGTAATATGCAGTGTATCATTGAAAATACCTTATAATATATCGTAATATGCAATGTATCATTGAAAATACCTTATAATATTTCGTAATTTGTAGTGTATCATTGAAAATACCTAATAATATAACGTAATATGCAGTGTATCATTGAAAATACCTTATAATATAACGTACATTGCAGCGTATCACTGAAAATACCTTCTAATATATCGTAGTTTATCATTGAAAATACCTTATAATATAACGTAATATACAGTGTATCATTGAAAATACCTTATAATATAACGTAATATGCAGTGTATCATTGAAAATACCTTATAATATATAGTAGTTTATCATTGAAAATACCTTATAACATAACGTAATACAGGGTGTCCCAAAAGTCTTTCAACATCGGGAAATGGGAGGTTCCTGAGGTCATTTGAAGCGACATTTTCAAAAACAAAAATGGCGTCCGCGGCTTTGTTTAGGAGTTATTCACGAAAAACACGGACCAACCAGAGCGCGCCTAGTCGCTCGGCGGCACGGTGAGCGCGGCGAGCCGGGGGGAGGAGAGTGTTGTCGGTACGCCGCGATGTCGTAGTAAACAGCAGTTATTTGATTATGTTCCCGATTTCGATGAGCTTTGGATATGTTGTAAATACCATGATTCTGAACAACATTTCCCTTTAGACTTTTTGCCTCGCGTCTTTAGTTTACGAGATATTTGTAAAAACTTGTAATTGAAAATCTATCGATGTTCATATTACTATCTCCTCTCCGATTTCGATGAGCTTTGGATATGTTGTAAATACCATGATTCTGAACAACATTTCCCTTTAGACTGTTTGCCTCGCGGCTTTAGTTTACGAGATATTTGTAAAAACTTGTAATTGAAATTGATCGATGTTCATACTACTATCTCCTCTCCGATTTCGATGAGCTTTGGATATGTTGTCAAGATCACGATTGAATTACCATTGTTGTATAACCATGTCAAACTTATTTGAAAGTCATTGAAATCGGTGAGGATCCACATAATCTTTACCCGACTTATGGCAACTTTACCCGAACGAGAGAAGAAGCAGAAACTGATTGCATTAAAAACTTACTTATTCAGCCGTAAATCCATTTGTTGCTTCGAAATGTGTGTCACTGTTACTGGGTCACTCGGTGACGAACTGCACAGATGTCTTCAGGTGTACGACAGTACCGAAAGCTAAGGGCCGTACGGTCAGGTCAACGAACTGCACAGCTGGTGGTAAAACGACGACCGAAGGGATGCGCGGTCAAGTAAACGATCCTGGCTTTCACTTTCACTTTATAAACGATAAATAAATCGTATGTTTCACACAGATGCCACGAAATTTTTACACACTCACGATCACTGTTCACATTTATCAACACATAACTATGCACTATGCACTAATAATATTTGCAATATCTTTTGCATTGCAGCACAAATCACAATAAATGTCCTTTTCCCCAGAAACAGGTAGAAATCCAGGTGCGCATAGCGGGTATACGGTGTTGTCCCTCCCGTTCGTTGTCCATAAATTAGTCCTGTGGTCAGGCCGGGAATTGCAGCACTGGTGATTGGTGTCAGGTACGCGATCGCAGAAAAATCCAAGGGGCACACTCCACAAAGAATGATGTTGAAGACTGACAGCAGTTTTCGGAAGATGCTTCGACCACCCCCAAATAACCCCACCACGAAGCAAAACTGAGCTGGAGGAAAAGTTCAAAACACAACACGTGTTTTGCAGACATAGAAAGTAAGAATCTGCGTGCATTGTCACTCTTGCCTTTCCTGTATCATTGAAAATACCTTATAATATAACGAAATATGCAGTGTGTCATTGAACATACCTTATATTATGTCGTAGTTTATCATTGAAAATACCTTATAACATAACGTAATATACAGTGTAACATTGAAAATACCTTATAATATAACGTACTATGCAGCGTATCATTGAAAATACCTTATAATATATCGTAATATGCAGTGTATCATTGAAAATACCATATAATATAACGTAATATGCAGTGTATCATTGAAAATACCTTCTAATATATCGTAGTTTATCATTGAAAATACCTTATAATATAACGTAATATACAGTGTACCATTGAAAATACCTTATAATATAACGAAATATGCAGTGTATCACTGAAAATACCTTCTAATATATCGTAGTTTATCATTGAAAATACCTTATAACATAACGTAATATACAGTGTAACATTGAAAATACCTTATAATATAACGTACTATGCAGCGTATCATTGAAAATACCTTATAATATATCGTAATATGCAGTGTATCATTGAAAATACCTTATAATATTTCGTAACTTGTAGTGTATCATTGAAAATACCTTATAATATAGCGTAATATGCAGTGTATCATTGAAAATACCTTATAATATAACGTAATATGCAGTGTATCATTGAAAATACCTTATAATATGTCGTAGTTTATCATTGAAAATACCTTATAATATAACGTAATATGCAGTGTATCATTGAAAATGCCTTATAATGTAACGTAATATGGAGTGTTTCAATGAAAATACCTTATAATACAACGTAATATGCAGTGTATCATTGAAAATACCTAATAATATAACGGAATATGCAGAGTATCATAGAAAATACCTTATAATATAACGTAATATGCAGTGTATCATTGAAAATACCTTATAATATAGCGTAATATGCATTGTATCATTGAAAATGCCTTATAATATATCGGAATTTATAGTGTATCATTGAAAATACCTTATAATATAACGTAATATGCAGTGTATCATTGAAAATACATTATAATATAACGTAATATGCAGTGTATCATTGAAAATACCTTATAATATAACGGAATTTGTAGTGTATCATTGAAAATACCTTATAATATAACGTAATATGCAGTGTATCATTGAAAATACCTTATAATATATCGTATTATGCAATGTATCATTGAAAATACCTTATAATATAACGTAATATGCAGTGTATCATTGAAAATACCTTATAATATATAGTAGTTTATCATTGAAAATACCTTATAACATAACGTAATATACAGTGTATCATTGAAAATACCTTATAATATATCGGAATTTGTAGTGTATCATTGAAAATACCTTATAATATAACGTAATATGCAGTGTATCATTGAAAATACCTTATAATATATCGTATTATGCAATGTATCATTGAAAATACCTTATAATATTACGGAATTTGTAGTGTATCATTGAAAATACCTTATAATATAACGTAATATGCAGTGTATCATTGTAAATACCTTATAATATATCGTATTATGCAATGTATCATTGAAAATACCTTATATTATAACGTAATATGCAGTGTATCATTGAAAATACCTTATAATATAACGAAATATGCAGTGTGTCATTGAAAAGACCTTATAATATAACGTAATATGCAGTGTATCATTGAAAATACCTTATAATATAACGTAATATGCAGTGTATCATTGAAAATACCTTATATTATAACGTAATATGCAGTGTATCATTGAAAATACCTTATAATATAACGTAATATGCAGTGTATCATTGAAAATACCTTATATTATAACGTAATATGCAGTGTATCATTGAACATACCTTATGATGTAACGTAATATGCAGTGTATCATTGAAAATAACCTATAATATAACGAAATATGCAGTGTGTCATTGAAAAGACCTTATAATATAACGTAATATGCAGTGTATCATTGAAAATAACTTATAATATAACGAAATATGCAGTGTATCGTTGAAAATACCTTATAATATGTCGTAGTTTATCATTGAAAATACCTTATAATATAACGTAATATACAGTGTATCATTGAAAATACCTTATAATATAACGTAATATGCAGTGTATCATTGAAAATAACTTATAATATAACGAAATATGCAGTGTGTCATTGAAAAGACCTTATAATATGTCGTAGTTTATCATTGAAAATACCTTATAATATAACGTAATATACAGTGTATCATTGAAAATACCTTATAATATAACGTAATATGCAGTGTATCATTGAAAATACCATATAATATAACGTAATATGCAGTGTATCATTGAAAATACCTTATAATATAACGTAATATGCAGTGTATCATTGAAAATACCTTCTAATATATCGTAGTTTATCATTGAAAATACCTTATAATATAACGTAATATGCAGTGTATCATTGAAAATACCTTATAATATAACGTAATATGCAGTGTATCATTGAAAATACCTTCTAATATATCGTAGTTTATCATTGAAAATACCTTATAATATAACGTAATATGCAGTGTATCATTGAAAATACCTTATGATGTAACGTAATATGCAGTGTATCATTGAAAATAACCTATAATATAACGAAATATGCAGTGTGTCATTGAAAAGACCTTATAATATAACGTAATATGCAGTGTATCATTGAAAATAACTTATAATATAACGAAATATGCAGTGTATCGTTGAAAATACCTTATAATATGTCGTAGTTTATCATTGAAAATACCTTATAATATAACGTAATATACAGTGTATCATTGAAAATACCTTCTAATATATCGTAGTTTATCATTGAAAATAACCTATAATATAACGAAATATGCAGTGTGTCATTGAAAAGACCTTATAATATAACGTAATATGCAGTGTATCATTGAAAATAACTTATAATATAACGAAATATGCAGTGTATCGTTGAAAATACCTTATAATATGTCGTAGTTTATCATTGAAAATACCTTATAATATAACGTAATATACAGTGTATCATTGAAAATACCTTATAATATATCGTAATATGCAGTGTATCATTGAAAATACCATATAATATAACGTAATATGCAGTGTATCATTGAAAATACCTTATATTATAACGTAATATGCAGTGTATCATTGAAAATACCTTATAATATAACGTAATATGCAGTGTATCATTGAAAATACCTTATAATATAACGTAATATGCAGTGTATCATTGAAAATACCTTATAATATAACGAAATATGCAGTGTGTCATTGAAAAGACCTTATAATATAACGTAATATGCAGTGTATCATTGAAAATACCTTATAATATAACGTAATATGCAGTGTATCATTGAAAATACCTTATATTATAACGTAATATGCAGTGTATCATTGAAAATACCTTATAATATAACGTAATATGCAGTGTACCATTGAAAATACCTTATATTATAACGTAATATGCAGTGTATCATTGAAAATACCTTATAATATAACGAAATATGCAGTGTGTCATTGAAAAGACCTTATAATATAACGTAATATTCATTGTATCATTGAAAATAACTTATAATATAACGTAATTTGCAGTGTATCAATGAAAATACCTTATAATATAACGTGATATGCAATGTATCATTGAAAATAGCTTATAATATAACGTAATTTGTAGTGTATCTTTGAAAATACCTTATAATATAACGTAATATGCAGTGTATCATTGAAAACACCTTATAATATGTCGTAGTTTAACATTGAAAATACCTAATAATATAACGTAATATGCAGTGTATCATTGAAAATAACTTATAATATAACGAAATATGCAGTGTATCATTGAAAATACCTTATAATATGTCGTAGTTTATCATTGAAAATACCTTATAATATAACGTAATATGCAGTGTATCATTGAAAATACCTTATGATGTAACGTAATATGCAGTGTATCATTGAAAATAACCTATAATATAACGAAATATGCAGTGTGTCATTGAAAAGACCTTATAATATAACGTAATATGCAGTGTATCATTGAAAATAACTTATAATATAACGAAATATGCAGTGTATCGTTTAAAATACCTTATAATATGTCGTAGTTTATCATTGAAAATACCTTATAATATAACGTAATATACAGTGTATCATTGAAAATACCTTATAATATAACGTAATATGCAGTGTATCATTGAAAATACCATATAATATAACGTAATATGCAGTGTATCATTGAAAATACCTTATAATATAACGTAATATGCAGTGTATCATTGAAAATACCTTCTAATATATCGTAGTTTATCATTGAAAATACCTTATAATATAACGTAATATGCAGTGTATCATTGAAAATACCTTATGATGTAACGTAATATGCAGTGTATCATTGAAAATAACCTATAATATAACGAAATATGCAGTGTGTCATTGAAAAGACCTTATAATATAACGTAATATGCAGTGTATCATTGAAAATAACTTATAATATAACGAAATATGCAGTGTATCGTTGAAAATACCTTATAATATGTCGTAGTTTATCATTGAAAATACCTTATAATATAACGTAATATACAGTGTATCATTGAAAATACCTTCTAATATATCGTAGTTTATCATTGAAAATAACCTATAATATAACGAAATATGCAGTGTGTCATTGAAAATACCTTATATTATAACGTAATATGCAGTGTATCATTGAAAATACCTTATAATATAACGAAATATGCAGTGTGTCATTGAAAAGACCTTATAATATAACGTAATATGCAGTGTATCATTGAAAATACCTTATAATATAACGTAATATGCAGTGTATCATTGAAAATACCTTATATTATAACGTAATATGCAGTGTATCATTGAAAATACCTTATAATATAACGTAATATGCAGTGTATCATTGAAAATACCTTATATTATAACGTAATATGCAGTGTATCATTGAAAATACCTTATAATATAACGAAATATGCAGTGTGTCATTGAAAAGACCTTATAATATAACGTAATATGCATTGTATCATTGAAAATAACTTATAATATAGCGTAATATGCAGTGTATCATTGAAAATACCTTATAATATATCGTAGTTTATCATTGAAAATGCCTTATAATGTAACGGAATATGCAGAGTATCATTGAAAATACCTAATAATATAACGTAATATGCAGTGTATCATTGAAAATACCTTATAATATAACGTAATATGCAGTGTATCATTGAAAATACCTTATAATATAACGTAATATGCAGTGTATCATTGAAAAGACCTTATAATATAACGTAATATGCATTGTATCATTGAAAATAACTTATAATATAGCGTAATATGCAGTGTATCATTGAAAATACCTTATAATATATCGTAGTTTATCATTGAAAATGCCTTATAATGTAACGGAATATGCAGAGTATCATTGAAAATACCTTATAATATAACGTAATATGCAGTGTATCATTGAAAATACCTTATATTATAACGTAATATGCAGTGTATCATTGAAAATACCTTATAATATAACGTAATATGCAGTGTATCATTGAAAAGACCTTATAATATAACGTAATATGCAGTGTATCATTGACAATACCTTATAGTATAACGTACTATGCCGCGTATCATTGAAAATACCTTATAATATATCGTAATATGCAGTGTATCATTGAAAATACCATATAATATAACGTAATATGCAGTGTATCATTGAAAATACCTTATAATATAACGTAATATGCAGTGTATCATTGAAAATACCTTCTAATATATCGTAGTTTATCATTGAAAATACCTTATAATATAACGTAATATGCAGTGTATCATTGAAAATACCTTATGATGTAACGTAATATGCAGTGTATCATTGAAAATAACCGATAATATAACGAAATATGCAGTGTGTCATTGAAAAGACCTTATAATATAACGTAATATGCAGTGTATCATTGAAAATAACTTATAATATAACGAAATATGCAGTGTATCGTTGAAAATACCTTATAATATGTCGTAGTTTATCATTGAAAATACCTTATAATATAACGTAATATACAGTGTATCATTGAAAATACCTTCTAATATATCGTAGTTTATCATTGAAAATAACCTATAATATAACGAAATATGCAGTGTGTCATTGAAATGACCTTATAATATAACGTAATATGCAGTGTATCATTGAAAATAACTTATAATATAACGAAATATGCAGTGTATCGTTGAAAATACCTTATAATATGTCGTAGTTTATCATTGAAAATACCTTATAATATAACGTAATATACAGTGTATCATTGAAAATACCTTATAATATATCGTAATATGCAGTGTATCATTGAAAATACCATATAATATAACGTAATATGCAGTGTATCATTGAAATACCTTATATTATAACGTAATATGCAGTGTATCATTGAAAATACCTTATAATATAACGTAATATGCAGTGTATCATTGAAAATACCTTATATTATAACGTAATATGCAGTGTATCATTGAAAATACCTTATAATATAACGAAATATGCAGTGTGTCATTTAAAAGACCTTATAATATAACGTAATATGCAGTGTATCATTGAAAATACCTTATAATATAACGTAATATGCAGTGTATCATTGAAAATACCTTATATTATAACGTAATATGCAGTGTATCATTGAAAATACCTTATAATATAACGTAATATGCAGTGTACCATTGAAAATACCTTATATTATAACGTAATATGCAGTGTATCATTGAAAATACCTTATAATATAACGAAATATGCAGTGTGTCATTGAAAAGACCTTATAATATAACGTAATATGCATTGTATCATTGAAAATAACTTATAATATAACGTAATTTGCAGTGTATCAATGAAAATACCTTATAATATATCGTAGTTTATCATTGAAAATGCCTTATAATGTAACGGAATATGCAGAGTATCATTGAAAATACCTAATAATATAACGTAATATGCAGTGTATCATTGAAAATACCTTATAATATAACGTAATATGCATTGTATCATTGAAAATAACTTATAATATAGCGTAGTATGCAGTGTATCATTGAAAATACCTTATAATATATCGTAGTTTATCATTGAAAATGCCTTATAATGTAACGGAATATGCAGAGTATCATTGAAAATACCTTATAATATAACGTAATATGCAGTGTATCATTGAAAATACCTTATATTATAACGTAATATGCAGTGTATCATTGAAAATACCTTATAATATAACGTAATATGCAGTGTATCATTGAAAAGACCTTATAATATAACGTAATATGCAGTGTATCATTGACAATACCTTATAGTATAACGTACTATGCCGCGTATCATTGAAAATACCTTATAATATATCGTAATATGCAGTGTATCATTGAAAATACCATATAATATAACGTAATATGCAGTGTATCATTGAAAATACCTTATAATATAACGTAATATGCAGTGTATCATTGAAAATACCTTCTAATATATCGTAGTTTATCATTGAAAATACCTTATAATATAACGTAATATGCAGTGTATCATTGAAAATACCTTATGATGTAACGTAATATGCAGTGTATCATTGAAAATAACCTATAATATAACGAAATATGCAGTGTGTCATTGAAAAGACCTTATAATATAACGTAATATGCAGTGTATCATTGAAAATAACTTATAATATAACGAAATATGCAGTGTATCGTTGAAAATACCTTATAATATGTCGTAGTTTATCATTGAAAATACCTTATAATATAACGTAATATACAGTGTATCATTGAAAATACCTTATAATATATCGTAATATGCAGTGTATCATTGAAAATACCATATAATATAACGTAATATGCAGTGTATCATTGAAAATACCTTATATTATAACGTAATATGCAGTGTATCATTGAAAATACCTTATAATATAACGTAATATGCAGTGTATCATTGAAAATACCTTATATTATAACGTAATATGCAGTGTATCATTGAAAATACCTTATAATATAACGAAATATGCAGTGTGTCATTTAAAAGACCTTATAATATAACGTAATATGCAGTGTATCATTGAAAATACCTTATAATATAACGTAATATGCAGTGTATCATTGAAAATACCTTATATTATAACGTAATATGCAGTGTATCATTGAAAATACCTTATAATATAACGTAATATGCAGTGTACCATTGAAAATACCTTATATTATAACGTAATATGCAGTGTATCATTGAAAATACCTTATAATATAACGAAATATGCAGTGTGTCATTGATAAGACCTTATAATATAACGTAATATGCAGTGTATCATTGAAAATACCTTATATTATAACGTAATATGCAGTGTATCATTGAAAATACCTTATAATATAACGTAATTTGCAGTGTATCAATGAAAATACCTTATAATATAACGTGATATGCAATGTATCATTGAAAATAGCTTATAATATAACGTAATTTGTAGTGTATCTTTGAAAATACCTTATAATATAACGTAATATGCAGTGTATCATTGAAAACACCTTATAATATGTCGTAGTTTAACATTGAAAATACCTAATAATATAACGTAATATGCAGTGTATCATTGAAAATAACTTATAATATAACGAAATATGCAGTGTATCATTGAAAATACCTTATAATATGTCGTAGTTTATCATTGAAAATACCTTATAATATAACGTAATATGCAGTGTATCATTGAAAATACCTTATGATGTAACGTAATATGCAGTGTATCATTGAAAATAACCTATAATATAACGAAATATGCAGTGTGTCATTGAAAAGACCTTATAATATAACGTAATATGCAGTGTATCATTGAAAATAACTTATAATATAACGAAATATGCAGTGTATCGTTTAAAATACCTTATAATATGTCGTAGTTTATCATTGAAAATACCTTATAATATAACGTAATATACAGTGTATCATTGAAAATACCTTATAATATAACGTAATATGCAGTGTATCATTGAAAATAACTTATAATATAACGAAATATGCAGTGTGTC
Source organism: Lasioglossum lativentre (assembly GCA_916610255.1). Lineage (NCBI taxonomy): Eukaryota > Metazoa > Arthropoda > Insecta > Hymenoptera > Halictidae > Lasioglossum > Lasioglossum lativentre. The sequence continues at coordinate 416,726 of CAKAJI010000232.1, read as the reverse complement.
ATTGAAAAGACCTTATAATATAACGTAATATTTAGTTTATCATTGAAAATACCTTATAACATAACGTAAATTGCAGAGTATCATTGAAAATACCTTATGATATAACGTAATATGCAGTGTATCATTGAAAAGGCCTTATAATATAACGTAATATGCAGTGTATCATTGACAATACCTTATAGTATAACGTACTATGCCGCGTATCATTGAAAATACCTTATAATATATCGTAATATGCAGTGTATCATTGAAAATACCATATAATATAACGTAATATGCAGTGTATCATTGAAAATACCTTATAATATAACGTAATATGCAGTGTATCATTGAAAATACCTTCTAATATATCGTAGTTTATCATTGAAAATACCTTATAATATAACGTAATATGCAGTGTATCATTGAAAATACCTTATGATGTAACGTAATATGCAGTGTATCATTGAAAATAACCTATAATATAACGAAATATGCAGTGTGTCATTGAAAAGACCTTATAATATAACGTAATATGCAGTGTATCATTGAAAATAACTTATAATATAACGAAATATGCAGTGTATCGTTGAAAATACCTTATAATATGTCGTAGTTTATCATTGAAAATACCTTATAATATAACGTAATATACAGTGTATCATTGAAAATACCTTCTAATATATCGTAGTTTATCATTGAAAATAACCTATAATATAACGAAATATGCAGTGTGTCATTGAAAAGACCTTATAATATAACGTAATATGCAGTGTATCATTGAAAATAACTTATAATATAACGAAATATGCAGTGTATCGTTGAAAATACCTTATAATATGTCGTAGTTTATCATTGAAAATACCTTATAATATAACGTAATATACAGTGTATCATTGAAAATACCTTATAATATATCGTAATATGCAGTGTATCATTGAAAATACCATATAATATAACGTAATATGCAGTGTATCATTGAAAATACCTTATATTATAACGTAATATGCAGTGTATCATTGAAAATACCTTATAATATAACGTAATATGCAGTGTATCATTGAAAATACCTTATATTATAACGTAATATGCAGTGTATCATTGAAAATACCTTATAATATAACGAAATATGCAGTGTGTCATTGAAAAGACCTTATAATATAACGTAATATGCAGTGTATCATTGAAAATACCTTATAATATAACGTAATATGCAGTGTATCATTGAAAATACCTTATATTATAACGTAATATGCAGTGTATCATTGAAAATACCTTATAATATAACGTAATATGCAGTGTATCATTGAAAATACCTTATATTATAACGTAATATGCAGTGTATCATTGAAAATACCTTATAATATAACGAAATATGCAGTGTGTCATTGAAAAGACCTTATAATATAACGTAATATGCATTGTATCATTGAAAATAACTAATAATATAGCGTAATATGCAGTGTATCATTGAAAATACCTTATAATATATCGTAGTTTATCATTGAAAATGCCTTATAATGTAACGGAATATGCAGAGTATCATTGAAAATACCTTATAATATAACGTAATATGCAGTGTATCATTGAAAATACCTTATAATATAACGTAATATGCAGTGTATCATTGAAAATACCTTCTAATATAACGTAATATGCAGTGTATCATTGAAAATACCTTATAATATTTCGTAATTTGTAGTGTATCATTGAAAATACCTTATAATATAGCGTAATATGCAGTGTATCATTGAAAATACCTTATAATATAACGTAATATGCAGTGTATCATTGAAAATACCTTATAATATGTCGTAGTTTATCATTGAAAATACCTTATAATATAACGTAATATGCAGTGTATCATTGAAAATGCCTTATAATGTAACGTAATATGGAGTGTTTCAATGAAAATACCTTATAATACAACGTAATATGCAGTGTATCATTGAAAATACCTAATAATATAACGGAATATGCAGAGCATCATAGAAAATACCTTATAATATAACGTAATATGCAGTGTATCATTGAAAATACCTTATAATATAGCGTAATATGCATTGTATCATTGAAAATGCCTTATAATATATCGGAATTTATAGTGTATCATTGAAAATACCTTATAATATAACGTAATATGCAGTGTATCATTGAAAATACATAATAATATAACGTAATATGCAGTGTATCATTGAAAATACCTTATAATATAACGGAATTTGTAGTGTATCATTGAAAATACCTTATAATATAACGTAATATGCAGTGTATCATTGAAAATACCTTATAATATATCGTATTATGCAATGTATCATTGAAAATACCTTATAATATAACGTAATATGCAGTGTATCATTGAAAATACCTTATAATATATAGTAGTTTATCATTGAAAATACCTTATAACATAACGTAATATACAGTGTATCATTGAAAATACCTTATAATATATCGGAATTTGTAGTGTATCATTGAAAATACCTTATAATATAACGTAATATGCAGTGTATCATTGAAAATACCTTATAATATATCGTATTATGCAATGTATCATTGAAAATACCTTATAATATAACGGAATTTGTAGTGTATCATTGAAAATACCTTATAATATAACGTAATATGCAGTGTATCATTGTAAATACCTTATAATATATCGTATTATGCAATGTATCATTGAAAATACCTTATAATATAACGTAATATGCAGTGTATCATTGAAAATACCTTATAATATATAGTAGTTTATCATTGAAAATACCTTATAACATAACGTAATATACAGTGTATCATTGAAAATACCTTATAATATAACGTAATATGCAGTGTATCATTGAAAATACCTTATATTATAACGAAATATGCAGTGTATCATTGAAAATACCTTATAATATAACGTAATATGCAGTGTATCATTGAAAATACCTTATAATATAACGTAATATGCAGTGTATCATTGAAAATACCTTATAATATAACGAAATATGCAGTGTGTCATTGAAAAGACCTTATAATATAACGTAATATGCATTGTATCATTGAAAATAACTTATAATATAACGTAATTTGCAGTGTAACAATGAAAATACCTTATAATATAACGTGATATGCAATGTATCATTGAAAATAGCTTATAATATAACGTAATTTGTAGTGTATCTTTGAAAATACCTTATAATATAACGTAATATGCAGTGTATCATTGAAAACACCTTATAATATGTCGTAGTTTAACATTGAAAATACCTAATAATATAACGTAATATGCAGTGTATCATTGAAAATAACTTATAATATAACGAAATATGCAGTGTATCATTGAAAATACCTTATAATATGTCGTAGTTTATCATTGAAAATACCTTATAATATAACGTAATATGCAGTGTATCATTGAAAATACCTTATGATGTAACGTAATATGCAGTGTATCATTGAAAATAACCTATAATATAACGAAATATGCAGTGTGTCATTGAAAAGACCTTATAATATAACGTAATATGCAGTGTATCATTGAAAATAACTTATAATATAAGGAAATATGCAGTGTATCGTTGAAAATACCTTATAATATGTCGTAGTTTATCATTGAAAATACCTTATAATATAACGTAATATACAGTGTATCATTGAAAATACCTTATAATATAACGTAATATGCAGTGTATCATTGTAAATACCTTATAATATATCGTATTATGCAATGTATCATTGAAAATACCTTATAATATATCGTAATATGCAGTGTATCATTGAAAATACCTTATAATATATAGTAGTTTATCATTGAAAATACCTTATAACATAACGTAATATACAGTGTATCATTGAAAATACCTTATAATATAACGTAATATGCAGTGTATCATTGAAAATACCTTATATTATAACGTAATATGCAGTGTATCATTGAAAATACCTTATAATATAACGTAATATGCAGTGTATCATTGAAAATACCTTATATTATAACGTAATATGCAGTGTATCATTGAAAATACCTTATAATATAACGAAATATGCAGTGTGTCATTGAAAAGACCTTATAATATAACGTAATATGCATTGTATCATTGAAAATAACTTATAATATAACGTAATTTGCAGTGTATCAATGAAAATACCTTATAATATAACGTAATATGCAGTGTATCATTGAAAACACCTTATAATATGTCGTAGTTTAACATTGAAAATACCTAATAATATAACGTAATATGCAGTGTATCATTGAAAATAACTTATAATATAACGAAATATGCAGTGTATCATTGAAAATACCTTATAATATGTCGTAGTTTATCATTGAAAATACCTTATAATATAACGTAATATGCAGTGTATCATTGAAAATACCTTATGATGTAACGTAATATGCAGTGTATCATTGAATATAACCTATAATATAACGAAATATGCAGTGTGTCATTGAAAAGACCTTATAATATAACGTAATATGCAGTGTATCATTGAAAATAACTTATAATATAACGAAATATGCAGTGTATCGTTGAAAATACCTTATAATATGTCGTAGTTTATCATTGAAAATACCTTATAATATAACGTAATATACAGTGTATCATTGAAAATACCTTATAATATAACGTATTATGCAGTGTATCATTGAAAATAACTTATAATATAACGAAATATGCAGTGTGTCATTGAAAAGACCTTATAATATAACGTAATATTTAGTTTATCATTGAAAATACCTTATAACATAACGTAAATTGCAGAGTATCATTGAAAATACCTTATGATGTAACGTAATATGCAGTGTATCATTGAAAATAACCTATAATATAACGAAATATGCAGTGTGTCATTGAAAAGACCTTATAATATAACGTAATATGCAGTGTATCATTGAAAATAACTTATAATATAACGTAATATGCAGTGTATCATTGAAAATACCTTATAATATATAGTAGTTTATCATTGAAAATACCTTATAACATAACGTAATATACAGTGTATCATTGAAAATACCTTATAATATAACGTAATATGCAGTGTATCATTGAAAATACCTTATAATATAACGTAATATGCAGTGTATCATTGAAAATACCTTATATTATAACGTAATATGCAGTGTATCATTGAAAATACCTTATAATATAACGAAATATGCAGTGTGTCATTGAAAAGACCTTATAATATAACGTAATATGCATTGTATCATTGAAAATAACTTATAATATAACGTAATTTGCAGTGTATCAATGAAAATACCTTATAATATAACGTGATATGCAATGTATCATTGAAAATAGCTTATAATATAACGTAATTTGTAGTGTATCTTTGAAAATACCTTATAATATAACGTAATATGCAGTGTATCATTGAAAACACCTTATAATATGTCGTAGTTTAACATTGAAAATACCTAATAATATAACGTAATATGCAGTGTATCATTGAAAATAACTTATAATATAACGAAATATGCAGTGTATCATTGAAAATACCTTATAATATGTCGTAGTTTATCATTGAAAATACCTTATAACATAACGTAAATTGCAGAGTATCATTGAAAATACCTTATGATGTAACGTAATATGCAGTGTATCATTGAAAATAACCTATAATATAACGAAATATGCAGTGTGTCATTGAAAAGACCTTATAATATAACGTAATATGCAGTGTATCATTGAAAATAACTTATAATATAACGTAATATGCAGTGTATCATTGAAAATACCTTATAATATATAGTAGTTTATCATTGAAAATACCTTATAACATAACGTAATATACAGTGTATCATTGAAAATACCTTATAATATAACGTAATATGCAGTGTATCATTGAAAATACCTTATATTATAACGAAATATGCAGTGTATCATTGAAAATACCTTATAATATAACGTAATATGCAGTGTATCATTGAAAATACCTTATATTATAACGTAATATGCAGTGTATCATTGAAAATACCTTATAATATAACGAAATATGCAGTGTGTCATTGAAAAGACCTTATAATATAACGTAATATGCATTGTATCATTGAAAATAACTTATAATATAACGTAATTTGCAGTGTATCAATGAAAATACCTTATAATATAACGTGATATGCAATGTATCATTGAAAATAGCTTATAATATAACGTAATTTGTAGTGTATCTTTGAAAATACCTTATAATATAACGTAATATGCAGTGTATCATTGAAAACACCTTATAATATGTCGTAGTTTAACATTGAAAATACCTAATAATATAACGTAATATGCAGTGTATCATTGAAAATAACTTATAATATAACGAAATATGCAGTGTATCGTTGAAAATACCTTATAATATGTCGTAGTTTATCATTGAAAATACCTTATAATATAACGTAATATACAGTGTATCATTGAAAATACCTTATAATATAACGTAATATGCAGTGTATCATTGAAAATAACTTATAATATAACGAAATATGCAGTGTGTCATTGAAAAGACCTTATAATATAACGTAATATTTAGTTTATCATTGAAAATACCTTATAACAAAACGTAAATTGCAGAGTATCATTGAAAATACCTTATGATATAACGTAATATGCAGTGTATCATTGAAAAGACCTTATAATATAACGTAATATGCAGTGTATCATTGACAATACCTTATAGTATAACGTACTATGCCGCGTATCATTGAAAATACCTTATAATATATCGTAATATGCAGTGTATCATTGAAAATACCATATAATATAACGTAATATGCAGTGTATCATTGAAAATACCTTATAATATAACGTAATATGCAGTGTATCATTGAAAATACCTTCTAATATATCGTAGTTTATCATTGAAAATACCTTATAATATAACGTAATATGCAGTGTATCATTGAAAATACCTTATAATATATAGTAGTTTATCATTGAAAATACCTTATAACATAACGTAATATACAGTGTATCATTGAAAATACCTTATAATATAACGTAATATGCAGTGTATCATTGAAAATACCTTATATTATAACGAAATATGCAGTGTATCATTGAAAATACCTTATAATATAACGTAATATGCAGTGTATCATTGAAAATACCTTATATTATAACGTAATATGCAGTGTATCATTGAAAATACCTTATAATATAACGAAATATGCAGTGTGTCATTGAAAAGACCTTATAATATAACGTAATATGCATTGTATCATTGAAAATAACTTATAATATAACGTAATTTGCAGTGTATCAATGAAAATACCTTATAATATAACGTGATATGCAATGTATCATTGAAAATAGCTTATAATATAACGTAATTTGTAGTGTATCTTTGAAAATACCTTATAATATAACGTAATATGCAGTGTATCATTGAAAACACCTTATAATATGTCGTAGTTTAACATTGAAAATACCTAATAATATAACGTAATATGCAGTGTATCATTGAAAATAACTTATAATATAACGAAATATGCAGTGTATCATTGAAAATACCTTATAATATGTCGTAGTTTATCATTGAAAATACCTTATAATATAACGTAATATGCAGTGTATCATTGAAAACACCTTATAATATGTCGTAGTTTAACATTGAAAATACCTAATAATATAACGTAATATGCAGTGTATCATTGAAAATAACTTATAATATAACGAAATATGCAGTGTATCATTGAAAATACCTTATAATATGTCGTAGTTTATCATTGAAAATACCTTATAATATAACGTAATATGCAGTGTATCATTGAAAATACCTTATGATGTAACGTAATATGCAGTGTATCATTGAAAATAACCTATAATATAACGAAATATGCAGTGTGTCATTGAAAAGACCTTATAATATAACGTAATATGCAGTGTATCATTGAAAATAACTTATAATATAACGAAATATGCAGTGTATCGTTGAAAATACCTTATAATATGTCGTAGTTTATCATTGAAAATACCTTATAATATAACGTAATATACAGTGTATCATTGAAAATACCTTATAATATAACGTAATATGCAGTGTATCATTGTAAATACCTTATAATATATCGTATTATGCAATGTATCATTGAAAATACCTTATAATATATCGTAATATGCAGTGTATCATTGAAAATACCTTATAATATATAGTAGTTTATCATTGAAAATACCTTATAACATAACGTAATATGCAGTGTATCATTGAAAATACCTTATAATATAACGTAATATGCAGTGTATCATTGAAAATACCTTATATTATAACGTAATATGCAGTGTATCATTGAAAATACCTTATAATATAACGTAATATGCAGTGTATCATTGAAAATACCTTATATTATAACGTAATATGCAGTGTATCATTGAAAATACCTTATAATATAACGAAATATGCAGTGTGTCATTGAAAAGACCTTATAATATAACGTAATATGCATTGTATCATTGAAAATAACTTATAATATAACGTAATTTGCAGTGTATCAATGAAAATACCTTATAATATAACGTAATATGCAGTGTATCATTGAAAACACCTTATAATATGTCGTAGTTTAACATTGAAAATACCTAATAATATAACGTAATATGCAGTGTATCATTGAAAATAACTTATAATATAACGAAATATGCAGTGTATCATTGAAAATACCTTATAATATGTCGTAGTTTATCATTGAAAATACCTTATAATATAACGTAATATGCAGTGTATCATTGAAAATACCTTATGATGTAACGTAATATGCAGTGTATCATTGAATATAACCTATAATATAACGAAATATGCAGTGTGTCATTGAAAAGACCTTATAATATAACGTAATATGCAGTGTATCATTGAAAATAACTTATAATATAACGAAATATGCAGTGTATCGTTGAAAATACCTTATAATATGTCGTAGTTTATCATTGAAAATACCTTATAATATAACGTAATATACAGTGTATCATTGAAAATACCTTATAATATAACGTATTATGCAGTGTATCATTGAAAATAACTTATAATATAACGAAATATGCAGTGTGTCATTGAAAAGACCTTATAATATAACGTAATATTTAGTTTATCATTGAAAATACCTTATAACATAACGTAAATTGCAGAGTATCATTGAAAATACCTTATGATGTAACGTAATATGCAGTGTATCATTGAAAATAACCTATAATATAACGAAATATGCAGTGTGTCATTGAAAAGACCTTATAATATAACGTAATATGCAGTGTATCATTGAAAATAACTTATAATATAACGTAATTTGCAGTGTATCAATGAAAATACCTTATAATATAACGTGATATGCAATGTATCATTGAAAATACCTTATAATATAACGTAATATGCAGTGTATCATTGAAAATAACCTATAATATAACGAAATATGCAGTGTGTCATTGAAAAGACCTTATAATATAACGTAATATGCAGTGTATCATTGAAAATAACTTATAATATAACGTAATTTGCAGTGTATCAATGAAAATACCTTATAATATAACGTGATATGCAATGTATCATTGAAAATACCTTATAATATAACGTAATATGCAGTGTATCATTGAAAATACCTTATAATATAACGAAATATGCAGTGTGTCATTGAAAAGACCTTATAATATAACGTAATATGCAGTGTATCATTGAAAATAACTTATAATATAACGTAATTTGCAGTGTATCAATGAAAATACCTTATAATATAACGTGATATGCAATGTATCATTGAAAATAGCTTATAATATAACGTAATTTGTAGTGTATCTTTGAAAATACCTTATAATATAACGTAATATGCAGTGTATCATTGAAAACACCTTATAATATGTCGTAGTTTAACATTGAAAATACCTAATAATATAACGTAATATGCAGTGTATCATTGAAAATAACTTATAATATAACGAAATATGCAGTGTATCATTGAAAATACCTTATAATATGTCGTAGTTTATCATTGAAAATACCTTATAATATAACGTAATATGCAGTGTATCATTGAAAATACCTTATGATGTAACGTAATATGCAGTGTATCATTGAAAATAACCTATAATATAACGAAATATGCAGTGTGTCATTGAAAAGACCTTATAATATAACGTAATATGCAGTGTATCATTGAAAATAACTTATAATATAACGAAATATGCAGTGTATCGTTGAAAATACCTTATAATATGTCGTAGTTTATCATTGAAAATACCTTATAATATAACGTAATATACAGTGTATCATTGAAAATACCTTATAATATAACGTAATATGCAGTGTATCATTGAAAATAACCTATAATATAACGAAATATGCAGTGTGTCATTGAAAAGACCTTATAATATAACGTAATATGCAGTGTATCATTGAAAATAACTTATAATATAACGAAATATGCAGTGTATCGTTGAAAATACCTTATAATATGTCGTAGTTTATCATTGAAAATACCTTATAATATAACGTAATATACAGTGTATCATTGAAAATACCTTATAATATAACGTAATATGCAGTGTATCATTGTAAATACCTTATAATATATCGTATTATGCAATGTATCATTGAAAATACCTTATAATATATCGTAATATGCAGTGTATCATTGAAAATACCTTATAATATATAGTAGTTTATCATTGAAAATACCTTATAACATAACGTAATATACAGTGTATCATTGAAAATACCTTATAATATAACGTAATATGCAGTGTATCATTGAAAATACCTTATATTATAACGTAATATGCAGTGTATCATTGAAAATACCTTATAATATAACGTAATATGCAGTGTATCATTGAAAATACCTTATATTATAACGTAATATGCAGTGTATCATTGAAAATACCTTATAATATAACGAAATATGCAGTGTGTCATTGAAAATACCTTATAATATAACGTAATATGCATTGTATCATTGAAAATAACTTATAATATAACGTAATTTGCAGTGTATCAATGAAAATACCTTATAATATAACGTAATATGCAGTGTATCATTGAAAACACCTTATAATATGTCGTAGTTTAACATTGAAAATACCTAATAATATAACGTAATATGCAGTGTATCATTGAAAATAACTTATAATATAACGAAATATGCAGTGTATCATTGAAAATACCTTATAATATGTCGTAGTTTATCATTGAAAATACCTTATAATATAACGTAATATGCAGTGTATCATTGAAAATACCTTATGATGTAACGTAATATGCAGTGTATCATTGAATATAACCTATAATATAACGAAATATGCAGTGTGTCATTGAAAAGACCTTATAATATAACGTAATATGCAGTGTATCATTGAAAATAACTTATAATATAACGAAATATGCAGTGTATCGTTGAAAATACCTTATAATATGTCGTAGTTTATCATTGAAAATACCTTATAATATAACGTAATATACAGTGTATCATTGAAAATACCTTATAATATAACGTATTATGCAGTGTATCATTGAAAATAACTTATAATATAACGAAATATGCAGTGTGTCATTGAAAAGACCTTATAATATAACGTAATATTTAGTTTATCATTGAAAATACCTTATAACATAACGTAAATTGCAGAGTATCATTGAAAATACCTTATGATGTAACGTAATATGCAGTGTATCATTGAAAATAACCTATAATATAACGAAATATGCAGTGTGTCATTGAAAAGACCTTATAATATAACGTAATATGCAGTGTATCATTGAAAATAACTTATAATATAACGTAATTTGCAGTGTATCAATGAAAATACCTTATAATATAACGTGATATGCAATGTATCATTGAAAATACCTTATAATATAACGTAATATGCAGTGTATCATTGAAAATACCTTATAATATAACGAAATATGCAGTGTGTCATTGAAAAGACCTTATAATATAACGTAATATGCATTGTATCATTGAAAATAACTTATAATATAACGTAATTTGCAGTGTATCAATGAAAATACCTTATAATATAACGTGATATGCAATGTATCATTGAAAATAGCTTATAATATAACGTAATTTGTAGTGTATCTTTGAAAATACCTTATAATATAACGTAATATGCAGTGTATCATTGAAAACACCTTATAATATGTCGTAGTTTAACATTGAAAATACCTAATAATATAACGTAATATGCAGTGTATCATTGAAAATAACTTATAATATAACGAAATATGCAGTGTATCATTGAAAATACCTTATAATATGTCGTAGTTTATCATTGAAAATACCTTATAATATAACGTAATATGCAGTGTATCATTGAAAATACCTTATGATGTAACGTAATATGCAGTGTATCATTGAAAATAACCTATAATATAACGAAATATGCAGTGTGTCATTGAAAAGACCTTATAATATAACGTAATATGCAGTGTATCATTGAAAATAACTTATAATATAACGAAATATGCAGTGTATCGTTGAAAATACCTTATAATATGTCGTAGTTTATCATTGAAAATACCTTATAATATAACGTAATATACAGTGTATCATTGAAAATACCTTATAATATAACGTAATATGCAGTGTATCATTGAAAATAACTTATAATATAACGAAATATGCAGTGTGTCATTGAAAAGACCTTATAATATAACGTAATATTTAGTTTATCATTGAAAATACCTTATAACATAACGTAAATTGCAGAGTATCATTGAAAATACCTTATGATATAACGTAATATGCAGTGTATCATTGAAAAGACCTTATAATATAACGTAATATGCAGTGTATCATTGACAATACCTTATAGTATAACGTACTATGCCGCGTATCATTGAAAATACCTTATAATATATCGTAATATGCAGTGTATCATTGAAAATACCTTATAATATAACGTAATATGCAGTGTATCATTGAAAATACCTTATAATATAACGTAATATGCAGTGTATCATTGAAAATACCTTCTAATATATCGTAGTTTATCATTGAAAATACCTTATAATATAACGTAATATGCAGTGTATCATTGAAAATACCTTATAATATATAGTAGTTTATCATTGAAAATACCTTATAATATAACGTAATATACAGTGTATCATTGAAAATACCTTATAATATAACGTAATATGCAGTGTATCATTGAAAATACCTTATAATATAACGAAATATGCAGTGTATCATTGAAAATACCTTATAATATAACGTAATATGCATTGTATCATCGAAAATACCTTATAATATAACGTAATATGCAGTGTATCATTGAAAATACCTTATAATATAACGAAATATGCAGTGTGTCATTGAAAAGACCTTATAATATAACGTAATATGCATTGTATCATTGAAAATAACTTATAATATAACGTAATTTGCAGTGTATCAATGAAAATACCTTATAATATAACGTGATATGCAATGTATCATTGAAAATAGCTTATAATATAACGTAATTTGTAGTGTATCTTTGAAAATACCTTATAATATAACGTAATATGCAGTGTATCATTGAAAACACCTTATAATATGTCGTAGTTTAACATTGAAAATACCTAATAATATAACGTAATATGCAGTGTATCATTGAAAATAACTTATAATATAACGAAATATGCAGTGTATCATTGAAAATACCTTATAATATGTCGTAGTTTATCATTGAAAATACCTTATAATATAACGTAATATGCAGTGTATCATTGAAAATACCTTATGATGTAACGTAATATGCAGTGTATCATTGAAAATAACCTATAATATAACGAAATATGCAGTGTGTCATTGAAAAGACCTTATAATATAACGTAATATGCAGTGTATCATTGAAAATAACTTATAATATAACGAAATATGCAGTGTATCGTTGAAAATACCTTATAATATGTCGTAGTTTATCATTGAAAATACCTTATAATATAACGTAATATACAGTGTATCATTGAAAATACCTTATAATATAACGTAATATGCAGTGTATCATTGAAAATACCTTATAATATAACGTATTATGCAATGTATCATTGAAAATACCTTATAATATATCGTAATATGCAGTGTATCATTGAAAATACCTTATAATATATAGTAGTTTATCATTGAAAATACCTTATAACATAACGTAATATACAGTGTATCATTGAAAATACCTTATAATATAACGTAATATGCAGTGTATCATTGAAAATACCTTATAATATAACGTAATATGCAGTGTATCATTGAAAATACCTTATAATATAACGTAATATGCAGTGTATCATTGAAAATAACCTATAATATAACGAAATATGCAGTGTGTCATTGAAAAGACCTTATAATATAACGTAATATGCAGTGTATCATTGAAAATAACTTATAATATAACGAAATATGCAGTGTATCGTTGAAAATACCTTATAATATGTCGTAGTTTATCATTGAAAATACCTTATAATATAACGTAATATACAGTGTATCATTGAAAATACCTTCTAATATATCGTAGTTTATCATTGAAAATACCCTATAATATAACGAAATATGCAGTGTGTCATTGAAAAGACCTTATAATATAACGTAATATGCAGTGTATCATTGAAAATAACTTATAATATAACGAAATATGCAGTGTATCGTTGAAAATTCCTTATAATATGTCGTAGTTTATCATTGAAAATACCTTATAATATAACGTAATATACAGTGTATCATTGAAAATACCTTATAATATATCATAATATGCAGTGTATCATTGAAAATACCATATAATATAACGTAATATGCAGTGTATCATTGAAAATACCTTATAATATAACGTAATATGCAGTGTATCATTGAAAATACCTTATAATATAACGTAATATGCAGTGTATCATTGAAAATACCTTATATTATAACCTAATATGCATATTATCATTGAAAATACCTTATAATATAACGAAATATGCAGTGTGTCATTGAAAATACCTTATAATATAACGTAATATGCAGTGTATCATTGAAAATACCTTATAATATAACGTAATATGCAGTGTATCATTGAAAATACCTTATAATATATCGTAGTTTATCATTGAAAATGCCTTATAATGTAACGGAATATGCAGAGTATCATTGAAAATACCTTATAATATATCGTAATATGCAGTGTATCATTGAAAATACCTTATAATATAACGTAATATGCAGTGTACCATTGAAAATACCTTCTAATATAACGTAATATGCAGTGTATCATTGAAAATACCTTATAATATTTCGTAATTTGTAGTGTATCATTGAAAATACCTTATAATATAACGTAATATACAGTGTATCATTGAAAATACCTTCTAATATATCGTAGTTTATCATTGAAAATAACCTATAATATAACGAAATATGCAGTGTGTCATTGAAAAGACCTTATAATATAACGTAATATGCGCTGTATCATTGAAAATAACTTATAATATAACGAAATATGCAGTGTATCATTGAAAATAACTTATAATATAACGAAATATGCAGTGTGTCATTGAAAAGACCTTATAATATAACGTAATATTTAGTTTATCATTGAAAATACCTTATAACATAACGTAAATTGCAGAGTATCATTGAAAATACCTTATGATATAACGTAATATGCAGTGTATCATTGAAAAGACCTTATAATATAACGTAATATGCAGTGTATCATTGACAATACCTTATAGTATAACGTACTATGCCGCGTATCATTGAAAATACCTTATAATATATCGTAATATGCAGTGTATCATTGAAAATACCATATAATATAACGTAATATGCAGTGTATCATTGAAAATACCTTATAATATAACGTAATATGCAGTGTATCATTGAAAATACCTTCTAATATATCGTAGTTTATCATTGAAAATACCTTATAATATAACGTAATATGCAGTGTATCATTGAAAATACCTTATAATATATAGTAGTTTATCATTGAAAATACCTTATAATATAACGTAATATGCAGTGTATCATTGAAAATACCTTATAATATAACGTAATATGCAGTGTATCATTGAAAATACCTTATATTATAACGAAATATGCAGTGTATCATTGAAAATACCTTATAATATAACGTAATATGCAGTGTATCATTGAAAATACCTTATATTATAACGTAATATGCAGTGTATCATTGAAAATACCTTATAATATAACGAAATATGCAGTGTGTCATTGAAAAGACCTTATAATATAACGTAATATGCATTGTATCATTGAAAATAACTTATAATATAACGTAATTTGCAGTGTATCAATGAAAATACCTTATAATATAACGTGATATGCAATGTATCATTGAAAATAGCTTATAATATAACGTAATTTGTAGTGTATCTTTGAAAATACCTTATAATATAACGTAATATGCAGTGTATCATTGAAAACACCTTATAATATGTCGTAGTTTAACATTGAAAATACCTAATAATATAACGTAATATGCAGTGTATCATTGAAAATAACTTATAATATAACGAAATATGCAGTGTATCATTGAAAATACCTTATAATATGTCGTAGTTTATCATTGAAAATACCTTATAATATAACGTAATATGCAGTGTATCATTGAAAATACCTTATGATGTAACGTAATATGCAGTGTATCATTGAAAATAACCTATAATATAACGAAATATGCAGTGTGTCATTGAAAAGACCTTATAATATAACGTAATATGCAGTGTATCATTGAAAATAACTTATAATATAACGAAATATGCAGTGTATCGTTGAAAATACCTTATAATATGTCGTAGTTTATCATTGAAAATACCTTATAATATAACGTAATATACAGTGTATCATTGAAAATACCTTATAATATAACGTAATATGCAGTGTATCATTGTAAATACCTTATAATATATCGTATTATGCAATGTATCATTGAAAATACCTTATAATATATCGTAATATGCAGTGTATCATTGAAAATACCTTATAATATATAGTAGTTTATCATTGAAAATACCTTATAACATAACGTAATATACAGTGTATCATTGAAAATACCTTATAATATAACGTAATATGCAGTGTATCATTGAAAATACCTTATAATATAACGTAATATGCAGTGTATCATTGAAAATACCTTATAATATAACGTAATATGCAGTGTATCATTGAAAATAACCTATAATATAACGAAATATGCAGTGTGTCATTGAAAAGACCTTATAATATAACGTAATATGCAGTGTATCATTGAAAATAACTTATAATATAACGAAATATGCAGTGTATCGTTGAAAATACCTTATAATATGTCGTAGTTTATCATTGAAAATACCTTATAATATAACGTAATATACAGTGTATCATTGAAAATACCTTCTAATATATCGTAGTTTATCATTGAAAATAACCTATAATATAACGAAATATGCAGTGTGTCATTGAAAAGACCTTATAATATAACGTAATATGCAGTGTATCATTGAAAATAACTTATAATATAACGAAATATGCAGTGTATCGTTGAAAATTCCTTATAATATGTCGTAGTTTATCATTGAAAATACCTTATAATATAACGTAATATACAGTGTATCATTGAAAATACCTTATAATATATCATAATATGCAGTGTATCATTGAAAATACCATATAATATAACGTAATATGCAGTGTATCATTGAAAATACCTTATATTATAACGTAATATGCAGTGTATCATTGAAAATACCTTATAATATAACGTAATATGCAGTGTATCATTGAAAATACCTTATATTATAACCTAATATGCATATTATCATTGAAAATACCTTATAATATAACGAAATATGCAGTGTGTCATTGAAAATACCTTATAATATAACGTAATATGCAGTGTATCATTGAAAATACCTTATAATATAACGTAATATGCAGTGTATCATTGAAAATACCTTATAATATATCGTAGTTTATCATTGAAAATGCCTTATAATGTAACGGAATATGCAGAGTATCATTGAAAATACCTTATAATATATCGTAATATGCAGTGTATCATTGAAAATACCTTATAATATAACGTAATATGCAGTGTACCATTGAAAATACCTTCTAATATAACGTAATATGCAGTGTATCATTGAAAATACCTTATAATATTTCGTAATTTGTAGTGTATCATTGAAAATACCTTATAATATAACGTAATATACAGTGTATCATTGAAAATACCTTCTAATATATCGTAGTTTATCATTGAAAATAACCTATAATATAACGAAATATGCAGTGTGTCATTGAAAAGACCTTATAATATAACGTAATATGCAGTGTATCATTGAAAATAACTTATAATATAACGAAATATGCAGTGTATCGTTGAAAATTCCTTATAATATGTCGTAGTTTATCATTGAAAATACCTTATAATATAACGTAATATACAGTGTATCATTGAAAATACCTTATAATATATCATAATATGCAGTGTATCATTGAAAATACCATATAATATAACGTAATATGCAGTGTATCATTGAAAATACCTTATATTATAACGTAATATGCAGTGTATCATTGAAAATACCTTATAATATAACGTAATATGCAGTGTATCATTGAAAATACCTTATATTATAACCTAATATGCATATTATCATTGAAAATACCTTATAATATAACGAAATATGCAGTGTGTCATTGAAAAGACCTTATAATATAACGTAATATGCAGTGTATCATTGAAAATACCTTATAATATAACGTAATATGCAGTGTATCATTGAAAATACCTTATAATATATCGTAGTTTATCATTGAAAATGCCTTATAATGTAACGGAATATGCAGAGTATCATTGAAAATACCTTATAATATATCGTAATATGCAGTGTATCATTGAAAATACCTTATAATATAACGTAATATGCAGTGTACCATTGAAAATACCTTCTAATATAACGTAATATGCAGTGTATCATTGAAAATACCTTATAATATTTCGTAATTTGTAGTGTATCATTGAAAATACCTTATAATATAGCGTAATATGCAGTGTATCATTGAAAATACCTTATAATATAACGTAATATGCAGTGTATCATTGAAAATACCTTATAATATGTCGTAGTTTATCATTGAAAATACCTTATAATATAACGTAATATGCAGTGTATCATTGAAAATGCCTTATAATGTAACGTAATATGGAGTGTTTCAATGAAAATACCTTATAATACAACGTAATATGCAGTGTATCATTCAAAATACCTAATAATATAACGGAATATGCAGAGTATCATAGAAAATACCTTATAATATAACGTAATATGCAGTGTATCATTGAAAATACCTTATAATATAGCGTAATATGCATTGTATCATTGAAAATGCCTTATAATATATCGGAATTTATAGTGTATCATTGAAAATACCTTATAATATAACGTAATATGCAGTGTATCATTGAAAATACATTATAATATAACGTAATATGCAGTGTATCATTGAAAATACCTTATAATATAACGGAATTTGTAGTGTATCATTGAAAATACCTTATAATATAACGTAATATGCAGTGTATCATTGAAAATACCTTATAATATATCGTATTATGCAATGTATCATTGAAAATACCTTATAATATAACGTAATATGCAGTGTATCATTGAAAATACCTTATAATATATAGTAGTTTATCATTGAAAATACCTTATAACATAACGTAATATACAGTGTATCATTGAAAATACCTTATAATATATCGGAATTTGTAGTGTATCATTGAAAATACCTTATAATATATCGGAATTTGTAGTGTATCATTGAAAATACCTTATAATATAACGTAATATGCAGTGTATCATTGAAAATACCTTATAATATATCGTATTATGCAATGTATCATTGAAAATACCTTATAATATAACGGAATTTGTAGTGTATCATTGAAAATACCTTATAATATAACGTAATATGCAGTGTATCATTGTAAATACCTTATAATATATCGTATTATGCAATGTATCATTGAAAATACCTTATAATATAACGTAATATGCAGTGTATCATTGAAAATACCTTATAATATATCGTAGTTTATCATTGAAAATGCCTTATAATGTAACGGAATATGCAGAGTATCATTGAAAATACCTTATAATATAACGTAATATGCAGTGTATCATTGAAAATACCTTATAATATAACGTAATATGCAGTGTACCATTGAAAATACCTTCTAATATAACGTAATATGCAGTGTATCATTGAAAATACCTTATAATATTTCGTAATTTGTAGTGTATCATTGAAAATACCTTATAATATAGCGTAATATGCAGTGTATCATTGAAAATACCTTATAATATAACGTAATATGCAGTGTATCATTGAAAATACCTTATAATATGTCGTAGTTTATCATTGAAAATACCTTATAATATAACGTAATATGCAGTGTATCATTGAAAATGCCTTATAATGTAACGTAATATGGAGTGTTTCAATGAAAATACCTTATAATACAACGTAATATGCAGTGTATCATTGAAAATACCTAATAATATAACGGAATATGCAGAGTATCATAGAAAATACCTTATAATATAACGTAATATGCAGTGTATCATTGAAAATACCTTATAATATAGCGTAATATGCATTGTATCATTGAAAATGCCTTATAATATATCGGAATTTATAGTGTATCATTGAAAATACCTTATAATATAACGTAATATGCAGTGTATCATTGAAAATACATTATAATATAACGTAATATGCAGTGTATCATTGAAAATACCTTATAATATAACGGAATTTGTAGTGTATCATTGAAAATACCTTATAATATAACGTAATATGCAGTGTATCATTGAAAATACCTTATAATATAGCGTACTATGCAGTGTATCATTGAAAATACCTTATAATATAACGTAATATGCAGTGTATCATTGAAAATACCTTATAATATATCGTAATATGCAGTGTATCATTGAAAATACCATATAATATAACGTAATATGCAGTGTATCATTGAAAATACCTTATATTATAACGTAATATGCAGTGTATCATTGAAAATACCTTATAATATAACGTAATATGCAGTGTATCATTGAAAATACCTTCTAATATAACGTAATATGCAGTGTATCATTGAAAATACCTTATAATATTTCGTAATTTGTAGTGTATCATTGAAAATACCTTCTAATATAGCGTAATATGCAGTATATCATTTAAAATACCTTATAATATAGCGTAATATGCAGTGTATCATTGAAAATACCTTATAATATATCGTAGTTTATCATTGAAAATGCCTTATAATGTAACGGAATATGCAGAGTATCATTGAAAATACCTTATAATATAACGTAATATGCAGTGTATCATTGAAAATACATTATAATATAACGTAATATGCAGTGTATCATTGAAAATACCTTATAATATAACGGAATTTGTAGTGTATCATTGAAAATTCCTTATAATATAACGTAATATGCAGTGTATCATTGAAAATACCTTATAATATGTAGTAGTTTATCATTGAAAATACCTTATAATATAACGTAATATGCAGTGTATCATTGAAAATACCTTATAATATAGCGTACTATGCAGTGTATCATTGAAAATACCTTATAATATAACGTAATATGCAGTGTATCATTGAAAATACCATATAATATATCGTAATATGCAGTGTATCATTGAAAATACCATATAATATAACGTAATATGCAGTGTATCATTGAAAATACCTTATATTATAACGTAATATGCAGTGTATCATTGAAAATACCTTATAATATAACGTAATATGCAGTGTATCATTGAAAATACCTTCTAATATAACGTAATATGCAGTGTATCATTGAAAATACCTTATAATATTTCGTAATTTGTAGTGTATCATTGAAAATACCTTATAATATAGCGTAATATGCAGTGTATCATTGAAAATACCTTATAATATAATGTAATATGCAGTGTATCATTGAAAATACCTTATAATATAGCGTACTATGCATTGTATCATTGAAAATACCTTATAATATAACGTAATATGCAGTGTATCATTGAAAATACCTTATAATATGTCGTAGTTTATCATTGAAAATACCTTATAATATAACGTAATATGCAGTGTATCATTGAAAATGCCTTATAATGTAACGTAATATGGAGTGTTTCAATGAAAATACCTTATAATACAACGTAATATGCAATGTATCATTGAAAATACCTAATAATATAACGTAATATGCAGTGCATCATTGAAAATACATTATAATATAACGTAATATGCAGTGTATCATTGAAAATAACTTATAATATAACGAAATATGCAGTGTATCGTTGAAAATACCTTATAATATGTCGTAGTTTATCATTGAAAATACCTTATAATATAACGTAATATACAGTGTATCATTGAAAATACCTTATAATATATCGTAATATGCAGTGTATCATTGAAAATACCATATAATATAACGTAATATGCAGTGTATCATTGAAAATACCTTATATTATAACGTAATATGCAGTGTATCATTGAAAATACCTTATAATATAACGTAATATGCAGTGTTTCATTGAAAATACCTTATATTATAACGTAATATGCAGTGTATCATTGAAAATACCTTATAATATAACGAAATATGCAGTGTGTCATTGAAATGACCTTATAATATAACGTAATATGCAGTGTATCATTGAAAATACCTTATAATATAATGTAATATGCAGTGTATCATTGAAAATACCTTATAATATAGCGTACTATGCAGTGTATCATTGAAAATACCTTATAATATAACGTAATATGCAGTGTATCATTGAAAATACCTTATAATATATCGTAATATGCAGTGTATCATTGAAAATACCATATAATATAACGTAATATGCAGTGTATCATTGAAAATACCTTATATTATAACGTAATATGCAGTGTATCATTGAAAATACCTTATAATATAACGTAATATGCAGTGTATCATTGAAAATACCTTCTAATATTTCGTAATTTGTAGTGTACCATTGAAAATACCTTCTAATATAGCGTAATATGCAGTATATCATTTAAAATACCTTATAATATAGCGTAATATGCAGTGTATCATTGAAAATACCTTATAATATAACGTAATATGCAGTGTATCATTGAAAATACCTTCTAATATAACGTAATATGCAGTGTATCATTGAAAATACCTTATAATATTTCGTAATTTGTAGTGTATCATTGAAAATACCTTATAATATAGCGTAATATGCAGTGTATCATTGAAAATACCTTATAATATAACGTAATATGCAGTGTATCATTGAAAATACCTTATAATATAACGAAATATGCAGTGTATCATTGAAAATACCTTATAATATGTCGTAGTTTATCATTGAAAATACCTTATAATATAACGTAATATGCAGTGTATCATTGAAAATGCCTTATAATGTAACGTAATATGGAGTGTTTCAATGAAAATACCTTATAATACAACGTAATATGCAATGTATCATTGAAAATACCTAATAATATAACGTAATATGCAGTGCATCATTGAAAATACATTATAATATAACGTAATATGCAGTGTATCATTGAAAATACCTTATAATATAACGGAATTTGTAGTGTATCATTGAAAATACCTTATAATATAACGTAATATGCAGTGTATCATTGAAAATACCTTATAATATATCGTATTATGCAATGTATCATTGAAAATACCTTATAATATAACGTAATATGCAGTGTATCATTGAAAATACCTTATAATATATAGTAGTTTATTATTGAAAATACCTTATAATATAACGTACTATGCAGCGTATCATTGAAAATACCTTATAATATAGCGTAATATGCAGTGTATCATTGAAAATACCTTATAATATAACGTAATATGCAGTGTATCATAGAAAATACCATGTAATATAACGTAATATACAGTGTATCATTGAAAATACCTTGTAATATAACGTAATATGCAGTGTATCATTGAAAATACCTTATAATATAACGTAATATGCAGTATATCATTGAAAATACCTTCTAATATATCGTAGTTTATCATTGAAAATACCTTATAATATAACGTAATATACAGTGTACCATTGAAAATACCTTATAATATAACGAAATATGCAGTGTATCACTGAAAATACCTTCTAATATATCGTAGTTTATCATTGAAAATACCTTATAATATAACGTAATATGCAGTGTATCATTGAAAATACCTTATAATATAACGTAATATGCAGTATATCATTTAAAATACCTTATAATATAGCGTAATATGCAGTGTATCATTGAAAATACCTTATAATATATCGTAGTTTATCATTGAAAATGCCTTATAATGTAACGGAATATGCAGAGTATCATTGAAAATACCTTATAATATAACGTAATATGCAGTGTATCATTGAAAATACATTATAATATAACGTAATATGCAGTGTATCATTGAAAATACCTTATAATATAACGTAATATGCAGTGTATCATTGAAAATACCTTATAATATAACGTAATATGCAGTGTATCATTGAAAATACCTTATAATATAACGGAATTTGTAGTATATCATTGAAAATACCTTATAATATAACGTAATATACAGTGTATCATTGAAAATTCCTTATAATATAACGTAATATGCAGTGTATCATTGAAAATACCTTATAATATATAGTAGTTTATCATTGAAAATACCTTATAATATAACGTAATATGCAGTGTATCATTGAAAATACCTTATAATATAACGGAATTTGTAGTGTATCATTGAAAATACCTTATAATATAACGTAATATACAGTGTATCATTGAAAATACCTTATAATATAACGTAATATGCAGTGTATCATTGAAAATACCTTATAATATATAGTAGTTTATCATTGAAAATACCTTATAATATATCGTAATATGCAGTGTATCATTGAAAATACCTTATAATATAACGTAATATGCAGTGTATCATTGAAAATACCTTATAATATAGCGTACTATGCAGTGTATCATTGAAAATACCTTATAATATAACGTAATATGCAGTGTATCATTGAAAATACCTTATAACATATCCTAATATGCAGTGTATCATAGAAAATACCTTATAATATAACGTAATATGCAGTGTATCATTGAAAATACCTTATAATATATAGTAGTTTATCATTGAAAATACCTTATAATATATCGTAATATGCAGTGTATCATTGAAAATACCATATAATATAACGTAATATGCAGTGTAACATTGGAAATACCTTATAATATAGCGTACTATGCAGTGTATCATTGTAAATACCTTATAATATAACGTAATATGCAGTGTATCATTGAAAATACCTTATAATATATCGTAATATGCAGTGTATCATTGAAAATACCATATAATATAACGTAATATGCAGTGTATCATTGAAAATACCTTATATTATAACGTAATATGCAGTGTATCATTGAAAATACCATGTAATATAACGTAATATGCAGTGTATCATTGAAAATACCTTATAATATAACGTAATATGCAGTGTATCATTGAAAATACCTTCTAATATATCGTAGTTTATCATTGAAAATACCTTATAATATAACGTAATATACAGTGTACCATTGAAAATACCTTATAATATAACGAAATATGCAGTGTATCACTGAAAATACCTTCTAATATATCGTAGTTTATCATTGAAAATACCTTATAATATAACGTAATATGCAGTGTATCATTGAAAATACCTTATAATATAGCGTAATATGCAGTGTATCATTGAAAATACCTTATAATATAACGTAATATGCAGTGTATCATAGAAAATATCATGTAATATAACGTAATATACAGTGTATCATTGAAAATACCTTGTAATATAACGTAATATGCAGTGTATCATTGAAAATACCTTATAATATAACGTAATATGCAGTATATCATTGAAAATACCTTCTAATATATCGTAGTTTATCATTGAAAATACCTTATAATATAACGTAATATAGAGTGTACCATTGAAAATACCTTATAATATAACGAAATATGCAGTGTATCACTGAAAATACCTTCTAATATATCGTAGTTTATCATTGAAAATACCTTATAATATAACGTAATATGCAGTGTATCATTGAAAATACCTTATAATATAACGTAATATGCAGTATATCATTTAAAATACCTTATAATATAGCGTAATATGCAGTGTATCATTGAAAATACCTTATAATATATCGTAGTTTATCATTGAAAATGCCTTATAATGTAACGGAATATGCAGAGTATCATTGAAAATACCTTATAATATAACGTAATATGCAGTGTATCATTGAAAATACATTATAATATAACGTAATATGCAGTCTATCATTGAAAATACCTTATAATATAACGGAATTTGTAGTGTATCATTGAAAATACCTTATAATATAACGTAATATACAGTGTATCATTGAAAATTCCTTATAATATAACGTAATATGCAGTGTATCATTGAAAATACCTTATAATATATAGTAGTTTATCATTGAAAATACCTTATAATATAACGTAATATGCAGTGTATCATTGAAAATACCTTATAATATAACGGAATTTGTAGTGTATCATTGAAAATACCTTATAATATAACGTAATATACAGTGTATCATTGAAAATTCCTTATAATATAACGTAATATGCAGTGTATCATTGAAAATACCTTATAATATATAGTAGTTTATCATTGAAAATACCTTATAATATATCGTAATATGCAGTGTATCATTGAAAATACCATATAATATAACGTAATATGCAGTGTATCATTGAAAATACCTTATAATATAGCGTACTATGCAGTGTATCATTGAAAATACCTTATAATATAACGTAATATGCAGTGTATCATTGAAAATACCTTATAACATATCCTAATATGCAGTGTATCATAGAAAATACCTTATAATATAACGTAATATGCAGTGTATCATTGAAAATACCTTATAATATATAGTAGTTTATCATTGAAAATACCTTATAATATATAGTAGTTTATCATTGAAAATACCTTATAATATATCGTAATATGCAGTGTATCTTTGAAAATACCATATAATATAACGTAATATGCAGTGTAACATTGAAAATACCTTATAATATAGCGTACTATGCAGTGTATCATTGTAAATACCTTATAATATAACGTAATATGCAGTGTATCATTGAAAATACCTTATAATATATCGTAATATGCAGTGTATCATTGAAAATACCTTATAATATAACGTAATATGCAGTGTATCATTGAAAATACCTTATAATATAACGTAATATGCAGTGTATCATTGAAAATACCTTGTAATATAACGTAATATGCAGTGTATCATTGAAAATACCTTATAATATAACGTAATATGCAGTGTATCATTGAAAATACCTTATATTATATCGTAGTTTATCATTGAAAATACCTTATAATATAACGTAATATACAGTGTACCATTGAAAATACCTTATAATATAACGAAATATGCAGTGTATCACTGAAAATACCTTCTAATATATCGTAGTTTATCATTGAAAATACCTTATAATATAACGTAATATGCAGTGTATCATTGAAAATACATTTTAATATAACGTAATATGCAGTGTATCATTGAAAATACCTTATAATATAACGTAATATGCAGTGTATCATTGAAAATACCTTATAATATAACGTAATATGCAGTGTATCATTGAAAATACCTTATAATATATCGTAATATGCAGTGTATCATTGAAAATACCATATAATATAACGTAATATGCAGTGTAACATTGAAAATACCTTATAATATAGCGTACTATGCAGTGTATCATTGAAAATACCTTATAATATAACGTAATATGCAGTGTATCATTGAAAATACCTTATAATATATCGTAATATGCAGTGTATCATTGAAAATACCATATAATATAACGTAATATGCAGTGTATCATTGAAAATACCTTATATTATAACGTAATATGCAGTGTATCATTGAAAATACCATGTAATATAACGTAATATGCAGTGTATCATTGAAAATACCTTATAATATAACGTAATATGCAGTGTATCATTGAAAATACCTTCTAATATATCGTAGTTTATCATTGAAAATACCTTATAATATAACGTAATATACAGTGTACCATTGAAAATACCTTATAATATAACGAAATATGCAGTGTATCACTGAAAATACCTTCTAATATATCGTAGTTTATCATTGAAAATACCTTATAATATAACGTAATATGCAGTGTATCATTGAAAATACCTTATAATATAACGTAATATGCAGTGTATCATTGAAAATACCTTATAATATAACGTAATATGCAGTGTATCATAGAAAATACCATGTAATATAACGTAATATACAGTGTATCATTGAAAATACCTTGTAATATAACGTAATATGCAGTGTATCATTGAAAATACCTTATAATATAACGTAATATGCAGTATATCATTGAAAATACCTTCTAATATATCGTAGTTTATCATTGAAAATACCTTATAATATAACGTAATATAGAGTGTACCATTGAAAATACCTTATAATATAACGAAATATGCAGTGTATCACTGAAAATACCTTCTAATATATCGTAGTTTATCATTGAAAATACCTTATAATATAACGTAATATGCAGTGTATCATTGAAAATACCTTATAATATAACGTAATATGCAGTATATCATTTAAAATACCTTATAATATAGCGTAATATGCAGTGTATCATTGAAAATACCTTATAATATATCGTAGTTTATCATTGAAAATGCCTTATAATGTAACGGAATATGCAGAGTATCATTGAAAATACCTTATAATATAACGTAATATGCAGTGTATCATTGAAAATACATTATAATATAACGTAATATGCAGTGTATCATTGAAAATACCTTATAATATAACGGAATTTGTAGTGTATCATTGAAAATACCTTATAATATAACGTAATATACAGTGTATCATTGAAAATTCCTTATAATATAACGTAATATGCAGTGTATCATTGAAAATACCTTATAATATATAGTAGTTTATCATTGAAAATACCTTATAATATAACGTAATATGCAGTGTATCATTGAAAATACCTTATAATATAACGTAATATGCAGTATATCATTTAAAATACCTTATAATATAGCGTAATATGCAGTGTATCATTGAAAATACCTTATAATATATCGTAGTTTATCATTGAAAATGCCTTATAATGTAACGGAATATGCAGAGTATCATTGAAAATACCTTATAATATAACGTAATATGCAGTGTATCATTGAAAATACCTTATAATATATCGTAATATGCAGTGTATCATTGAAAATACCATATAATATAACGTAATATGCAGTGTATCATTGAAAATACCTTATATTATAAGGTAATATGCAGTGTATCATTGAAAATACCATGTAATATAACGTAATATGCAGTGTATCATTGAAAATACCTTATAATATAACGTAATATGCAGTGTATCATTGAAAATACCTTCTAATATATCGTAGTTTATCATTGAAAATACCTTATAATATAACGTAATATACAGTGTACCATTGAAAATACCTTATAATATAACGAAATATGCAGTGTATCACTGAAAATACCTTCTAATATATCGTAGTTTATCATTGAAAATACCTTATAATATAACGTAATATGCAGTGTATCATTGAAAATACCTTATAATATAGCGTAATATGCAGTGTATCATTGAAAATACCTTATAATATAACGTAATATGCAGTGTATCATAGAAAATACCATGTAATATAACGTAATATACAGTGTATCATTGAAAATACCTTGTAATATAACGTAATATGCAGTGTATCATTGAAAATACCTTATAATATAACGTAATATGCAGTATATCATTGAAAATACCTTCTAATATATCGTAGTTTATCATTGAAAATACCTTATAATATAACGTAATATAGAGTGTACCATTGAAAATACCTTATAATATAACGAAATATGCAGTGTATCACTGAAAATACCTTCTAATATATCGTAGTTTATCATTGAAAATACCTTATAATATAACGTAATATGCAGTGTATCATTGAAAATACCTTATAATATAACGTAATATGCAGTATATCATTTAAAATACCTTATAATATAGCGTAATATGCAGTGTATCATTGAAAATACCTTATAATATATCGTAGTTTATCATTGAAAATGCCTTATAATGTAACGGAATATGCAGAGTATCATTGAAAATACCTTATAATATAACGTGATATGCAGTGTATCATTGAAAATACATTATAATATAACGTAATATGCAGTGTATCATTGAAAATACCTTATAATATAACGGAATTTGTAGTGTATCATTGAAAATACCTTATAATATAACGTAATATACAGTGTATCATTGAAAATTCCTTATAATATAACGTAATATGCAGTGTATCATTGAAAATACCTTATATTATATAGTAGTTTATCAT
The DNA here is from genome assembly GCA_916610255.1 of Lasioglossum lativentre. Classification (NCBI taxonomy): domain Eukaryota; kingdom Metazoa; phylum Arthropoda; class Insecta; order Hymenoptera; family Halictidae; genus Lasioglossum; species Lasioglossum lativentre. The sequence continues at coordinate 386,272 of CAKAJI010000232.1, read as the reverse complement.
TGAAAATACCTTATAATATAACGTAATATGCAGTGTATCATTGAAAATACCTTATAATATAACGTAATATGCAGTATATCATTTAAAATACCTTATAATATAGCGTAATATGCAGTGTATCATTGAAAATACCTTATAATATATCGTAGTTTATCATTGAAAATGCCTTATAATGTAACGGAATATGCAGAGTATCATTGAAAATACCTTATAATATAACGTAATATGCAGTGTATCATTGAAAATACATTATAATATAACGTAATATGCAGTGTATCATTGAAAATACCTTATAATATAACGGAATTTGTAGTGTATCATTGAAAATACCTTATAATATAACGTAATATACAGTGTATCATTGAAAATTCCTCATAATATAACGTAATATGCAGTGTATCATTGAAAATACCTTATAATATATAGTAGTTTATCATTGAAAATACCTTATAATATATCGTAATATGCAGTGTATCATTGAAAATACCATATAATATAACGTAATATGCAGTGTATCATTGAAAATACCTTATAATATAGCGTACTATGCAGTGTATCATTGAAAATACTTTATAATATAACGTAATATGCAGTGTATCATTGAAAATACCTTATAACATATCCTAATATGCAGTGTATCATAGAAAATACCTTATAATATAACGTAATATGCAGTGTATCATTGAAAATACCTTATAATATATAGTAGTTTATCATTGAAAATACCTTATAATATATAGTAGTTTATCATTGAAAATACCTTATAATATATCGTAATATGCAGTGTATCATTGAAAATACCATATAATATAACGTAATATGCAGTGTATCATTGAAAATACCTTATAATATAGCGTACTATGCAGTGTATCATTGTAAATACCTTATAATATAACGTAATATGCAGTGTATCATTGAAAATACCTTATAATATATCGTAATATGCAGTGTATCATTGAAAATACCATATAATATAACGTAATATGCAGTGTATCATTGGAAATACCTTATATTATAACGTAATATGCAGTGTATCATTGAAAATACCTTGTAATATAACGTAATATGCAGTGTATCATTGAAAATACCTTATAATATAACGTAATATGCAGTGTATCATTGAAAATACCTTATATTATATCGTAGTTTATCATTGAAAATACCTTATAATATAACGTAATATACAGTGTACCATTGAAAATACCTTATAATATAACGAAATATGCAGTGTATCACTGAAAATACCTTCTAATATATCGTAGTTTATCATTGAAAATACCTTATAATATAACGTAATATGCAGTGTATCATTGAAAATACATTTTAATATAACGTAATATGCAGTGTATCATTGAAAATACCTTATAATATAACGTAATATGCAGTGTATCATTGAAAATACCTTATAATATAACGTAATATGCAGTGTATCATTGAAAATACCTTATAATATATCGTAATATGCAGTGTATCATTGAAAATACCATATAATATAACGTAATATGCAGTGTAACATTGAAAATACCTTATAATATAGCGTACTATGCAGTGTATCATTGTAAATACCTTATAATATAACGTAATATGCAGTGTATCATTGAAAATACCTTATAATATATCGTAATATGCAGTGTATCATTGAAAATACCATATAATATAACGTAATATGCAGTGTATCATTGAAAATACCTTATATTATAACGTAATATGCAGTGTATCATTGAAAATACATTTTAATATAACGTAATATGCAGTGTATCATTGAAAATACCTTATAATATAACGTAATATGCAGTGTATCATTGAAAATACCTTATAATATAACGTAATATGCAGTGTATCATTGAAAATACCTTATAATATATCGTAATATGCAGTGTATCATTGAAAATACCATATAATATAACGTAATATGCAGTGTAACATTGAAAATACCTTATAATATAGCGTACTATGCAGTGTATCATTGTAAATACCTTATAATATAACGTAATATGCAGTGTATCATTGAAAATACCTTATAATATATCGTAATATGCAGTGTATCATTGAAAATACCATATAATATAACGTAATATGCAGTGTATCATTGAAAATACCTTATATTATAACGTAATATGCAGTGTATCATTGAAAATACCATGTAATATAACGTAATATGCAGTGTATCATTGAAAATACCTTATAATATAACGTAATATGCAGTGTATCATTGAAAATACCTTCTAATATATCGTAGTTTATCATTGAAAATACCTTATAATATAACGTAATATACAGTGTACCATTGAAAATACCTTATAATATAACGAAATATGCAGTGTATCACTGAAAATACCTTCTAATATATCGTAGTTTATCATTGAAATTCCCTATAATATAACGTAATATGCAGTGTATCATTGGCAATACCTTATAATAAAGCGTAATATGCAGTGTATCATTGACCTAATATGCAGTGTATCATAGAAAATACCATGTAATATAACGTAATATACAGTGTATCATTGAAAATACCTTGTAATATAACGTAATATGCAGTGTATCATTGAAAATACCTTATAATATAACGTAATATGCAGTATATCATTGAAAATACCTTCTAATATATCGTAGTTTATCATTGAAAATACCTTATAATATAACGTAATATAGAGTGTACCATTGAAAATACCTTATAATATAACGAAATATGCAGTGTATCACTGAAAATACCTTCTAATATATCGTAGTTTATCATTGAAAATACCTTATAATATAACGTAATATGCAGTGTATCATTGAAAATACCTTATAATATAACGTAATATGCAGTATATCATTTAAAATACCTTATAATATAGCGTAATATGCAGTGTATCATTGAAAATACCTTATAATATATCGTAGTTTATCATTGAAAATGCCTTATAATGTAACGGAATATGCAGAGTATCATTGAAAATACCTTATAATATAACGTAATATGCAGTGTATCATTGAAAATACATTATAATATAACGTAATATGCAGTGTATCATTGAAAATACCTTATAATATAACGGAATTTGTAGTGTATCATTGAAAATACCTTATAATATAACGTAATATACAGTGTATCATTGAAAATTCCTTATAATATAACGTAATATGCAGTGTATCATTGAAAATACCTTATAATATATAGTAGTTTATCATTGAAAATACCTTATAATATAACGTAATATGCAGTGTATCATTGAAAATACCTTATAATATAACGTAATATGCAGTATATCATTTAAAATCCTTATAATATTACGTAATATGCAGTGTATCATTGAAAATACCTTATAATATATCGTAGTTTATCATTGAAAATGCCTTATAATGTAACGGAATATGCAGAGTATCATTGAAAATACCTTATAATATAACGTAATATGCAGTGTATCATTGAAAATACATTATAATATAACGTAATATGCAGTGTATCATTGAAAATACCTTATAATATAACGGAATTTGTAGTGTATCATTGAAAATACCTTATAATATAACGTAATATACAGTGTATCATTGAAAATTCCTTATAATATAACGTAATATGCAGTGTATCATTGAAAATACCTTATAATATATAGTAGTTTATCATTGAAAATACCTTATAATATATCGTAATATGCAGTGTATCATTGAAAATACCATATAATATAACGTAATATGCAGTGTATCATTGAAAATACCTTATAATATAGCGTACTATGCAGTGTATCATTGAAAATACTTTATAATATAACGTAATATGCAGTGTATCATTGAAAATACCTTATAACATATCCTAATATGCAGTGTATCATAGAAAATACCTTATAATATAACGTAATATGCAGTGTATCATTGAAAATACCTTATCATATATAGTAGTTTATCATTGAAAATACCTTATAATATATAGTAGTTTATCATTGAAAATACCTTATAATATAACGTAATATGCAGTGTATCATTGAAAATACCTTATAATATAACGTAATATGCAGTGTAACATTGAAAATACCTTATAATATAGCGTACTATGCAGTGTATCATTGTAAATACCTTATAATATAACGTAATATGCAGTGTATCATTGAAAATACCTTATAATATATCGTAATATGCAGTGTATCATTGAAAATACCATATAATATAACGTAATATGCAGTGTATCATTGAAAATACCTTATATTATAACGTAATATGCAGTGTATCATTGAAAATACCTTATAGTATAACGTAATATGCAGTGTATCATTGAAAATACCTTATAATATAACGTAATATGCAGTGTATCATTGAAAATACCTTATATTATATCGTAGTTTATCATTGAAAATACCTTATAATATAACGTAATATACAGTGTACCATTGAAAATACCTTATAATATAACGAAATATGCAGTGTATCACTGAAAATACCTTCTAATATATCGTAGTTTATCATTGAAAATACCTTATAATATAACGTAATATGCAGTGTATCATTGAAAATACATTTTAATATAACGTAATATGCAGTGTATCATTGAAAATACCTTATAATATAACGTAATATGCAGTGTATCATTGAAAATACCTTATAATATAACGTAATATGCAGTGTACCATTGAAAATACCTTATAATATATCGTAATATGCAGTGTATCATTGAAAATACCTTATAATATAACGTAATATGCAGTGTAACATTGAAAATACCTTATAATATAGCGTACTATGCAGTGTATCATTGTAAATACCTTATAATATAACGTAATATGCAGTGTATCATTGAAAATACCTTATAATATATCGTAATATGCAGTGTAACATTGAAAATACCTTATAATATAACGTAATATGCAGTGTATCATTGAAAATACCTTATATTATAACGTAATATGCAGTGTATCATTGAAAATACCATGTAATATAACGTAATATGCAGTGTATCATTGAAAATACCTTATAATATAACGTAATATGCAGTGTATCATTGAAAATACCTTCTAATATATCGTAGTTTATCATTGAAAATACCTTATAATATAACGTAATATACAGTGTACCATTGAAAATACCTTATAATATAACGAAATATGCAGTGTATCACTGAAAATACCTTCTAATATATAGTAGTTTATCATTGAAAATACCTTATAATATAACGTAATATGCAGTGTATCATTGAAAATACCTTATAATATAGCGTAATATGCAGTGTATCATTGAAAATACCTTATAATATAACGTAATATGCAGTGTATCATAGAAAATACCATGTAATATAACGTAATATACAGTGTATCATTGAAAATACCTTGTAATATAACGTAATATGCAGTGTATCATTGAAAATACCTTATAATATAACGTAATATGCAGTATATCATTGAAAATACCTTCTAATATATCGTAGTTTATCATTGAAAATACCTTATAATATAACGTAATATAGAGTGTACCATTGAAAATACCTTATAATATAACGAAATATGCAGTGTATCACTGAAAATACCTTCTAATATATCGTAGTTTATCATTGAAAATACCTTATAATATAACGTAATATGCAGTGTATCATTGAAAATACCTTATAATATAACGTAATATGCAGTATATCATTTAAAATACCTTATAATATAGCGTAATATGCAGTGTATCATTGAAAATACCTTATAATATATCGTAGTTTATCATTGAAAATGCCTTATAATGTAACGGAATATGCAGAGTATCATTGAAAATACCTTATAATATAACGTAATATGCAGTGTATCATTGAAAATACATTATAATATAACGTAATATGCAGTGTATCATTGAAAATACCTTATAATATAACGGAATTTGTAGTGTATCATTGAAAATACCTTATAATATAACGTAATATACAGTGTATCATTGAAAATTCCTTATAATATAACGTAATATGCAGTGTATCATTGAAAATACCTTATAATATATAGTAGTTTATCATTGAAAATACCTTATAATATAACGTAATATGCAGTGTATCATTGAAAATACCTTATAATATAACGTAATATGCAGTATATCATTTAAAATACCTTATAATATAGCGTAATATGCAGTGTATCATTGAAAATACCTTATAATATATCGTAGTTTATCATTGAAAATGCCTTATAATGTAACGGAATATGCAGAGTATCATTGAAAATACCTTATAATATAACGTAATATGCAGTGTATCATTGAAAATACATTATAATATAACGTAATATGCAGTGTACCATTGAAAATACCTTATAATATATCGTAATATGCAGTGTATCATTGAAAATACCATATAATATAACGTAATATGCAGTGTAACATTGAAAATACCTTATAATATAGCGTACTATGCAGTGTATCATTGTAAATACCTTATAATATAACGTAATATGCAGTGTATCATTGAAAATACCTTATAATATATCGTAATATGCAGTGTATCATTGAAAATACCATATAATATAACGTAATATGCAGTGTATCATTGAAAATACCTTATATTATAACGTAATATGCAGTGTATCATTGAAAATACCATGTAATATAACGTAATATGCAGTGTATCATTGAAAATACCTTATAATATAACGTAATATGCAGTGTATCATTGAAAATACCTTCTAATATATCGTAGTTTATCATTGAAAATACCTTATAATATAACGTAATATACAGTGTACCATTGAAAATACCTTATAATATAACGAAATATGCAGTGTATCACTGAAAATACCTTCTAATATATCGTAGTTTATCATTGAAAATACCTTATAATATAACGTAATATGCAGTGTATCATTGAAAATACCTTATAATATAGCGTAATATGCAGTGTATCATTGAAAATACCTTATAATATAACGTAATATGCAGTGTATCATAGAAAATACCATGTAATATAACGTAATATACAGTGTATCATTGAAAATACCTTGTAATATAACGTAATATGCAGTGTATCATTGAAAATACCTTATAATATAACGTAATATGCAGTATATCATTGAAAATACCTTCTAATATATCGTAGTTTATCATTGAAAATACCTTATAATATAACGTAATATAGAGTGTACCATTGAAAATACCTTATAATATAACGAAATATGCAGTGTATCACTGAAAATACCTTCTAATATATCGTAGTTTATCATTGAAAATACCTTATAATATAACGTAATATGCAGTGTATCATTGAAAATACCTTATAATATAACGTAATATGCAGTATATCATTTAAAATACCTTATAATATAGCGTAATATGCAGTGTATCATTGAAAATACCTTATAATATATCGTAGTTTATCATTGAAAATGCCTTATAATGTAACGGAATATGCAGAGTATCATTGAAAATAACTTATAATATAACGTAATATGCAGTGTATCATTGAAAATACATTATAATATAACGTAATATGCAGTGTATCATTGAAAATACCTTATAATATAACGGAATTTGTAGTGTATCATTGAAAATACCTTATAATATAACGTAATATACAGTGTATCATTGAAAATTCCTTATAATATAACGTAATATGCAGTGTATCATTGAAAATACCTTATAATATAACGTAATATGCAGTGTATCATTGAAAATACCTTATAATATATCGTAATATGCAGTGTATCATTGAAAATACCATATAATATAACGTAATATGCAGTGTAACATTGAAAATACCTTATAATATAGCGTACTATGAAGTGTATCATTGTAAATACCTTATAATATAACGTAATATGCAGTGTATCATTGAAAATACCTTATAATATATCGTAATATGCAGTGTACCATTGAAAATACCTTATAATATAACGAAATATGCAGTGTATCACTGAAAATACCTTCTAATATATCGTAGTTTATCATTGAAAATACCTTATAATATAACGTAATATACAGTGTATCATTGAAAATTCCTTATAATATAACGTAATATGCAGTGTATCATTGAAAATACCTTATAATATAACGTAATATGCAGTGTATCATTGAAAATACCTTATAATATATCGTAATATGCAGTGTATCATTGAAAATACCATATAATATAACGTAATATGCAGTGTATCATTGAAAATACCTTATATTATAACGTAATATGCAGTGTATCATTGAAAATACCATGTAATATAACGTAATATGCAGTGTATCATTGAAAATACCTTATAATATAACGTAATATGCAGTGTATCATTGAAAATACCTTCTAATATATCGTAGTTTATCATTGAAAATACCTTATAATATAACGTAATATACAGTGTACCATTGAAAATACCTTATAATATAACGAAATATGCAGTGTATCACTGAAAATACCTTCTAATATATCGTAGTTTATCATTGAAAATACCTTATAATATAACGTAATATGCAGTGTATCATTGAAAATACCTTATAATATAACGTAATATGCAGTGTATCATTGAAAATACCTTATAATATAACGTAATATGCAGTGTATCATTGAAAATACCTTCTAATATATCGTAGTTTATCATTGAAAATACCTTATAATATAACGTAATATACAGTGTACCATTGAAAATACCTTATAATATAACGAAATATGCAGTGTATCACTGAAAATACCTTCTAATATATCGTAGTTTATCATTGAAAATACCTTATAATATAACGTAATATGCAGTGTATCATTGAAAATACCTTATAATATAGCGTAATATGCAGTGTATCATTGAAAATACCTTATAATATAACGTAATATGCAGTGTATCATAGAAAATACCATGTAATATAACGTAATATACAGTGTATCATTGAAAATACCTTGTAATATAACGTAATATGCAGTGTATCATTGAAAATACCTTATAATATAACGTAATATGCAGTATATCATTGAAAATACCTTCTAATATATCGTAGTTTATCATTGAAAATACCTTATAATATAACGTAATATAGAGTGTACCATTGAAAATACCTTATAATATAACGAAATATGCAGTGTATCACTGAAAATACCTTCTAATATATCGTAGTTTATCATTGAAAATACCTTATAATATAACGTAATATGCAGTGTATCATTGAAAATACCTTATAATATAACGTAATATGCAGTATATCATTTAAAATACCTTATAATATAGCGTAATATGCAGTGTATCATTGAAAATACCTTATAATATATCGTAGTTTATCATTGAAAATGCCTTATAATGTAACGGAATATGCAGAGTATCATTGAAAATACCTTATAATATAACGTAATATGCAGTGTATCATTGAAAATACCTTATAATATAACGTAATATGCAGTATATCATTTAAAATACCTTATAATATAGCGTAATATGCAGTGTATCATTGAAAATACCTTATAATATATCGTAGTTTATCATTGAAAATGCCTTATAATGTAACGGAATATGCAGAGTATCATTGAAAATACCTTATAATATAACGTAATATGCAGTGTATCATTGAAAATACATTATAATATAACGTAATATGCAGTGTATCATTGAAAATACCTTATAATATAACGGAATTTGTAGTGTATCATTGAAAATACCTTATAATATAACGTAATATACAGTGTATCATTGAAAATTCCTTATAATATAACGTAATATGCAGTGTATCATTGAAAATACCTTATAATATATAGTAGTTTATCATTGAAAATACCTTATAATATAACGTAATATGCAGTGTATCATTGAAAATACCTTATAATATAACGTAATATGCAGTATATCATTTAAAATACCTTATAATATAGCGTAATATGCAGTGTATCATTGAAAATACCTTATAATATATCGTAGTTTATCATTGAAAATGCCTTATAATGTAACGGAATATGCAGAGTATCATTGAAAATACCTTATAATATAACGTAATATGCAGTGTATCATTGAAAATACATTATAATATAACGTAATATGCAGTGTATCATTGAAAATACCTTATAATATAACGGAATTTGTAGTGTATCATTGAAAATACCTTATAATATAACGTAATATACAGTGTATCATTGAAAATTCCTTATAATATAACGTAATATGCAGTGTATCATTGAAAATACCTTATAATATATAGTAGTTTATCATTGAAAATACCTTATAATATATCGTAATATGCAGTGTATCATTGAAAATACCATATAATATAACGTAATATGCAGTGTATCATTGAAAATACCTTATAATATAGCGTACTATGCAGTGTATCATTGAAAATACTTTATAATATAACGTAATATGCAGTGTATCATTGAAAATACCTTATAACATATCCTAATATGCAGTGTATCATAGAAAATACCTTATAATATAACGTAATATGCAGTGTATCATTGAAAATACCTTATCATATATAGTAGTTTATCATTGAAAATACCTTATAATATATAGTAGTTTATCATTGAAAATACCTTATAATATATCGTAATATGCAGTGTATCATTGAAAATACCATATAATATAACGTAATATGCAGTGTAACATTGAAAATACCTTATAATATAGCGTACTATGCAGTGTATCATTGTAAATACCTTATAATATAACGTAATATGCAGTGTATCATTGAAAATACCTTATAATATATCGTAATATGCAGTGTATCATTGAAAATACCATATAATATAACGTAATATGCAGTGTATCATTGAAAATACCTTATATTATAACGTAATATGCAGTGTATCATTGAAAATACCTTGTAATATAACGTAATATGCAGTGTATCATTGAAAATACCTTATAATATAACGTAATATGCAGTGTATCATTGAAAATACCTTATATTATATCGTAGTTTATCATTGAAAATACCTTATAATATAACGTAATATACAGTGTACCATTGAAAATACCTTATAATATAACGAAATATGCAGTGTATCACTGAAAATACCTTCTAATATATCGTAGTTTATCATTGAAAATACCTTATAATATAACGTAATATGCAGTGTATCATTGAAAATACATTTTAATATAACGTAATATGCAGTGTATCATTGAAAATACCTTATAATATAACGTAATATGCAGTGTATCATTGAAAATACCTTATAATATAACGTAATATGCAGTGTACCATTGAAAATACCTTATAATATATCGTAATATGCAGTGTATCATTGAAAATACCATATAATATAACGTAATATGCAGTGTAACATTGAAAATACCTTATAATATAGCGTACTATGCAGTGTATCATTGTAAATACCTTATAATATAACGTAATATGCAGTTTATCATTGAAAATACCTTATAATATAACGTAATATGCAGTGTATCATTGAAAATACCATATAATATAACGTAATATGCAGTGTATCATTGAAAATACCTTATATTATAACGTAATATGCAGTGTATCATTGAAAATACCATGTAATATAACGTAATATGCAGTGTATCATTGAAAATACCTTATAATATAACGTAATATGCAGTGTATCATTGAAAATACCTTCTAATATATCGTAGTTTATCATTGAAAATACCTTATAATATAACGTAATATACAGTGTACCATTGAAAATACCTTATAATATAACGAAATATGCAGTGTATCACTGAAAATACCTTCTAATATATCGTAGTTTATCATTGAAAATACCTTATAATATAACGTAATATGCAGTGTATCATTGAAAATACCTTATAATATAGCGTAATATGCAGTGTATCATTGAAAATACCTTATAATATAACGTAATATGCAGTGTATCATAGAAAATACCATGTAATATAACGTAATATACAGTGTATCATTGAAAATACCTTGTAATATAACGTAATATGCAGTGTATCATTGAAAATACCTTATAATATAACGTAATATGCAGTATATCATTGAAAATACCTTCTAATATATCGTAGTTTATCATTGAAAATACCTTATAATATAACGTAATATAGAGTGTACCATTGAAAATACCTTATAATATAACGAAATATGCAGTGTATCACTGAAAATACCTTCTAATATATCGTAGTTTATCATTGAAAATACCTTATAATATAACGTAATATGCAGTGTATCATTGAAAATACCTTATAATATAACGTAATATGCAGTATATCATTTAAAATACCTTATAATATAGCGTAATATGCAGTGTATCATTGAAAATACCTTATAATATATCGTAGTTTATCATTGAAAATGCCTTATAATGTAACGGAATATGCAGAGTATCATTGAAAATACCTTATAATATAACGTAATATGCAGTGTATCATTGAAAATACATTATAATATAACGTAATATGCAGTGTATCATTGAAAATACCTTATAATATAACGGAATTTGTAGTGTATCATTGAAAATACCTTATAATATAACGTAATATACAGTGTATCATTGAAAATTCCTTATAATATAACGTAATATGCAGTGTATCATTGAAAATACCTTATAATATATAGTAGTTTATCATTGAAAATACCTTATAATATAACGTAATATGCAGTGTATCATTGAAAATACCTTATAATATAACGTAATATGCAGTATATCATTTAAAATACCTTATAATATAGCGTAATATGCAGTGTATCATTGAAAATACCTTATAATATATCGTAGTTTATCATTGAAAATGCCTTATAATGTAACGGAATATGCAGAGTATCATTGAAAATACCTTATAATATAACGTAATATGCAGTGTATCATTGAAAATACATTATAATATAACGTAATATGCAGTGTACCATTGAAAATACCTTATAATATATCGTAATATGCAGTGTATCATTGAAAATACCTTATAATATAACGTAATATGCAGTGTAACATTGAAAATACCTTATAATATAGCGTACTATGCAGTGTATCATTGTAAATACCTTATAATATAACGTAATATGCAGTGTATCATTGAAAATACCTTATAATATATCGTAATATGCAGTGTATCATTGAAAATACCATATAATATAACGTAATATGCAGTGTATCATTGAAAATACCTTATATTATAACGTAATATGCAGTGTATCATTGAAAATACCATGTAATATAACGTAATATGCAGTGTATCATTGAAAATACCTTATAATATAACGTAATATGCAGTGTATCATTGAAAATACCTTCTAATATATCGTAGTTTATCATTGAAAATACCTTATAATATAACGTAATATACAGTGTACCATTGAAAATACCTTATAATATAACGAAATATGCAGTGTATCACTGAAAATACCTTCTAATATATCGTAGTTTATCATTGAAAATACCTTATAATATAACGTAATATGCAGTGTATCATTGAAAATACCTTATAATATAGCGTAATATGCAGTGTATCATTGAAAATACCTTATAATATAACGTAATATGCAGTGTATCATAGAAAATACCATGTAATATAACGTAATATACAGTGTATCATTGAAAATACCTTGTAATATAACGTAATATGCAGTGTATCATTGAAAATACCTTATAATATAACGTAATATGCAGTATATCATTGAAAATACCTTCTAATATATCGTAGTTTATCATTGAAAATACCTTATAATATAACGTAATATAGAGTGTACCATTGAAAATACCTTATAATATAACGAAATATGCAGTGTATCACTGAAAATACCTTCTAATATATCGTAGTTTATCATTGAAAATACCTTATAATATAACGTAATATGCAGTGTATCATTGAAAATACCTTATAATATAACGTAATATGCAGTATATCATTTAAAATACCTTATAATATAGCGTAATATGCAGTGTATCATTGAAAATACCTTATAATATATCGTAGTTTATCATTGAAAATGCCTTATAATGTAACGGAATATGCAGAGTATCATTGAAAATACCTTATAATATAACGTAATATGCAGTGTATCATTGAAAATACATTATAATATAACGTAATATGCAGTGTATCATTGAAAATACCTTATAATATAACGGAATTTGTAGTGTATCATTGAAAATACCTTATAATATAACGTAATATACAGTGTATCATTGAAAATTCCTTATAATATAACGTAATATGCAGTGTATCATTGAAAATACCTTATAATATAACGTAATATGCAGTGTATCATTGAAAATACCTTATAATATAGCGTACTATGCAGTGTATCATTGAAAATACCATGTAATATAACGTAATATGCAGTGTATCATTGAAAATACCTTATAATATAACGTAATATGCAGTGTATCATTGAAAATACCTTCTAATATATCGTAGTTTATCATTGAAAATACCTTATAATATAACGTAATATACAGTGTACCATTGAAAATACCTTATAATATAACGAAATATGCAGTGTATCACTGAAAATACCTTCTAATATATCGTAGTTTATCATTGAAAATACCTTATAATATAACGTAATATGCAGTGTATCATTGAAAATACCTTATAATATAGCGTAATATGCAGTGTATCATTGAAAATACCTTATAATATAACGTAATATGCAGTGTATCATAGAAAATACCATGTAATATAACGTAATATACAGTGTATCATTGAAAATACCTTGTAATATAACGTAATATGCAGTGTATCATTGAAAATACCTTATAATATAACGTAATATGCAGTATATCATTGAAAATACCTTCTAATATATCGTAGTTTATCATTGAAAATACCTTATAATATAACGTAATATAGAGTGTACCATTGAAAATACCTTATAATATAACGAAATATGCAGTGTATCACTGAAAATACCTTCTAATATATCGTAGTTTATCATTGAAAATACCTTATAATATAACGTAATATGCAGTGTATCATTGAAAATACCTTATAATATAACGTAATATGCAGTATATCATTTAAAATACCTTATAATATAGCGTAATATGCAGTGTATCATTGAAAATACCTTATAATATATCGTAGTTTATCATTGAAAATGCCTTATAATGTAACGGAATATGCAGAGTATCATTGAAAATACCTTATAATATAACGTAATATGCAGTGTATCATTGAAAATACATTATAATATAACGTAATATGCAGTGTATCATTGAAAATACCTTATAATATAACGGAATTTGTAGTGTATCATTGAAAATACCTTATAATATAACGTAATATACAGTGTATCATTGAAAATTCCTTATAATATAACGTAATATGCAGTGTATCATTGAAAATACCTTATAATATATAGTAGTTTATCATTGAAAATACCTTATAATATAACGTAATATGCAGTGTATCATTGAAAATACCTTATATTATAACGTAATATGCAGTGTATCATTGAAAATACCTTGTAATATAACGTAATATGCAGTGTATCATTGAAAATACCTTATAATATAACGTAATATGCAGTGTATCATTGAAAATTCCTTATAATATAACGTAATATGCAGTGTATCATTGAAAATACCTTATAATATATAGTAGTTTATCATTGAAAATACCTTATAATATATCGTAATATGCAGTGTATCATTGAAAATACCATATAATATAACGTAATATGCAGTGTATCATTGAAAATACCTTATAATATAGCGTACTATGCAGTGTATCATTGAAAATACCTTATAATATAACGTAATATGCAGTGTATCATTGAAAATTCCTTATAATATAACGTAATATGCAGTGTATCATTGAAAATACCTTATAATATATAGTAGTTTATCATTGAAAATACCTTATAATATAACGTAATATGCAGTGTATCATTGAAAATACCTTATATTATAACGTAATATGCAGTGTATCATTGAAAATACCTTATAATATAGCGTACTATGCAGTGTATCATTGAAAATACCTTATAATATAACGTAATATGCAGTGTATCATTGAAAATACCTTATAACATATCCTAATATGCAGTGTATCATAGAAAATACCTTATAATATAACGTAATATGCAGTGTATCATTGAAAATACCTTATAATATATAGTAGTTTATCATTGAAAATACCTTATAATATATAGTAGTTTATCATTGAAAATACCTTATAATATATCGTAATATGCAGTGTATCATTGAAAATACCATATAATATAACGTAATATGCAGTGTAACATTGAAAATACCTTATAATATAGCGTACTATGCAGTGTATCATTGTAAATACCTTATAATATAACGTAATATGCAGTGTATCATTGAAAATACCTTATAATATATCGTAATATGCAGTGTATCATTGAAAATACCATATAATATAACGTAATATGCAGTGTATCATTGAAAATACCTTATATTATAACGTAATATGCAGTGTATCATTGAAAATACCTTGTAATATAACGTAATATGCAGTGTATCATTGAAAATACCTTATAATATAACGTAATATGCAGTGTATCATTGAAAATACCTTATATTATATCGTAGTGTATCATTGAAAATTCCTTATAATATAACGTAATATGCAGTGTATCATTGAAAATACCTTATAATATATAGTAGTTTATCATTGAAAATACCTTATAATATAACGTAATATGCAGTGTATCATTGAAAATACCTTATAATATAACGTAATATGCAGTGTATCATTGAAAATACCTTATAATATAACGTAATATGCATTGTATCATTGAAAATACCTTATAATATAACGTAATATACAGTGTATCATTGAAAATTCCTTATAATATAACGTAATATGCAGTGTATCATTGAAAATACCTTATAATATATAGTAGTTTATCATTGAAAATACCTTATAATATAACGTAATATGCAGTGTATCATTGAAAATACCTTATAATATAACGTAATATGCAGTATATCATTTAAAATACCTTATAATATAGCGTAATATGCAGTGTATCATTGAAAATACCTTATAATATATCGTAGTTTATCATTGAAAATGCCTTATAATGTAACGGAATATGCAGAGTATCATTGAAAATACCTTATAATATAACGTAATATGCAGTGTATCATTGAAAATACATTATAATATAACGTAATATGCAGTGTATCATTGAAAATACCTTATAATATAACGGAATTTGTAGTGTATCATTGAAAATACCTTATAATATAACGTAATATACAGTGTATCATTGAAAATTCCTTATAATATAACGTAATATGCAGTGTATCATTGAAAATACCTTATAATATATAGTAGTTTATCATTGAAAATACCTTATAATATATCGTAATATGCAGTGTATCATTGAAAATACCATATAATATAACGTAATATGCAGTGTATCATTGAAAATACCTTATAATATAGCGTACTATGCAGTGTATCATTGAAAATACCTTATAATATAACGTAATATGCAGTGTATCATTGAAAATACCTTATAACATATCCTAATATGCAGTGTATCATAGAAAATACCTTATAATATAACGTAATATGCAGTGTATCATTGAAAATACCTTATAATATATAGTAGTTTATCATTGAAAATACCTTATAATATATAGTAGTTTATCATTGAAAATACCTTATAATATATCGTAATATGCAGTGTATCATTGAAAATACCATATAATATAACGTAATATGCAGTGTAACATTGAAAATACCTTATAATATAGCGTACTATGCAGTGTATCATTGTAAATACCTTATAATATAACGTAATATGCAGTGTATCATTGAAAATACCTTATAATATATCGTAATATGCAGTGTATCATTGAAAATACCATATAATATAACGTAATATGCAGTGTATCATTGAAAATACCTTATATTATAACGTAATATGCAGTGTATCATTGAAAATACCTTGTAATATAACGTAATATGCAGTGTATCATTGAAAATACCTTATAATATAACGTAATATGCAGTGTATCATTGAAAATACCTTATATTATATCGTAGTTTATCATTGAAAATACCTTATAATATAACGTAATATACAGTGTACCATTGAAAATACCTTATAATATAACGAAATATGCAGTGTATCACTGAAAATACCTTCTAATATATCGTAGTTTATCATTGAAAATACCTTATAATATAACGTAATATGCAGTGTATCATTGAAAATACATTTTAATATAACGTAATATGCAGTGTATCATTGAAAATACCTTATAATATAGCGTACTATGCAGTGTATCATTGAAAATACCTTATAATATAACGTAATATGCAGTGTATCATTGAAAATACCTTATAACATATCCTAATATGCAGTGTATCATAGAAAATACCTTATAATATAACGTAATATGCAGTGTATCATTGAAAATACCTTATAATATATAGTAGTTTATCATTGAAAATACCTTATAATATATAGTAGTTTATCATTGAAAATACCTTATAATATATCGTAATATGCAGTGTATCATTGAAAATACCATATAATATAACGTAATATGCAGTGTAACATTGAAAATACCTTATAATATAACGTAATATGCAGTGTATCATTGAAAATACCTTATAATATATCGTAATATGCAGTGTATCATTGAAAATACCATATAATATAACGTAATATGCAGTGTATCATTGAAAATACCTTATATTATAACGTAATATGCAGTGTATCATTGAAAATACCATGTAATATAACGTAATATGCAGTGTATCATTGAAAATACCTTATAATATAACGTAATATGCAGTGTATCATTGAAAATACCTTCTAATATATCGTAGTTTATCATTGAAAATACCTTATAATATAACGTAATATACAGTGTACCATTGAAAATACCTTATAATATAACGAAATATGCAGTGTATCACTGAAAATACCTTCTAATATATCGTAGTTTATCATTGAAAATACCTTATAATATAACGTAATATGCAGTGTATCATTGAAAATACCTTATAATATAGCGTAATATGGAGTGTATCATTGAAAATACCTTATAATATAACGTAATATGCAGTGTATCATAGAAAATACCATGTAATATAACGTAATATACAGTGTATCATTGAAAATACCTTGTAATATAACGTAATATGCAGT
Source organism: Lasioglossum lativentre (assembly GCA_916610255.1). Classification (NCBI taxonomy): domain Eukaryota; kingdom Metazoa; phylum Arthropoda; class Insecta; order Hymenoptera; family Halictidae; genus Lasioglossum; species Lasioglossum lativentre. The sequence continues at coordinate 367,309 of CAKAJI010000232.1, read as the reverse complement.
GTATCATTGAAAATACCTTATAATATAACGTAATATGCAGTATATCATTGAAAATACCTTCTAATATATCGTAGTTTATCATTGAAAATACCTTATAATATAACGTAATATAGAGTGTACCATTGAAAATACCTTATAATATAACGAAATATGCAGTGTATCACTGAAAATACCTTCTAATATATCGTAGTTTATCATTGAAAATACCTTATAATATAACGTAATATGCAGTGTATCATTGAAAATACCTTATAATATAACGTAATATGCAGTATATCATTTAAAATACCTTATAATATAGCGTAATATGCAGTGTATCATTGAAAATACCTTATAATATATCGTAGTTTATCATTGAAAATGCCTTATAATGTAACGGAATATGCAGAGTATCATTGAAAATACCTTATAATATAACGTAATATGCAGTGTATCATTGAAAATACATTATAATATAACGTAATATGCAGTGTATCATTGAAAATACCTTATAATATAACGGAATTTGTAGTGTATCATTGAAAATACCTTATAATATAACGTAATATACAGTGTATCATTGAAAATTCCTTATAATATAACGTAATATGCAGTGTATCATTGAAAATACCTTATAATATATAGTAGTTTATCATTGAAAATACCTTATAATATAACGTAATATGCAGTGTATCATTGAAAATACCTTATAATATAACGGAATTTGTAGTGTATCATTGAAAATACCTTATAATATATAGTAGTTTATCATTGAAAATACCTTATAATATATCGTAATATGCAGTGTATCATTGAAAATACCATATAATATAACGTAATATGCAGTGTATCATTGAAAATACCTTATAATATAGCGTACTATGCAGTGTATCATTGAAAATACCTTATAATATAACGTAATATGCAGTGTATCATTGAAAATACCTTATAACATATCCTAATATGCAGTGTATCATAGAAAATACCTTATAATATAACGTAATATGCAGTGTATCATTGAAAATACCTTATAATATATAGTAGTTTATCATTGAAAATACCTTATAATATATAGTAGTTTATCATTGAAAATACCTTATAATATATCGTAATATGCAGTGTATCATTGAAAATACCATATAATATAACGTAATATGCAGTGTAACATTGAAAATACCTTATAATATAGCGTACTATGCAGTGTATCATTGTAAATACCTTATAATATAACGTAATATGCAGTGTATCATTGAAAATACCTTATAATATATCGTAATATGCAGTGTATCATTGAAAATACCATATAATATAACGTAATATGCAGTGTATCATTGAAAATACCTTATATTATAACGTAATATGCAGTGTATCATTGAAAATACCTTATAATATAACGTAATATGCAGTGTATCATTGAAAATACCTTCTAATATATCGTAGTTTATCATTGAAAATACCTTATAATATAACGTAATATACAGTGTACCATTGAAAATACCTTATAATATAACGAAATATGCAGTGTATCACTGAAAATACCTTCTAATATATCGTAGTTTATCATTGAAAATACCTTATAATATAACGTAATATGCAGTGTATCATTGAAAATACCTTATAATATAGCGTAATATGGAGTGTATCATTGAAAATACCTTATAATATAACGTAATATGCAGTGTATCATTGAAAATACCATATAATATAACGTAATATGCAGTGTATCATTGAAAATACCTTGTAATATAACGTAATATGCAGTGTATCATTGAAAATACCTTATAATATAACGTAATATGCAGTATATCATTTAAAATACCTTATAATATAGCGTAATATGCAGTGTATCATTGAAAATACCTTATAATATATCGTAGTTTATCATTGAAAATGCCTTATAATGTAACGGAATATGCAGAGTATCATTGAAAATACCTTATAATATAACGTAATATGCAGTGTATCATTGAAAATACATTATAATATAACGTAATATGCAGTGTATCATTGAAAATACCTTATAATATAACGGAATTTGTAGTGTATCATTGAAAATACCTTATAATATAACGTAATATACAGTGTATCATTGAAAATTCCTTATAATATAACGTAATATGCAGTGTATCATTGAAAATACCTTGTAATATAACGTAATATGCAGTGTATCATTGAAAATACCTTATAATATAACGTAATATGCAGTGTATCATTGAAAATACCTTATATTATATCGTAGTTTATCATTGAAAATACCTTATAATATAACGTAATATACAGTGTACCATTGAAAATACCTTATAATATAACGAAATATGCAGTGTATCACTGAAAATACCTTCTAATATATCGTAGTTTATCATTGAAAATACCTTATAATATAACGTAATATGCAGTGTATCATTGAAAATACATTTTAATATAACGTAATATGCAGTGTATCATTGAAAATACCTTATAATATAGCGTACTATGCAGTGTATCATTGAAAATACCTTATAATATAACGTAATATGCAGTGTATCATTGAAAATACCTTATAACATATCCTAATATGCAGTGTATCATAGAAAATACCTTATAATATAACGTAATATGCAGTGTATCATTGAAAATACCTTATAATATATAGTAGTTTATCATTGAAAATACCTTATAATATATAGTAGTTTATCATTGAAAATACCTTATAATATATCGTAATATGCAGTGTATCATTGAAAATACCATATAATATAACGTAATATGCAGTGTAACATTGAAAATACCTTATAATATAGCGTACTATGCAGTGTATCATTGTAAATACCTTATAATATAACGTAATATGCAGTGTATCATTGAAAATACCTTATAATATAGCGTACTATGCAGTGTATCATTGTAAATACCTTATAATATAACGTAATATGCAGTGTATCATTGAAAATACCTTATAATTTATCGTAATATGCAGTGTATCATTGAAAATACCATATAATATGACGTAATATGCAGTGTATCATTGAAAATACCTTATATTATAACGTAATATGCAGTGTATCATTGAAAATACCATGTAATATAACGTAATATGCAGTGTATCATTGAAAATACCTTATAATATAACGTAATATGCAGTGTATCATTGAAAATACCTTCTAATATATCGTAGTTTATCATTGAAAATACCTTATAATATAACGTAATATACAGTGTACCATTGAAAATACCTTATAATATAACGAAATATGCAGTGTATCACTGAAAATACCTTCTAATATATCGTAGTTTATCATTGAAAATACCTTATAATATAACGTAATATGCAGTGTATCATTGAAAATACCTTATAATATAGCGTAATATGGAGTGTATCATTGAAAATACCTTATAATATAACGTAATATGCAGTGTATCATAGAAAATACCATGTAATATAACGTAATATACAGTGTATCATTGAAAATACCTTGTAATATAACGTAATATGCAGTGTATCATTGAAAATACCTTATAATATAACGTAATATGCAGTATATCATTGAAAATACCTTCTAATATATCGTAGTTTATCATTGAAAATACCTTATAATATAACGTAATATAGAGTGTACCATTGAAAATACCTTATAATATAACGAAATATGCAGTGTATCACTGAAAATACCTTCTAATATATCGTAGTTTATCATTGAAAATACCTTATAATATAACGTAATATGCAGTGTATCATTGAAAATACCTTATAATATAACGTAATATGCAGTATATCATTTAAAATACCTTATAATATAGCGTAATATGCAGTGTATCATTGAAAATACCTTATAATATATCGTAGTTTATCATTGAAAATGCCTTATAATGTAACGGAATATGCAGAGTATCATTGAAAATACCTTATAATATAACGTAATATGCCGTGTATCATTGAAAATACATTATAATATAACGTAATATGCAGTGTATCATTGAAAATACCTTATAATATAACGGAATTTGTAGTGTATCATTGAAAATACCTTATAATATAACGTAATATACAGTGTATCATTGAAAATTCCTTATAATATAACGTAATATGCAGTGTATCATTGAAAATACCTTATAATATATAGTAGTTTATCATTGAAAATACCTTATAATATAACGTAATATGCAGTGTATCATTGAAAATACCTTATAATATAACGGAATTTGTAGTGTATCATTGAAAATACCTTATAATATAACGTAATATACAGTGTATCATTGAAAATTCCTTATAATATAACGTAATATGCAGTGTATCATTGAAAATACCTTATAATATATAGTAGTTTATCATTGAAAATACCTTATAATATATCGTAATATGCAGTGTATCATTGAAAATACCATATAATATAACGTAATATGCAGTGTATCATTGAAAATACCTTATAATATAGCGTACTATGCAGTGTATCATTGAAAATACCTTATAATATAACGTAATATGCAGTGTATCATTGAAAATACCTTATAACATATCCTAATATGCAGTGTATCATAGAAAATACCTTATAATATAACGTAATATGCAGTGTATCATTGAAAATACCTTATAATATATAGTAGTTTATCATTGAAAATACCTTATAATATATCGTAATATGCAGTGTATCATTGAAAATACCATATAATATAACGTAATATGCAGTGTAACATTGAAAATACCTTATAATATAGCGTACTATGCAGTGTATCATTGTAAATACCTTATGATATAACGTAATATGCAGTGTATCATTGAAAATACCTTATAATATATCGTAATATGCAGTGTATCATTGAAAATACCATATAATATAACGTAATATGCAGTGTATCATTGAAAATACCTTATATTATAACGTAATATGCAGTGTATCATTGAAAATACCTTGTAATATAACGTAATATGCAGTGTATCATTGAAAATACCTTATAATATAACGTAATATGCAGTGTATCATTGAAAATACCTTATATTATATCGTAGTTTATCATTGAAAATACCTTATAATATAACGTAATATACAGTGTACCATTGAAAATACCTTATAATATAACGAAATATGCAGTGTATCACTGAAAATACCTTCTAATATATCGTAGTTTATCATTGAAAATACCTTATAATATAACGTAATATGCAGTGTATCATTGAAAATACATTTTAATATAACGTAATATGCAGTGTATCATTGAAAATACCTTATAATATAACGTAATATGCAGTGTATCATTGAAAATACCTTATAATATAACGTAATATGCAGTGTATCATTGAAAATACCTTATAATATAACGTAATATGCATTGTATCATTGAAAATAACTTATAATATAACGTAATTTGCAGTGTATCAATGAAAATACCTTATAATATAACGTGATATGCAATGTATCATTGAAAATAGCTTATAATGTAACGTAATTTGTAGTGTATCTTTGAAAATACCTTATAATATAACGTAATATGCAGTGTATCATTGAAAACACCTTATAATATAACGAAATATGCAGTGTATCATTGAAAATACTTTATAATATGTCGTAGTTTAACATTGAAAATACCTTATAATATAACGTAATATGCAGTGTATCATTGAAAATAACTTATAATATAACGAAATATGCAGTGTGTCATTGAAAAGACCTTATAATATAGCGTAATATGCATTGTATCATTGAAAATACCTTATGATGTAACGTAATATGCAGTGTATCATTGAAAATAACCTATAATATAACGAAATATGCAGTGTGTCATTGAAAAGACCTTATAATATAACGTAATATGCAGTGTATCATTGAAAATAACTTATAATATAACGAAATATGCAGTGTATCGTTGAAAATACCTTATAATATGTCGTAGTTTATCATTGAAAATACCTTATAATATAACGTAATATACAGTGTATCATTGAAAATACCTTATAATATAACGTAATATGCAGTGTATCATTGAAAATACCATATAATATAACGTAATATGCAGTGTATCATTGAAAATACCTTATATTATAACGTAATATGCAGTGTATCATTGAAAATACCTTATAATATAACGTAATATGCAGTGTATCATTGAAAATACCTTATATTATAACGTAATATGCAGTGTATCATTGAAAATACCTTATAATATAACGAAATATGCAGTGTGTCATTGAAAAGACCTTATAATATAACGTAATATGCAGTGTATCATTGAAAATACCTTATAATATAACGTAATATGCAGTGTATCATTGAAAATAACTTATAATATAACGAAATATGCAGTGTGTCATTGAAAAGACCTTATAATATAACGTAATATTTAGTTTATCATTGAAAATACCTTATAACATAACGTAAATTGCAGAGTATCATTGAAAATACCTTATGATATAACGTAATATGCAGTGTATCATTGAAAAGACCTTATAATATAACGTAATATGCAGTGTATCATTGACAATACCTTATAATATAACGTACTATGCAGCGTATCATTGAAAATACCTTATAATATATCGTAATATGCAGTGTATCATTGAAAATACCATATAATATAACGTAATATGCAGTGTATCATTGAAAATACCTTATATTATAACGTAATATGCAGTGTATCATTGAAAATACCTTATAATATAACGTAATATGCAGTGTATCATTGAAAATACCTTCTAATATAACGTAATATGCAGTGTATCATTGAAAATACCTTATAATATGTCGTAGTTTATCATTGAAAATACCTTATAATATAACGTAATATGCAGTGTATCATTGAAAATGCCTTATAATGTAACGTAATATGGAGTGTTTCAATGAAAATACCTTATAATACAACGTAATATGCAGTGTATCATTGAAAATACCTAATAATATAACGTAATATGCAGTGTATCATTGAAAATACATTATAATATAACGTAATATGCAGTGTATCATTGAAAATACCTTATAATATAACGGAATTTGTAGTGTATCATTGAAAATACCTTATAATATAACGTAATATGCAGTGTATTATTGAAAATACCTTATAACATATCCTAATATGCAGTGTATCATAGAAAATACCTTATAATATAACGTAATATGCAGTGTATCATTGAAAATACATTTTAATATAACGTAATATGCAGTGTATCATTGAAAATACCTTATAATATAACGTAATATGCAGTGTATCATTGAAAATACCTTATAATATAACGTAATATGCAGTGTATCATTGAAAATACCTTATAATATAACGTAATATGCATTGTATCATAGATAATAACTTATAATATAACGTAATTTGCAGTGTATCAATGAAAATACCTTATAATATAACGTGATATGCAATGTATCATTGAAAATAGTTTATAATATAACGTAATTTGTAGTGTATCTTTGAAAATACCTTATAATATAACGTAATATGCAGTGTATCATTGAAAACACCTTATAATATAACGAAATATGCAGTGTATCATTGAAAATACTTTATAATATGTCGTAGTTTAACATTGAAAATACCTAATAATATAACGTAATATGCAGTGTATCATTGAAAATAACTTATAATATAACGAAATATGCAGTGTGTCATTGAAAAGACCTTATAATATAGCGTAATATGCAGTGTATCATTGAAAATACCTTATGATGTAACGTAATATGCAGTGTATCATTGAAAATAACCTATAATATAACGAAATATGCAGTGTGTCATTGAAAAGACCTTATAATATAACGTAATATGCAGTGTATCATTGAAAATAACTTATAATATAACGAAATATGCAGTGTATCGTTGAAAATACCTTATAATATGTCGTAGTTTATCATTGAAAATACCTTATAATATAACGTAATATACAGTGTATCATTGAAAATACCTTATAATATAACGTAATATGCAGTGTATCATTGCAAATACCATATAATATAACGTAATATGCAGTGTATCATTGAAAATACCTTATATTATAACGTAATATGCAGTGTATCATTGAAAATACCTTATAATATAACGTAATATGCAGTGTATCATTGAAAATACCTTATATTATAACGTAATATGCAGTGTATCATTGAAAATACCTTATAATATAACGAAATATGCAGTGTGTCATTGAAAAGACCTTATAATATAACGTAATATTTAGTTTATCATTGAAAATACCTTATAACATAACGTAAATTGCAGAGTATCATTGAAAATACCTTATGATATAACGTAATATGCAGTGTATCATTGAAAAGACCTTATAATATAACGTAATATGCAGTGTATCATTGACAATACCTTATAATATAACGTACTATGCAGCGTATCATTGAAAATACCTTATAATATATCGTAATATGCAGTGTATCATTGAAAATACCATATAATATAACGTAATATGCAGTGTATCATTGAAAATACCTTATAATATAACGTAATATGCAGTGTATCATTGAAAATACCTTCTAATATAACGTAATATGCAGTGTATCATTGAAAATACCTTATAATATGTCGTAGTTTATCATTGAAAATACCTTATAATATAACGTAATATGCAGTGTATCATTGAAAATGCCTTATAATGTAACGTAATATGGAGTGTTTCAATGAAAATACCTTATAATACAACGTAATATGCAGTGTATCATTGAAAATACCTAATAATATAACGTAATATGCAGTGTATCATTGAAAATACATTATAATATAACGTAATATGCAGTGTATCATTGAAAATACCTTATAATATAACGGAATTTGTAGTGTATCATTGAAAATACCTTATAATATAACGTAATATGCAGTGTATCATTGAAAATACCTTATAATATATCGTATTATGCAATGTATCATTGAAAATACCTTATAATATAACGTAATATGCAGTGTATCATTGAAAATACCTTATAATATATAGTAGTTTATCATTGAAAATACCTTATAATATAACGTACTATGCAGCGTATCATTGAAAATACCTTATAATATAGCGTAATATGCAGTGTATCATTGAAAATACCTTATAATATAACGTAATATGCAGTGTATCATAGAAAATACCATGTAATATAACGTAATATACAGTGTATCATTGAAAATACCTTATAATATAACGTAATATGCAGTGTATCATTGAAAATACCTTCTAATATATCGTAGTTTATCATTGAAAATACCTTATAATATAACGTAATATGCAGTGTATCATTGGAAATAACTTATAATATGACGTAATATAGAGTGTATCATTGAAAATACCTTATAAAATAATGTAATATGCAGTGTATCATTGAAAATACCTTATAATATAGCGTAATATGCAGTATATCATTGAAAATACCTTATAATATTGCGTAATATGCAGTGTATCATTGAAAATACCTTATAATATAACGAAATATGCAGTGTATCATTGAAAATACCTTATAATATGTCGTAGTTTATCATTGAAAATACCTTATAATATAACGGAATTTGTAGTGTATCATTGAAAATACCTTATAATATAACGTAATATGCAGTGTATCATTGAAAATACCTTATAATATATCGTATTATGCAATGTATCATTGAAAATACCTTATAATATAACGTAATATGCAGTGTATCATTGAAAATACCTTATAATATATAGTAGTTTATCATTGAAAATACCTTATAATATAACGTAATATGCAGTGTATCATTGAAAATACCTTATGATGTAACGTAATATGCAGTGTATCATTGAAAATAACCTATAATATAACGAAATATGCAGTGTGTCATTGAAAAGACCTTATAATATAACGTAATATGCAGTGTATCATTGAAAATAACTTATAATATAACGAAATATGCAGTGTATCGTTGAAAATACCTTATAATATGTCGTAGTTTATCATTGAAAATACCTTATAATATAACGTAATATACAGTGTATCATTGAAAATACCTTATAATATAACGTAATATGCAGTGTATCATTGAAAATAACTTATAATATAACGAAATATGCAGTGTGTCATTGAAAAAACCTTATAATATAACGTAATATTTAGTTTATCATTGAAAATACCTTATAACATAACGTAAATTGCAGAGTATCATTGAAAATACCTTATGATATAACGTAATATGCAGTGTATCATTGAAAAGACCTTATAATATAACGTAATATGCAGTGTATCATTGACAATACCTTATAATATAACGTACTATGCAGTGTATCATTGAAAATACCTTATAATATATCGTAATATGCAGTGTATCATTGAAAATACCATATAATATAACGTAATATGCAGTGTGTCATTGAAAATACCTTATATTATAACGTAATATGCAGTGTATCATTGAAAATACCTTATAATATAACGTAATATGCAGTGTATCATTGAAAATACCTTCTAATATAACGTAATATGCAGTGTATCATTGAAAATACCTTATAATATAACGAAATATGCAGTGTATCATTGAAAATACCTTATAATATTGCGTAATATGCAGTGTATCATTGAAAATACCTTATAATATAACGAAATAGGCAGTGTATCATTGAAAATACCTTATAATATGTCGTAGTTTATCATTGAAAATACCTTATAATATAACGTAATATGCAGTGTATCATTGAAAATGCCTTATAATGTAACGTAATATGAAGTGTTTCAATGAAAATACCTTATAATACAACGTAATATGCAGTGTATCATTGAAAATACCTAATAATATAACGTAGTTTATCATTGAAAATACCTTATAATATAACGTACTATGCAGCGTATCATTGAAAATACCTTATAATATAGCGTAATATGCAGTGTATCATTGAAAATACCTTATAATATAACGGAATTTGTAGTGTATCATTGAAAATACCTTATAATATAACGTAATATGCAGTGTATCATTGAAAATACCTTATAATATATCGTATTATGCAATGTATCATTGAAAATACCTTATAATATAACGTAATATGCAGTGTATCATTGAAAATACCTTATAATATATAGTAGTTTATCATTGAAAATACCTTATAACATAACGTAATATACAGTGTAACATTGAAAATACCTTATAATATAACGTAATATGCAGTGTATCATAGAAAATACCATGTAATATAACGTAATATACAGTGTATCATTGAAAATACCTTATAATATAACGTAATATGCACTGTATCATTGACAATACCTTATAATATAACGTACTATGCAGTGTATCATTGAAAATACCTTATAATATATCGTAATATGCAGTGTATCATTGAAAATACCATATAATATAACGTAATATGCAGTGTGTCATTGAAAATACCTTATATTATAACGTAATATGCAGTGTATCATTGAAAATACCTTATAATATAACGTAATATGCAGTGTATCATTGAAAATACCTTCTAATATAACGTAATATGCAGTGTATCATTGAAAATACCTTATAATACAACGAAATATGCAGTGTATCATTGAAAATACCTTATAATATTGCGTAATATGCAGTGTATCATTGAAAATACCTTATAATATAACGAAATATGCAGTGTATCATTGAAAATACCTTATAATATGTCGTAGTTTATCATTGAAAATACCTTATAATATAACGTAATATGCAGTGTATCATTGAAAATGCCTTATAATGTAACGTAATATGAAGTGTTTCAATGAAAATACCTTATAATACAACGTAATATGCAGTGTATCATTGAAAATACCTAATAATATAACGTAATATGCAGTGTATCATTGAAAATACATTATAATATAACGTAATATGCAGTGTATCATTGAAAATACCTTATAATATAACGGAATTTGTAGTGTATCATTGAAAATACCTTATAATATAACGTAATATGCAGTGTATCATTGAAAATACCTTATAATATATCGTATTATGCAATGTATCATTGAAAATACCTTATAATATAACGGAATTTGTAGTGTATCATTGAAAATACCTTATAATATAACGTAATATGCAGTGTATCATTGAAAATACCTTATAATATATCGTATTATGCAATGTATCATTGAAAATACCTTATAATATAACGTAATATGCAGTGTATCATTGAAAATACCTTATAATATATAGTAGTTTATCATTGAAAATACCTTATAACATAACGTAATATACAGTGTAACATTGAAAATACCTTATAATATAACGTAATATGCAGTGTATCATAGAAAATACCATGTAATATAACGTAATATACAGTGTATCATTGAAAATACCTTATAATATAACGTAATATGCAGTGTATCATTGAAAAGCCCTTCTAATATATCGTAGTTTATCATTGAAAATACCTTATAACATAACGTAATATACAGTGTAACATTGAAAATACCTTATAATATAACGTATTATGCAGCGTATTATTGAAAATACCTTATAAAATAATGTAATATGCAGTGTATCATTGAAAATACCTTATAATATAGCGTAATATGCAGTATATCATTGAAAATACCTTATAATATTGCGTAATATGCAGTGTATCATTGAAAATACCTTATAATATAACGAAATATGCAGTGTATCATTGAAAATACCTTATAATATGTCGTAGTTTATCATTGAAAATACCTTATAATATAACGGAATTTGTAGTGTATCATTGAAAATACCTTATAATATAACTTAATATGCAGTGTATCATTGAAAATACCTTATAATATATCGTATTATGCAATGTATCATTGAAAATACCTTATAATATAACGTAATATGCAGTGTATCATTGAAAATACCTTATAATATATAGTAGTTTATCATTGAAAATACCTTATAATATAACGTAATATGCAGTGTATCATTGAAAATACCTTATGATGTAACGTAATATGCAGTGTATCATTGAAAATAACCTATAATATAACGAAATATGCAGTGTGTCATTGAAAAGACCTTATAATATAACGTAATATGCAGTGTATCATTGAAAATAACTTATAATATAACGAAATATGCAGTGTATCGTTGAAAATACCTTATAATATGTCGTAGTTTATCATTGAAAATACCTTATAATATAACGTAATATACAGTGTATCATTGAAAATACCTTATAATATAACGTAATATGCAGTGTATCATTGAAAATAACTTATAATATAACGAAATATGCAGTGTGTCATTGAAAAGACCTTATAATATAACGTAATATTTAGTTTATCATTGAAAATACCTTATAACATAACGTAAATTGCAGAGTATCATTGAAAATACCTTATGATATAACGTAATATGCAGTGTATCATTGAAAAGACCTTATAATATAACGTAATATGCAGTGTATCATTGACAATACCTTATAATATAACGTACTATGCAGTGTATCATTGAAAATACCTTATAATATATCGTAATATGCAGTGTATCATTGAAAATACCATATAATATAACGTAATATGCAGTGTGTCATTGAAAATACCTTATATTATAACGTAATATGCAGTGTATCATTGAAAATACCTTATAATATAACGTAATATGCAGTGTATCATTGAAAATACCTTCTAATATAACGTAATATGCAGTGTATCATTGAAAATACCTTATAATATAACGAAATATGCAGTGTATCATTGAAAATACCTTATAATATAACGAAATATGCAGTGTATCATTGAAAATACCTTATAATATAACGTAATATGCAGTGTATCATTGAAAATGCCTTATAATGTAACGTAATATGAAGTGTTTCAATGAAAATACCTTATAATACAACGTAATATGCAGTGTATCATTGAAAATACCTAATAATATAACGTAATATGCAGTGTATCATTGAAAATACATTATAATATAACGTAATATGCAGTGTATCATTGAAAATACCTTATAATATAACGGAATTTGTAGTGTATCATTGAAAATACCTTATAATATAACGTAATATGCAGTGTATCATTGAAAATACCTTATAATATATCGTATTATGCAATGTATCATTGAAAATACCTTATAATATAACGGAATTTGTAGTGTATCATTGAAAATACCTTATAATATAACGTAATATGCAGTGTATCATTGAAAATACCTTATAATATATCGTATTATGCAATGTATCATTGAAAATACCTTATAATATAACGTAATATGCAGTGTATCATTGAAAATACCTTATAATATATAGTAGTTTATCATTGAAAATACCTTATAACATAACGTAATATACAGTGTAACATTGAAAATACCTTATAATATAACGTAATCTGCAGTGTATCATAGAAAATACCATGTAATATAACGTAATATACAGTGTATCATTGAAAATACCTTATAATATAACGTAATATGCAGTGTATCATTGAAAATACCTTCTAATATATCGTAGTTTATCATTGAAAATACCTTATAACATAACGTAATATACAGTGTAACATTGAAAATACCTTATAATATAACGTATTAAGCAGCGTATTATTGAAAATACCTTATAATATAGCGTAATATGCAGTGTATCATTGAAAATACCTTATAATATAACGTAATATGCAGTGTATCATAGAAAATACCATGTAATATAACGTAATATACAGTGTATCATTGAAAATACCTTATAATATAACGTAATATGCAGTGTATCATTGAAAATACCTTCGAATATATCGTAGTTTATCATTGAAAATACCTTATAATATAACGTAATATGCAGTGTATCATTGGAAATAACTTATAATATGACGTAATATGGAGTGTATCATTGAAAATACCTTATAATATATCGTAGTTTATCATTGAAAATTCCTTATAATGTAACGTAATATGCAGTGTATCATTGGCAACACCATATAATATGACGTAATATGCAGTGTATCATAGAAAATACCTTATAATATAACGTAACATGCAGTGTATCATTGAAAATACCTTATAATATAACGTAATATGCAGTGTATCATTGAAAATACCTTATAATATAGCGTAATATGCAGTATATCATTGAAAATACCTTATAATATAGCGTAATATGCAGTGTATCATTGAAAATACCTTATAATATAACGAAATATGCAGTGTATCATTGAAAATACCTTATAATATAACGTAATATGCAGTGTATCATTGAAAATGCCTTATAATGTAACGTAATATGAAGTGTTTCAATGAAAATACCTTATAATACAACGTAATATGCAGTGTATCATTGAAAATACCTAATAATATAACGTAATATGCCGTGTATCATTGAAAATACATTATAATATAACGTAATATGCAGTGTATCATTGAAAATACCTTATAATATAACGGAATTTGTAGTGTATCATTGAAAATACCTTATAATATAACGTAATATGCAGTGTATCATTGAAAATACCTTATAATATATCGTATTATGCAATGTATCATTGAAAATACCTTATAATATAACGGAATTTGTAGTGTATCATTGAAAATACCTTATAATATAACGTAATATGCAGTGTATCATTGAAAATACCTTATAATATATCGTATTATGCAATGTATCATTGAAAATACCTTATAATATAACGTAATATGCAGTGTATCATTGAAAATACCTTATAATATATAGTAGTTTATCATTGAAAATACCTTATAACATAACGTAATATACAGTGTAACATTGAAAATACCTTATAATATAACGTAATCTGCAGTGTATCATAGAAAATACCATGTAATATAACGTAATATACAGTGTATCATTGAAAATACCTTATAATATAACGTAATATGCAGTGTATCATTGAAAATACCTTCTAATATATCGTAGTTTATCATTGAAAATACCTTATAACATAACGTAATATACAGTGTAACATTGAAAATACCTTATAATATAACGTATTAAGCAGCGTATTATTGAAAATACCTTATAATATAACGTAATATGCAGTGTATCATTGAAAATACCTTATAATATAACGTAATATGCAGTGTATCATAGAAAATACCATGTAATATAACGTAATATACAGTGTATCATTGAAAATACCTTATAATATAACGTAATATGCAGTGTATCATTGAAAATACCTTCTAATATATCGTAGTTTATCATTGAAAATACCTTATAATATAACGTAATATGCAGTGTATCATTGGAAATAACTTATAATATGACGTAATATGGAGTGTATCATTGAAAATACCTTATAATATATCGTAGTTTATCATTGAAAATTCCTTATAATGTAACGTAATATGCAGTGTATCATTGGCAACACCATATAATATGACGTAATATGCAGTGTATCATAGAAAATACCTTATAATATAACGTAACATGCAGTGTATCATTGAAAATACCTTATAATATAACGTAATATGCAGTGTATCATTGAAAATACCTTATAATATAGCGTAATATGCAGTATATCATTGAAAATACCTTATAATATAGCGTAATATGCAGTGTATCATTGAAAATACCTTATAATATAACGAAATATGCAGTGTATCATTGAAAATACCTTATAATATGTCGTAGTTTATCATTGAAAATACCTTATAATATAACGTAATATGCAGAGTATCATTGAAAATGCCTTATAATGTAACGTAATATGGAGTGTTTCAATGAAAATACCTTATAATACAACGTAATATGCAGTGTATCATTGAAAATACCTAATAATATAACGTAATATGCAGTGTATCATTGAAAATACCTTATAATATAACGTAATATGCAGTGTATCATTTAAAATACCTTATAATATATTGTAGTTTATCATTGAAAATACCTTATAACATAACGTAATATACAGTGTAACATTGAAAATACCTTATAATATAACGTACTATGCAGCGTATCATTGAAAATACCTTATAATATATCGTAATATGCAGTGTATCATTGAAAATACCATATAATATAACGTAATATGCAGTGTATCAATGAAAATGCCTTATAATGTAACGTAATATGGTGTGTTTCAATGAAAATACCTTATAATACAACGGAATATGCAGAGTATCATTGAAAATACCTTATAATATAACGTAATATGCAGTGTATCATTGGAAATAACTTATAATATGACGTAATATGGAGTGTATCATTGAAAATACCTTATAATATATCGTAGTTTATCATTGAAAATTCCTTATAATATAACGTAATATGCAGTGTATCATTGGCAATACCATATAATATGACGTAATATGCAGTGTATCATAGAAAATACCTTATAATATAACGTAACATGCAGTGTATCATTGAAAATACCTTATAATATAACGTAATATGCAGTGTATCATTGAAAATACCTTATAATATAGCGTAATATGCAGTATATCATTGAAAATACCTTATAATATAGCGTAATATGCAGTGTATCATTGGCAATACCATATAATATGACGTAATATGCAGTGTATCATAGAAAATACCTTATAATATAACGTAACATGCAGTGTATCATTGAAAATACCTTATAATATAACGTAACATGCAGTGTATCATTGAAAATACCTTATAATATAACGGAATTTGTAGTGTATCATTGAAAATACCTTATAATATAACGTAATATGCAGTGTATCATTGAAAATACCTTATAATATATCGTATTATGCAATGTATCATTGAAAATACCTTATAATATAACGGAATTTGTAGTGTATCATTGAAAATACCTTATAATATAACGTAATATGCAGTGTATCATTGAAAATACCTTATAATATATCGTATTATGCAATGTATCATTGAAAATACCTTATAATATAACGTAATATGCAGTGTATCATTGAAAATACCTTATAATATATAGTAGTTTATCATTGAAAATACCTTATAACATAACGTAATATACAGTGTAACATTGAAAATACCTTATAATATAACGTATTATGCAGCGTATTATTGAAAATACCTTATAATATAGCGTAATATGCAGTGTATCATTGAAAATACCTTATAATATAACGTAATATGCAGTGTATCATAGAAAATACCATGTAATATAACGTAATATACAGTGTATCATTGAAAATACCTTATAATATAACGTAATATGCAGTGTATCATTGAAAATACCTTCTAATATATCGTAGTTTATCATTGAAAATACCTTATAATATAACGTAATATGCAGTGTATCAATGGAAATAACTTATAATATGACGTAATATGGAGTGTATCATTGAAAATACCTTATAATATATCGTAGTTTATCATTGAAAATTCCTTATAATATAACGTAATATGCAGTGTATCATTGGCAATACCATATAATATGACGTAATATGCAGTGTATCATAGAAAATACCTTATAATATAACGTAACATGCAGTGTATCATTGAAAATACCTTATAATATAACGTAATATGCAGTGTATCATTGAAAATACCTTATAATATAGCGTAATATGCAGTATATCATTGAAAATACCTTATAATATAGCGTAATATGCAGTGTATCATTGAAAATACCTTATAATATAACGAAATATGCAGTGTATCATTGAAAATACCTTATAATATGTCGTAGTTTATCATTGAAAATACCTTATAATATAACGTAATATGCAGTGTATCATTGAAAATGCCTTATAATGTAACGTAATATGGAGTGTTTCAATGAAAATACCTTATAATACAACGTAATATGCAGTGTATCATTGAAAATACCTAATAATATAACGTAATATGCAGTGTATCATTGAAAATACCTTATAATATAACGTACATTGCAGCGTATCACTGAAAATACCTTCTAATATATCGTAGTTTATCATTGAAAATACCTTATAATATAACGTAATATGCAGTGTATCATTGAAAATACCTTATAATATGACGTAATATGCAGTGTATCATTGAAAATACATTATAATATATAGTAGTTTATCATTGAAAATACCTTATAACATAACGTAATATACAGTTTAACATTGAAAATACCTTATAATATAACGTACTATGCAGCGTATCATTGAAAATACCTTATAATATATCGTAATATGGAGTGTATCATTGAAAATACCATATAATATAACGTAATATGCAGTGTATCATTGAAAATACCTTATAATATAACGTAATATGCAGTGTATCATTGAAAATACCTTATAATATAACGTAATTTGTAGTGTATCTTTGAAAATACCTTATAATATATCGTAGTTTATCATTGAAAATTCCTTATAATATAACGTAATATGCAGTGTATCATTGGCAATACCATATAATATGACGTAATATGCAGTGTATCATAGAAAATACCTTATAATATAACGTAACATGCAGTGTATCATTGAAAATACCTTATAATATAACGTAATATGCAGTGTATCATTGAAAATACCTTATAATATAGCGTACTATGCAGTGTATCATTGAAAATACCTTATAATATAACGTAATTTGTAGTGTATCTTTGAAAATACCTTATAATATATCGTAGTTTATCATTGAAAATACCTTATAATATAACGTAATATGCAGTGTATCATAGAAAATACCATGTAATATAACGTAATATACAGTGTATCATTGAAAATACCTTATAATATAACGTAATATGCAGTGTATCATTGAAAATACCTTCTAATATATCGTAGTTTATCATTGAAAATACCTTATAATATAACGTAATATGCAGTGTATCATTGGAAATAACTTATAATATGACGTAATATGGAGTGTATCATTGAAAATACCTTATAATATATCGTAGTTTATCATTGAAAATTCCTTATAATATAACGTAATATGCAGTGTATCATTGGCAATACCATATAATATGACGTAATATGCAGTGTATCATAGAAAATACCTTATAATATAACGTAACATGCAGTGTATCATTGAAAATACCTTATAATATAACGTAATATGCAGTGTATCATTGAAAATACCTTATAATATAACGTAATATGCATTGTATCATAGAAAATAACTTATAATATAACGTAATTTGCAGTGTATCAATGAAAATACCTTATAATATAACGTGATATGCAATGTATCATTGAAAATAGCTTATAATATAACGTAATTTGTAGTGTATCTTTGAAAATACCTTATAATATAACGTAATATGCAGTGTATCATTGAAAACACCTTATAATATAACGAAATATGCAGTGTATCATTGAAAATACTTTATAATATGTCGTAGTTTAACATTGAAAATACCTAATAATATAACGTAATATGCAGTGTATCATTGAAAATAACTTATAATATAACGAAATATGCAGTGTGTCATTGAAAAGACCTTATAATATAGCGTAATATGCATTGTATCATTGAAAATACCTTATGATGTAACGTAATATGCAGTGTATCATTGAAAATAACCTATAATATAACGAAATATGCAGTGTGTCATTGAAAAGACCTTATAATATAACGTAATATGCAGTGTATCATTGAAAATAACTTATAATATAACGTAATATGCAGTGTATCATAGAAAATACCTTATAATATAACGTAACATGCAGTGTAACATTGAAAATACCTTATAATATAACGTAACATGCAGTGTATCATTGAAAATACCTTATAATATAACGGAATTTGTAGTGTATCATTGAAAATACCTTATAATATAACGTAATATGCAGTGTATCATTGAAAATACCTTATAATATATCGTATTATGCAATGTATCATTGAAAATACCTTATAATATAACGGAATTTGTAGTGTATCATTGAAAATACCTTATAATATAACGTAATATGCAGTGTATCATTGAAAATACCTTATAATATATCGTATTATGCAATGTATCATTGAAAATACCTTATAATATAACGTAATATGCAGTGTATCATTGAAAATACCTTATAATATATAGTAGTTTATCATTGAAAATACCTTATAACATAACGTAATATACAGTGTAACATTGAAAATACCTTATAATATAACGTATTATGCAGCGTATTATTGAAAATACCTTATAATATAGCGTAATATGCAGTGTATCATTGAAAATACCTTATAATATAACGTAATATGCAGTGTATCATAGAAAATACCATGTAATATAACGTAATATACAGTGTATCATTGAAAATACCTTATAATATAACGTAATATGCAGTGTATCATTGAAAATACCTTCTAATATATCGTAGTTTATCATTGAAAATACCTTATAATATAACGTAACATGCAGTGTATCATTGAAAATACCTTATAATATAACGGAATTTGTAGTGTATCATTGAAAATACCTTATAATATAACGTAATATGCAGTGTATCATTGAAAATACCTTATAATATATCGTATTATGCAATGTATCATTGAAAATACCTTATAATATAACGGAATTTGTAGTGTATCATTGAAAATACCTTATAATATAACGTAATATGCAGTGTATCATTGAAAATACCTTATAATATATCGTATTATGCAATGTATCATTGAAAATACCTTATAATATAACGTAATATGCAGTGTATCATTGAAAATACCTTATAATATATAGTAGTTTATCATTGAAAATACCTTATAACATAACGTAATATACAGTGTAACATTGAAAATACCTTATAATATAACGTATTATGCAGCGTATTATTGAAAATACCTTATAATATAGCGTAATATGCAGTGTATCATTGAAAATACCTTATAATATAACGTAATATGCAGTGTATCATAGAAAATACCATGTAATATAACGTAATATACAGTGTATCATTGAAAATACCTTATAATATAACGTAATATGCAGTGTATCATTGAAAATACCTTCTAATATATCGTAGTTTATCATTGAAAATACCTTATAATATAACGTAATATGCAGTGTATCAATGGAAATAACTTATAATATGACGTAATATGGAGTGTATCATTGAAAATACCTTATAATATATCGTAGTTTATCATTGAAAATTCCTTATAATATAACGTAATATGCAGTGTATCATTGGCAATACCATATAATATGACGTAATATGCAGTGTATCATAGAAAATACCTTATAATATAACGTAACATGCAGTGTATCATTGAAAATACCTTATAATATAACGTAATATGCAGTGTATCATTGAAAATACCTTATAATATAGCGTAATATGCAGTATATCATTGAAAATACCTTATAATATAGCGTAATATGCAGTGTATCATTGAAAATACCTTATAATATAACGAAATATGCAGTGTATCATTGAAAATACCTTATAATATGTCGTAGTTTATCATTGAAAATACCTTATAATATAACGTAATATGCAGTGTATCATTGAAAATGCCTTATAATGTAACGTAATATGGAGTGTTTCAATGAAAATACCTTATAATACAACGTAATATGCAGTGTATCATTGAAAATACCTAATAATATAACGTAATATGCAGTGTATCATTGAAAATACCTTATAATATAACGTACATTGCAGCGTATCACTGAAAATACCTTCTAATATATCGTAGTTTATCATTGAAAATACCTTATAATATAACGTAATATACAGTGTATCATTGAAAATACCTTATAATATGACGTAATATGCAGTGTATCATTGAAAATACCTTATAATATATAGTAGTTTATCATTGAAAATACCTTATAACATAACGTAATATACAGTTTAACATTGAAAATACCTTATAATATAACGTACTATGCAGCGTATCATTGAAAATACCTTATAATATATCGTAATATGGAGTGTATCATTGAAAATACCATATAATATAACGTAATATGCAGTGTATCATTGAAAATACCTTATAATATAACGTAATATGCAGTGTATCATTGAAAATACCTTATAATATAACGTAATTTGTAGTGTATCTTTGAAAATACCTTATAATATATCGTAGTTTATCATTGAAAATTCCTTATAATATAACGTAATATGCAGTGTATCATTGGCAATACCATATAATATGACGTAATATGCAGTGTATCATAGAAAATACCTTATAATATAACGTAACATGCAGTGTATCATTGAAAATACCTTATAATATAACGTAATATGCAGTGTATCATTGAAAATACCTTATAATATAGCGTACTATGCAGTGTATCATTGAAAATACCTTATAATATAACGTAATTTGTAGTGTATCTTTGAAAATACCTTATAATATATCGTAGTTTATCATTGAAAATACCTTATAATATAACGTAATATGCAGTGTATCATAGAAAATACCTTGTAATATAACGTAATATACAGTGTATCATTGAAAATACCTTATAATATAACGTAATATGCAGTGTATCATTGAAAATACCTTCTAATATATCGTAGTTTATCATTGAAAATACCTTATAATATAACGTAATATGCAGTGTATCATTGGAAATAACTTATAATATGACGTAATATGGAGTGTATCATTGAAAATACCTTATAATATATCGCAGTTTATCATTGAAAATTCCTTATAATATAACGTAATATGCAGTGTATCATTGGCAATACCATATAATATGACGTAATATGCAGTGTATCATAGAAAATACCTTATAATATAACGTAACATGCAGTGTATCATTGAAAATACCTTATAATATAACGTAATATGCAGTGTATCATTGAAAATACCTTATAATATAGCGTAATATGCAGTATATCATTGAAAATACCTTATAATATAGCGTAATATGCAGTGTATCATTGGCAATACCATATAATATGACGTAATATGCAGTGTATCATAGAAAATACCTTATAATATAACGTAACATGCAGTGTAACATTGAAAATACCTTATAATATAACGTAACATGCAGTGTATCATTGAAAATACCTTATAATATAACGGAATTTGTAGTGTATCATTGAAAATACCTTATAATATAACGTAATATGCAGTGTATCATTGAAAATACCTTATAATATATCGTATTATGCAATGTATCATTGAAAATACCTTATAATATAACGGAATTTGTAGTGTATCATTGAAAATACCTTATAATATAACGTAATATGCAGTGTATCATTGAAAATACCTTATAATATATCGTATTATGCAATGTATCATTGAAAATACCTTATAATATAACGTAATATGCAGTGTATCATTGAAAATACCTTATAATATATAGTAGTTTATCATTGAAAATACCTTATAACATAACGTAATATACAGTGTAACATTGAAAATACCTTATAATATAACGTATTATGCAGCGTATTATTGAAAATACCTTATAATATAGCGTAATATGCAGTGTATCATTGAAAATACCTTATAATATAACGTAATATGCAGTGTATCATAGAAAATACCATGTAATATAACGTAATATACAGTGTATCATTGAAAATACCTTATAATATAACGTAATATGCAGTGTATCATTGAAAATACCTTCTAATATATCGTAGTTTATCATTGAAAATACCTTATAATATAACGTAATATGCAGTGTATCATTGGAAATAACTTATAATATGACGTAATATGGAGTGTATCATTGAAAATACCTTATAATATATCGTAGTTTATCATTGAAAATTCCTTATAATATAACGTAATATGCAGTGTATCATTGGCAATACCATATAATATGACGTAATATGCAGTGTATCATAGAAAATACCTTATAATATAACGTAATATGCAGTGTATCATTGAAAATACCTTATAATATAACGTAATATGCAGTGTATCATTGAAAATACCTTATAATATAGCGTAATATGCAGTATATCATTGAAAATACCTTATAATATAGCGTAATATGCAGTGTATCATTGAAAATACCTTATAATATAACGAAATATGCAGTGTATCATTGAAAATACCTTATAATATGTCGTAGTTTATCATTGAAAATACCTTATAATATAACGTAATATGCAGTGTATCATTGAAAATGCCTTATAATGTAACGTAATATGGAGTGTTTCAATGAAAATACCTTATAATACAACGTAATATGCAGTGTATCATTGAAAATACCTAATAATATAACGTAATATGCAGTGTATCATTGAAAATACCTTATAATATAACGTACATTGCAGCGTATCACTGAAAATACCTTCTAATATATCGTAGTTTATCATTGAAAATACCTTATAATATAACGTAATATACAGTGTATCATTGAAAATACCTTATAATATGACGTAATATGCAGTGTATCATTGAAAATACCTTATAATATATAGTAGTTTATCATTGAAAATACCTTATAACATAACGTAATATACAGTTTAACATTGAAAATACCTTATAATATAACGTACTATGCAGCGTATCATTGAAAATACCTTATAATATATCGTAATATGGAGTGTATCATTGAAAATACCATATAATATAACGTAATATGCAGTGTATCATTGAAAATACCTTATAATATAGCGTACTATGCAGTGTATCATTGAAAATACCTTATAATATAACGTAATTTGTAGTGTATCTTTGAAAATACCTTATAATATATCGTAGTTTATCATTGAAAATTCCTTATAATATAACGTAATATGCAGTGTATCATTGGCAATACCATATAATATGACGTAATATGCAGTGTATCATAGAAAATACCTTATAATATAACGTAACATGCAGTGTATCATTGAAAATACCTTATAATATAACGTAATATGCAGTGTATCATTGAAAATACCTTATAATATAGCGTAATATGCAGTATATCATTGAAAATCCCTTATAATATAGCGTAATATGCAGTGTATCATTGAAAATACCTTATAATATAACGAAATATGCAGTGTATCATTGAAAATACCTTATAATATGTCATAGTTTATCATTGAAAATACCTTATAATATAACGTAATATGCAGTGTATCATTGAAAATGCCTTATAATGTAACGTAATATGGAGTGTTTCAATGAAAATACCTTATAATACAACGTAATATGCAGTGTATCATTGAAAATACCTAATAATATAACGTAATATGCAGTGTATCATTGAAAATACCTTATAATATAACGTACTATGCATCGTATCATTGAAAATACCTTATAATATATCGTAATATGGAGTGTATCATTGAAAATACCATATAATATAACGTAATATGCAGTGTATCATTGAAAATACCTTATAATATAGCGTACTATGCAGTGTATCATTGAAAATACCTTATAATATAACGTAATTTGTAGTGTATCTTTGAAAATACCTTATAATATAACGTAATATGCAGTGTATAATTGAAAATAACTTATAATATAACGAAATAAGCAGTGTGTCATTGAAAAGACCTTGTAATATAACGTAATATGCAGTGTATCATTGAAAATACCTTATAATATAACGTAATATGCAGTGTATCATTGAAAATACCTTATAATATAACGTAATATGCAGTGTATCATTGAAAATGCCTTATAATGTAACGTAATATGGAGTGTTTCAATGAAAATACCTTATAATACAACGGAATATGCAGAGTATCATTGAAAATACCTTATAATATAACATAATATGCAGTGTATCATTGGAAATAACTTATAATATGACGTAATATGGAGTGTATCATTGAAAATACCTTATAATATATCGTAGTTTATCATTGAAAATTCCTTATAATATAACGTAATATGCAGTGTATCATTGGCAATACCATATAATATGACGTAATATGCAGTGTATCATAGAAAATACCTTATAATATAACGTAACATGCAGTGTATCATTGAAAATACCTTATAATATAACGTAATATGCAGTGTATCATTGAAAATACCTTATAATATAGCGTAATATGCAGTATATCATTGAAAATACCTTATAATATAGCGTAATATGCAGTGTATCATTGAAAATACCTTATAATATAACGAAATATGCAGTGTATCATTGAAAATACCTTATAATATGTCGTAGTTTATCATTGAAAATACCTTATAATATAACGTAATATGCAGTGTATCATTGAAAATGCCTTATAATGTAACGTAATATGGAGTGTTTCAATGAAAATACCTTATAATACAACGTAATATGCAGTGTATCATTGAAAATACCTAATAATATAACGTAATATGCAGTGTATCATTGAAAATACCTTATAATATAACGTACTATGCAGCGTATCATTGAAAATACCTTATAATATATCGTAATATGGAGTGTATCATTGAAAATACCATATAATATAACGAAATAAGCAGTGTGTCATTGAAAAGACCTTGTAATATAACGTAATATGCAGTGTATCATTGAAAATACCTTATAATATAACGAAATATGCAGTGTATCATTGAAAATACCTTATAATATAACGTAATATGCAGTGTATAATTGAAAATAACTTATAATATAACGAAATAAGCAGTGTGTCATTGAAAAGACCTTGTAATATAACGTAATATGCAGTGTATCATTGAAAACACCTTATAATATAACGAAATATGCAGTGTATCATTGAAAATACCTTATAATATGTCGTAGTTTAACATTGAAAATACCTAATAATATAACGTAATATGCAGTGTATCATTGAAAATGCCTTATAGTGTAACGTAATTTGTAGTGTATCATTGAAAATACCTTATAATATAACGTAATATGCAGTGTATCATTGAAAATACCTTATAATATAACGTAATATGCAGTGTATCATTGAAAATACATTATAATATAACGTAATATGCAGTTTATCATTGAAAATACCTTATAATATAACGGAATTTGTAGTGTATCATTGAAAATACCATGTAATATAACGTAATATACAGTGTATCATTGAAAATACCTTATAATATAACGTAATATGCAGTGTATCATTGAAAATACCTTCTAATATATCGTAGTTTATCATTGAAAATACCTTATAATATAACGTAATATGCAGTGTATCAATGGAAATAACTTATAATATGACGTAATATGGAGTGTATCATTGAAAATACCTTATAATATATCGTAGTTTATCATTGAAAATTCCTTATAATATAACGTAATATGCAGTGTATCATTGGCAATACCATATAATATGACGTAATATGCAGTGTATCATAGAAAATACCTTATAATATAACGTAACATGCAGTGTATCATTGAAAATACCTTATAATATAACGTAATATGCAGTGTATCATTGAAAATACCTTATAATATAGCGTAATATGCAGTATATCATTGAAAATACCTTATAATATAGCGTAATATGCAGTGTATCATTGAAAATACCTTATAATATAACGAAATATGCAGTGTATCATTGAAAATACCTTATAATATGTCGTAGTTTATCATTGAAAATACCTTATAATATAACGTAATATGCAGTGTATCATTGAAAATGCCTTATAATGTAACGTAATATGGAGTGTTTCAATGAAAATACCTTATAATACAACGTAATATGCAGTGTATCATTGAAAATACCTTATAATATATCGTAATATGGAGTGTATCATTGAAAATACCATATAATATAACGAAATAAGCAGTGTGTCATTGAAAAGACCTTGTAATATAACGTAATATGCAGTGTATCATTGAAAACACCTTATAATATAACGAAATATGCAGTGTATCATTGAAAATACCTTATAATATAACGTAATATGCAGTGTATAATTGAAAATAACTTATAATATAACGAAATAAGCAGTGTGTCATTGAAAAGACCTTATAATATAACGTAATATGCAGTGTATCATTGAAAATACCTTATAATATAACGAAATATGCAGTGTATCATTGAAAATACCTTATAATATGTCGTAGTTTAACATTGAAAATACCTAATAATATAACGTAATATGCAGTGTATCATTGAAAATGCCTTATAGTGTAACGTAATTTGTAGTGTATCATTGAAAATACCTTATAATATAACGTAATATGCAGTGTATCATTGAAAATACCTTATAATATAACGTAATATGCAGTGTATCATTGAAAATACATTATAATATAACGTAATATGCAGTTTATCATTGAAAATACCTTATAATATAACGGAATTTGTAGTGTATCATTGAAAATACCATGTAATATAACGTAATATACAGTGTATCATTGAAAATACCTTATAATATAACGTAATATGCAGTGTATCATTGAAAATACCTTCTAATATATCGTAGTTTATCATTGAAAATACCTTATAATATAACGTAATATGCAGTGTATCATTGGAAATAACTTATAATATGACGTAATATGGAGTGTATCATTGAAAATACCTTATAATATATCGTAGTTTATCATTGAAAATTCCTTATAATATAACGTAATATGCAGTGTATCATTGGCAATACCATATAATATGACGTAATATGCAGTGTATCATAGAAAATACCTTATAATATAACGTAACATGCAGTGTATCATTGAAAATACCTTATAATATAACGTAATATGCAGTGTATCATTGAAAATACCTTATAATATAGCGTAATATGCAGTATATCATTGAAAATACCTTATAATATAGCGTAATATGCAGTGTATCATTGAAAATACCTTATAATATAACGAAATATGCAGTGTATCATTGAAAATACCTTATAATATGTCGTAGTTTATCATTGAAAATACCTTATAATATAACGTAATATGCAGTGTATCATTGAAAATGCCTTATAATGTAACGTAATATGGAGTGTTTCAATGAAAATACCTTATAATACAACGTAATATGCAGTGTATCATTGAAAATACCTAATAATATAACGTAATATGCAGTGTATCATTGAAAATACCTTATAATATAACGTACATTGCAGCGTATCACTGAAAATACCTTCTAATATATCGTAGTTTATCATTGAAAATACCTTATAATATAACGTAATATACAGTGTATCATTGAAAATACCTTATAATATGACGTAATATGCAGTGTATCATTGAAAATACCTTATAATATATAGTAGTTTATCATTGAAAATACCTTATAACATAACGTAATATACAGTTTAACATTGAAAATACCTTATAATATAACGTACTATGCAGCGTATCATTGAAAATACCTTATAATATATCGTAATATGGAGTGTATCATTGAAAATACCATATAATATAACGTAATATGCAGTGTATCATTGAAAATACCTTATAATATAGCGTACTATGCAGTGTATCATTGAAAATACCTTATAATATAACGTAATTTGTAGTGTATCTTTGAAAATACCTTATAATATAACGTAATATGCAGTGTATAATTGAAAATAACTTATAATATAACGAAATAAGCAGTGTGTCATTGAAAAGACCTTGTAATATAACGTAATATGCAGTGTATCATTGAAAATACCTTATAATATAACGTAATATGCAGTGTATCATTGAAAATACCTTATAATATAACGTAATATGCAGTGTATCATTGAAAATGCCTTATAATGTAACGTAATATGGAGTGTTTCAATGAAAATACCTTATAATACAACGGAATATGCAGAGTATCATTGAAAATACCTTATAATATAACATAATATGCAGTGTATCATTGGAAATAACTTATAATATGACGTAATATGGAGTGTATCATTGAAAATACCTTATAATATATCGTAGTTTATCATTGAAAATTCCTTATAATATAACGTAATATGCAGTGTATCATTGGCAATACCATATAATATGACGTAATATGCAGTGTATCATAGAAAATACCTTATAATATAACGTAACATGCAGTGTATCATTGAAAATACCTTATAATATAACGTAATATGCAGTGTATCATTGAAAATACCTTATAATATAGCGTAATATGCAGTATATCATTGAAAATACCTTATAATATAGCGTAATATGCAGTGTATCATTGAAAATACCTTATAATATAACGAAATATGCAGTGTATCATTGAAAATACCTTATAATATGTCGTAGTTTATCATTGAAAATACCTTATAATATAACGTAATATGCAGTGTATCATTGAAAATGCCTTATAATGTAACGTAATATGGAGTGTTTCAATGAAAATACCTTATAATACAACGTAATATGCAGTGTATCATTGAAAATACCTAATAATATAACGTAATATGCAGTGTATCATTGAAAATACCTTATAATATAACGTACTATGCAGCGTATCATTGAAAATACCTTATAATATATCGTAATATGCAGTGTATCATTGAAAATACCATATAATATAACGAAATAAGCAGTGTGTCATTGAAAAGACCTTGTAATATAACGTAATATGCAGTGTATCATTGAAAACACCTTATAATATAACGAAATATGCAGTGTATCATTGAAAATACCTTATAATATAACGTAATATGCAGTGTATAATTGAAAATAACTTATAATATAACGAAATAAGCAGTGTGTCATTGAAAAGACCTTGTAATATAACGTAATATGCAGTGTATCATTGAAAACACCTTATAATATAACGAAATATGCAGTGTATCATTGAAAATACCTTATAATATGTCGTAGTTTAACATTGAAAATACCTAATAATATAACGTAATATGCAGTGTATCATTGAAAATGCCTTATAGTGTAACGTAATTTGTAGTGTATCATTGAAAATACCTTATAATATAACGTAATATGCAGTGTATCATTGAAAATACCTTATAATATAACGTAATATGCAGTGTATCATTGAAAATACATTATAATATAACGTAATATGCAGTTTATCATTGAAAATACCTTATAATATAACGGAATTTGTAGTGTATCATTGAAAATACCTTATAATATAACGTAATATGCAGTGTATCATTTAAAATACCTTATAATATATTGTAGTTTATCATTGAAAATACCTTATAACATAACGTAATATACAGTGTAACATTGAAAATACCTTATAATATAACGTACTATGCAGCGTATCATTGAAAATACCTTATAATATATCGTAATATGCAGTGTATCATTGAAAATACCATATAATATAACGTAATATGCAGTGTATCATTGAAAATGCCTTATAATGTAACGTAATATGGAGTGTTTCAATGAAAATACCTTATAATACAACGGAATATGCAGAGTATCATTGAAAATACCTTATAATATAACATAATATGCAGTGTATCATTGGAAATAACTTATAATATGACGTAATATGGAGTGTATCATTGAAAATACCTTATAATATATCGTAGTTTATCATTGAAAATACCTTATAATATAGCGTAATATGCAGTGTATCATTGAAAATACCTAATAATATAACGTAATATGCAGTGTATCATTGAAAATACCTTATAATATAACGTACTATGCAGCGTATCATTGAAAATACCTTATAATATATCGTAATATGGAGTGTATCATTGAAAATACCATATAATATAACGTAATATGCAGTGTATCATTGAAAATACCTTATAATATAGCGTACTATGCAGTGTATCATTGAAAATACCTTATAATATAACGTAATTTGTAGTGTATCTTTGAAAATACCTTATAATATAACGTAATATGCAGTGTATAATTGAAAATAACTTATAATATAACGAAATAAGCAGTGTGTCATTGAAAAGACCTTGTAATATAACGTAATATGCAGTATATCATTGAAAACACCTTATAATATAACGAAATATGCAGTGTATCATTGAAAATACCTTATAATATGTCGTAGTTTAACAATGAAAATACCTAATAATATAACGTAATATGCAGTGTATCATTGAAAATGCCTTATAGTGTAACGTAATTTGTAGTGTATCATTGAAAATACCTTATAATATAACGTAATATGCAGTGTATCATTGAAAATACCTTATAATATAACGTAATATGCAGTGTATCATTGAAAATACATTATAATATAACGTAATATGCAGTTTATCATTGAAAATACCTTATAATATAACGGAATTTGTAGTGTATCATTGAAAATACCTTATAATATAACGTAATATGCAGTGTATCATTTAAAATACCTTATAATATATTGTAGTTTATCATTGAAAATACCTTATAACATAACGTAATATACAGTGTAACATTGAAAATACCTTATAATATAACGTACTATGCAGCGTATCATTGAAAATGCCTTATAATGTAACGTAATATGGAGTGTTTCAATGAAAATACCTTATAATACAACGGAATATGCAGAGTATCATTGAAAATACCTTATAATATAACGTAATATGCAGTGTATCATTGAAAACACCTTATAATATAACGAAATATGCAGTGTATCATTGAAAATACCTTATAATATGTCGTAGTTTAACATTGAAAATACCTAATAATATAACGTAATATGCAGTGTATCATTGAAAATGCCTTATAGTGTAACGTAATTTGTAGTGTATCATTGAAAATACCTTATAATATAACGTAATATGCAGTGTATCATTGAAAATACCTAATAATATAACGTAATATGCAGTGTATCATTGAAAATACCTTATAATATGTCGTAGTTTATCATTGAAAATACCTTATAATATAACGTAATATGCAGTGTATCATTGAAAATGCCTTATAATGTAACGTAATATGGAGTGTTTCAATGAAAATACCTTATAATACAACGTAATATGCAGTGTATCATTGAAAATACCTAATAATATAACGTAATATGCAGTGTATCATTGAAAATACCTTATAATATAACGTACATTGCAGCGTATCACTGAAAATACCTTCTAATATATCGTAGTTTATCATTGAAAATACCTTATAATATAACGTAATATACAGTGTATCATTGAAAATACCTTATAATATAACGTAATTTGTAGTGTATCATTGAAAATACCTTATAATATAACGTAATATGCAGTGTATCATTGAAAATACCTTATAATGTAACGTAATATGCAGTGTATCATTGAAAATACATTATAATATAACGTAATATGCAGTTTATCATTGAAAATACCTTATAATATAACGGAATTTGTAGTGTATCATTGAAAATACCTTATAATGTAACGTAATATGCAGTGTATCATTGAAAATGCCATATAGTGTAACGTAATTTGTAGTGTATCATTGAAAATACCTTATAATATAACGTAATATGCAGTGTATCATTGAAAATACCTTATAATGTAACGTAATATGCAGTGTATCATTGAAAATACATTATAATATAACGTAATATGCAGTTTATCATTGAAAATACCTTATAATATAACGGAATTTGTAGTGTATCTTTGAAAATACCTTATAATATAACGTAATATGCAGTGTATAATTGAAAATAACTTATAATATGACGTAATATGCAGTGTATCATTGAAAATACCTTATAATATATAGTAGTTTATCATTGAAAATACCTTATAACATAACGTAATATACAGTTTAACATTGAAAATACCTTATAATATATCGTACTATGCAGCGTATCATTGAAAATACCTTATAATATATCGTAATATGGAGTGTATCATTGAAAATACCATATAATATAACGTAATATGCAGTGTATCATTGAAAATACCTTATAATATAGCGTACTATGCAGTGTATCATTGAAAATGCCTTATAGTGTAACGTAATTTGTAGTGTATCATTGAAAATACCTTATAATATAACGTAATATGCAGTGTATCATTGAAAATACCTTATAATGTAACGTAATATGCAGTGTATCATTGAAAATACATTATAATATAACGTAATATGCAGTTTATCATTGAAAATACCTTATAATATAACGGAATTTGTAGTGTATCATTGAAAATACCTTATAATATAACGTAATATGCAGTGTATCATTTAAAATACCTTATAATATATTGTAGTTTATCATTGAAAATACCTTATAACATAACGTAATATACAGTGTAACATTGAAAATACCTTATAATATAACGTACTATGCAGCGTATCATTGAAAATACCTTATAATATATCGTAATATGCAGTGTATCATTGAAAATACCATATAATATAACGTAATATGCAGTGTATCATTGAAAATGCCTTATAATGTAACGTAATATGGAGTGTTTCAATGAAAATACCTTATAATACAACGGAATATGCAGAGTATCATTGATCATACCTTATAATATAACGTAATATGCAGTGTATCATTGAAAACACCTTATAATATAACGAAATATGCAGTGTATCATTGAAAATACCTTATAATATGTCGTAGTTTAACATTGAAAATACCTAATAATATAACGTAATATGCAGTGTATCATTGAAAATGCCTTATAGTGTAACGTAATTTGTAGTGTATCATTGAAAATACCTTATAATATAACGTAATATGCAGTGTATCATTGAAAATACCTTATAATATAACGTAATATGCAGTGTATCATTGAAAATACATTATAATATAACGTAATATGCAGTTTATCATTGAAAATACCTTATAATATAACGGAATTTGTAGTGTATCATTGAAAATACCTTATAATATAACGTAATATGCAGTGTATCATTGAAAATACCTTATAATATATCGTATAATGAAATGTATCATTGAAAATACCTTATAATATAACGTAATATGCAGTGTATCATTGAAAATACCTTATAATATAGCGTAATATGCAGTGTATCATTGAAAATACCTTATAATATAACGTAATATGCAGTGTATCATAGAAAATACCATGTAATATAACGTAATATACAGTGTATCATTGAAAATACCTTATAATATAACGTAATATGCAGTGTATCATTGAAAATACCTTCTAATATATCGTAGTTTATCATTGAAAATACCTTATAATATAACGTAATATGCAGTGTATCATTGGAAATAACTTATAATATGACGTAATATGGAGTGTATCATTGAAAATACCTTATAATATATCGTAGTTTATCATTGAAAATTCCTTATAATATAACGTAATATGCAGTGTATCATTGGCAATACCATATAATATGACGTAATATGCAGTGTATCATTGAAAATACCTTATAATATAGCGTAATATGCAGTGTATCATTGAAAATACCTTATAATATAACGTAATATGCAGTGTATCATTGAAAATACCTTATAATATAGCGTAATATGCAGTGTATCATTGAAAATACCTTATAATATAACGAAATATGCAGTGTATCATTGAAAATACCTTATAATATGTCGTAGTTTATCATTGAAAATACCTTATAATATAACGTAATATGCAGTGTATCATTGAAAATGCCTTATAATGTAACGTAATATGGAGTGTTTCAATGAAAATACCTTATAATACAACGTAATATGCAGTGTATCATTGAAAATACCTAATAATATAACGTAATATGCAGTGTATCATTGAAAACACCTTATAATATAACGGAATTTGTAGTGTATCATTGAAAATACCTTATAATATAACGTAATATGCAGTGTATCATTGAAAATACCTTATAATATATCGTATAATGAAATGTATCATTGAAAATACCTTATAATATAACGTAATATGCAGTGTATCATTGAAAATACCTTATAATATAGCGTAATATGCAGTGTATCATTGAAAATACCTTATAATATAACGTAATATGCAGTGTATCATAGAAAATACCATGTAATATAACGTAATATACAGTGTATCATTGAAAATACCTTATAATATAACGTAATATGCAGTGTATCATTGAAAATACCTTCTAATATATCGTAGTTTATCATTGAAAATACCTTATAATATAACGTAATATGCAGTGTATCATTGGAAATAACTTATAATATGACGTAATATGGAGTGTATCATTGAAAATACCTTATAATATATCGTAGTTTATCATTGAAAATTCCTTATAATATAACGTAATATGCAGTGTATCATTGGCAATACCATATAATATGACGTAATATGCAGTGTATCATTGAAAATACCTTATAATATAGCGTAATATGCAGTGTATCATTGAAAATACCTTATAATATAACGTAATATGCAGTGTATCATTGAAAATACCTTATAATATAGCGTAATATGCAGTGTATCATTGAAAATACCTTATAATATAACGAAATATGCAGTGTATCATTGAAAATACCTTATAATATGTCGTAGTTTATCATTGAAAATACCTTATAATATAACGTAATATGCAGTGTATCATTGAAAATGCCTTATAATGTAACGTAATATGGAGTGTTTCAATGAAAATACCTTATAATACAACGTAATATGCAGTGTATCATTGAAAATACCTAATAATATAACGTAATATGCAGTGTATCATTGAAAACACCTTATAATATAACGTACATTGCAGCGTATCACTGAAAATACCTTCTAATATATCGTAGTTTATCATTGAAAATACCTTATAATATAACGTAATATACAGTGTATCATTGAAAATACCTTATAATATGACGTAATATGCAGTGTATCATTGGAAATAACTTATAATATGACGTAATATGGAGTGTATCATTGAAAATACCTTATAATATATCGTAGTTTATCATTGAAAATTCCTTATAATATAACGTAATATGCAGTGTATCATTGGCAATACCTTATAATGTAACGTAATATGGAGTGTTTCAATGAAAATACCTTATAATACAACGGAATATGCAGAGTATCATTGAAAATACCTTATAATATAACGTAATATGCAGTGTATCATTGAAAACACCTTATAATATAACGAAATATGCAGTGTATCATTGAAAATACCTTATAATATGTCGTAGTTTAACATTGAAAATACCTAATAATATAACGTAATATGCAGTGTATCATTGAAAATGCCTTATAGTGTAACGTAATTTGTAGTGTATCATTGAAAATACCTTATAATATAACGTAATATGCAGTGTATCATTGAAAATACCTTATAATATAACGTAATATGCAGTGTATCATTGAAAATACATTATAATATAACGTAATATGCAGTTTATCATTGAAAATACCTTATAATATAACGGAATTTGTAGTGTATCATTGAAAATACCTTATAATATGTCGTAGTTTAACATTGAAAATACCTAATAATATATCGTATTATGCAATGTATCATTGAAAATACCTTATAATATAACGTAATATGCAGTGTATCATTGAAAATACCTTATAATATAACGTAATATGCAGTGTATCATTGAAAATACATTATAATATAACGTAATATGCAGTTTATCATTGAAAATACCTTCTAATATATCGTAGTTTATCATTGAAAATACCTTATAATATAACGTAATATGCAGTGTATCATTGGAAATAACTTATAATATAACGAAATATGCAGTGTATCATTGAAAATACCTTATAATATGTCGTAGTTTAACATTGAAAATACCTAATAATATAACGTAATATGCAGTGTATCATTGAAAATACATTATAATATAACGTAATATGCAGTTTATCATTGAAAATACCTTATAATATAACGGAATTTGTAGTGTATCATTGAAAATACCTTATAATATAACGTAATATGCAGTGTATCATTGAAAATACCTTATAATATATCGTATTATGCAATGTATCATTGAAAATACCTTATAATATAACGTAATATGCAGTGTATCATTGAAAATACCTTATAATATAGCGTAATATGCAGTGTATCATTGAAAATACCTTATAATATAACGTAATATGCAGTGTATCATAGAAAATACCATGTAATATAACGTAATATACAGTGTATCATTGAAAATACCTTATAATATAACGTAATATGCAGTGTATCATTGAAAATACCTTCTAATATATCGTAGTTTATCATTGAAAATACCTTATAATATAACGTAATATGCAGTGTATCATTGGAAATAACTTATAATATGACGTAATATGGAGTGTATCATTGAAAATACCTTATAATATATCGTAGTTTATCATTGAAAATTCCTTATAATATAACGTAATATGCAGTGTATCATTGGCAATACCATATAATATGACGTAATATGCAGTGTATCATTGAAAATACCTTATAATATAACGTAATATGCAGTGTATCATTGAAAATACCTTATAATATAACGTAATATGCAGTGTATCATTGAAAATACCTTATAATATAGCGTAATATGCAGTGTATCATTGAAAATACCTTATAAATCATGAAATATGCAGTGTATCATTGAAAATACCGTATAATATAACGTAATATACAGTGTATCATTGAAAATACCTTATAATATAACGTAATATGCAGTGTATCATTGAAAATACCTTCTAATATATCGTAATATACAGTGTATCATTGAAAATACCTTATAATATAACGTAATATGCAGTGTATCATTGAAAATACCTTCTAATATATCGTAGTTTATCATTGAAAATACCTTATAATATAACGTAATATGCAGTGTATCATTGGAAATAACTTATAATATGACGTAATATGGAGTGTATCATTGAAAATACCTTATAATATATCGTAGTTTATCATTGAAAATTCCTTATAATATAACGTAATATGCAGTGTATCATTGGCAATACCATATAATATGACGTAATATGCAGTGTATCATTGAAAATACCTTATAATATAGCGTAATATGCAGTGTATCATTGAAAATACCTTATAATATAACGTAATATGCAGTGTATCATTGAAAATACCTTATAATATGGCGTAATATGCAGTGTATCATTGAAAATACCTTATAAATCATGAAATATGCAGTGTATCATTGAAAATACCATGTAATATAACGTAATATACAGTGTATCATTGAAAATACCTTATAATATAACGTAATATGCAGTGTATCATTGAAAATACCTTCTAATATATCGTAGTTTATCATTGAAAATACCTTATAATATAACGTAATATGCAGTGTATCATTGGAAATAACTTATAATATGACGTAATATGCAGTGTATCATTGAAAATACCTTATAATATAACGTAATATGCAGTGTATCATTGAAAATACCTTATAATATAACGTAATATGCAGTTTATCATTGAAAATACCTTCTAATATATCGTAGTTTATCATTGAAAATACCTTATAATATAACGTAATATGCAGTGTATCATTGGAAATAACTTATAATATAACGAAATATGCAGTGTATCATTGAAAATACCTTATAATATGTCGTAGTTTAACATTGAAAATACCTTATAATATAACGTAATATGCAGTGTATCATTGGAAATAACTTATAATATGACGTAATATGCAGTGTATCATTGAAAATACCTTATAATATAACGTAATATACAGTGTATCATTGAAAATACCTTATAATATGACGTAATATGCAGTGTATCATTGGAAATAACTTATAATATGACGTAATATGGAGTGTATCATTGAAAATACCTTATAATATATCGTAGTTTATCATTGAAAATTCCTTATAATATAACGTAATATGCAGTGTATCATTGGCAATACCTTATAATGTAACGTAATATGGAGTGTTTCAATGAAAATACCTTATAATACAACGGAATATGCAGAGTATCATTGAAAATACCTTATAATATAACGTAATATGCAGTGTATCATTGAAAACACCTTATAATATAACGAAATATGCAGTGTATCATTGAAAATACCTTATAATATGTCGTAGTTTAACATTGAAAATACCTTATAATATAACGTAATATGCAGTGTATCATTGAAAATGCCTTATAGTGTAACGTAATTTGTAGTGTATCATTGAAAATACCTTATAATATAACGTAATATGCAGTGTATCATTGAAAATACCTTATAATATAACGTAATATGCAGTGTATCATTGAAAATACATTATAATATAACGTAATATGCAGTTTATCATTGAAAATACCTTATAATATAACGGAATTTGTAGTGTATCATTGAAAATACCTTATAATATGTCGTAGTTTAACATTGAAAATACCTAATAATATATCGTATTATGCAATGTATCATTGAAAATACCTTATAATATAACGTAATATGCAGTGTATCATTGAAAATACCTTATAATATAACGTAATATGCAGTGTATCATTGAAAATACATTATAATATAACGTAATATGCAGTTTATCATTGAAAATACCTTCTAATATATCGTAGTTTATCATTGAAAATACCTTATAATATAACGTAATATGCAGTGTATCATTGGAAATAACTTATAATATAACGAAATATGCAGTGTATCATTGAAAATACCTTATAATATGTCGTAGTTTAACATTGAAAATACCTAATAATATAACGTAATATGCAGTGTATCATTGAAAATACATTATAATATAACGTAATATGCAGTTTATCATTGAAAATACCTTATAATATAACGGAATTTGTAGTGTATCATTGAAAATACCTTATAATATAACGTAATATGCAGTGTATCATTGAAAATACCTTATAATATATCGTATTATGCAATGTATCATTGAAAATACCTTATAATATAACGTAATATGCAGTGTATCATTGAAAATACCTTATAATATAACGTAATATGCAGTGTATCATTGAAAATACCTTATAATATAACGTAATATGCAGTGTATCATAGAAAATACCATGTAATATAACGTAATATACAGTGTATCATTGAAAATACCTTATAATATAACGTAATATGCAGTGTATCATTGAAAATACCTTCTAATATATCGTAGTTTATCATTGAAAATACCTTATAATATAACGTAATATGCAGTGTATCATTGGAAATAACTTATAATATGACGTAATATGGAGTGTATCATTGAAAATACCTTATAATATATCGTAGTTTATCATTGAAAATTCCTTATAATATAACGTAATATGCAGTGTATCATTGGCAATACCATATAATATGACGTAATATGCAGTGTATCATTGAAAATACCTTATAATATAGCGTAATATGCAGTGTATCATTGAAAATACCTTATAATATAACGTAATATGCAGTGTATCATTGAAAATACCTTATAATATGTCGTAATATGCAGTGTATCATTGAAAATACCTTATAAATCATGAAATATGCAGTGTATCATTGAAAATACCATGTAATATAACGTAATATACAGTGTATCATTGAAAATACCTTATAATATAACGTAATATGCAGTGTATCATTGAAAATACCTTCTAATATATCGTAATATACAGTGTATCATTGAAAATACCTTATAATATAACGTAATATGCAGTGTATCATTGAAAATACCTTCTAATATATCGTAGTTTATCATTGAAAATACCTTATAATATAACGTAATATGCAGTGTATCATTGGAAATAACTTATAATATGACGTAATATGGAGTGTATCATTGAAAATACCTTATAATATATCGTAGTTTATCATTGAAAATTCCTTATAATATAACGTAATATGCAGTGTATCATTGGCAATACCATATAATATGACGTAATATGCAGTGTATCATTGAAAATACCTTATAATATAGCGTAATATGCAGTGTATCATTGAAAATACCTTATAATATAACGTAATATGCAGTGTATCATTGAAAATACCTTATAATATAGCGTAATATGCAGTGTATCATTGAAAATACCTTATAAATCATGAAATATGCAGTGTATCATTGAAAATACCATGTAATATAACGTAATATACAGTGTATCATTGAAAATACCTTATAATATAACGTAATATGCAGTGTATCATTGAAAATACCTTCTAATATATCGTAGTTTATCATTGAAAATACCTTATAATATAACGTAATATGCAGTGTATCATTGGAAATAACTTATAATATGACGTAATATGCAGTGTATCATTGAAAATACCTTATAATATAACGTAATATGCAGTGTATCATTGAAAATACCTTATAATATAACGTAATATGCAGTTTATCATTGAAAATACCTTCTAATATATCGTAGTTTATCATTGAAAATACCTTATAATATAACGTAATATGCAGTGTATCATTGGAAATAACTTATAATATAACGAAATATGCAGTGTATCATTGAAAATACCTTATAATATGTCGTAGTTTAACATTGAAAATACCTAATAATATAACGTAATATGCAGTGTATCATTGAAAATACATTATAATATAACGTAATATGCAGTTTATCATTGAAAATACCTTATAATATAACGGAATTTGTAGTGTATCATTGAAAATACCTTATAATATAACGTAATATGCAGTGTATCATTGAAAATACCTTATAATATATCGTATTATGCAATGTATCATTGAAAATACCTTATAATATAACGTAATATGCAGTGTATCATTGAAAATACCTTATAATATAGCGTAATATGCAGTGTATCATTGAAAATACCTTATAATATAACGTAATATGCAGTGTATCATAGAAAATACCATGTAATATAACGTAATATACAGTGTATCATTGAAAATACCTTATAATATAACGTAATATGCAGTGTATCATTGAAAATACCTTCTAATATATCGTAGTTTATCATTGAAAATACCTTATAATATAACGTAATATGCAGTGTATCATTGGAAATAACTTATAATATGACGTAATATGGAGTGTATCATTGAAAATACCTTATAATATATCGTAGTTTATCATTGAAAATTCCTTATAATATAACGTAATATGCAGTGTATCATTGGCAATACCATATAATATGACGTAATATGCAGTGTATCATTGAAAATACCTTATAATATAGCGTAATATGCAGTGTATCATTGAAAATACCTTATAATATAACGTAATATGCAGTGTATCATTGAAAATACCTTATAATATAGCGTAGTTTATCATTGAAAATACCTTCTAATATATCGTAATATACAGTGTATCATTGAAAATACCTTATAATATAACGTAATATGGAGTGTATCATTGAAAATACCTTCTAATATATCGTAGTTTATCATTGAAAATACCTTATAATATAACGTAATATGCAGTGTATCATTGGAAATAACTTATAATATGACGTAATATGGAGTGTATCATTGAAAATACCTTATAATATATCGTAGTTTATCATTGAAAATTCCTTATAATATAACGTAATATGCAGTGTATCATTGGCAATACCATATAATATGACGTAATATGCAGTGTATCATTGAAAATACCTTATAATATAGCGTAATATGCAGTGTATCATTGAAAATACCTTATAATATAACGTAATATGCAGTGTATCATTGAAAATACCTTATAATATAGCGTAATATGCAGTGTATCATTGAAAATACCTTATAAATCATGAAATATGCAGTGTATCATTGAAAATACCATGTAATATAACGTAATATGCAGTGTATCATTGAAAATACCTTATAATATAACGTAATATGCAGTGTATCATTGAAAATACCTTCTAATATATCGTAGTTTATCATTGAAAATACCTTATAATATAACGTAATATGCAGTGTATCATTGGAAATAACTTATAATATGACGTAATATGCAGTGTATCATTGAAAATACCTTATAATATAACGTAATATGCAGTGTATCATTGAAAATACCTTATAATATAACGTAATATGCAGTTTATCATTGAAAATACCTTCTAATATATCGTAGTTTATCATTGAAAATACCTTATAATATAACGTAATATGCAGTGTATCATTGGAAATAACTTATAATATAACGAAATATGCAGTGTATCATTGAAAATACCTTATAATATGTCGTAGTTTAACATTGAAAATACCTAATAATATAACGTAATATGCAGTGTATCATTGAAAATACATTATAATATAACGTAATATGCAGTTTATCATTGAAAATACCTTATAATATAACGGAATTTGTAGTGTATCATTGAAAATACCTTATAATATAACGTAATATGCAGTTTATCATTGAAAATACCTTATAATATATCGTATTATGCAATG
This sequence comes from Lasioglossum lativentre, assembly GCA_916610255.1. Taxonomy (NCBI): domain Eukaryota; kingdom Metazoa; phylum Arthropoda; class Insecta; order Hymenoptera; family Halictidae; genus Lasioglossum; species Lasioglossum lativentre. Next base: position 322,689 of record CAKAJI010000232.1, on the reverse strand, counting down.
TATCATTGAAAATACCTTATAATATAACGTAATATGCAGTGTATCATTGAAAATACCTTATAATATAACGTAATATGCAGTGTATCATTGAAAATACCTTATAATATAACGTAATATGCAGTGTATCATAGAAAATACCATGTAATATAACGTAATATACAGTGTATCATTGAAAATACCTTATAATATAACGTAATATGCAGTGTATCATTGAAAATACCTTCTAATATATCGTAGTTTATCATTGAAAATACCTTATAATATAACGTAATATGCAGTGTATCATTGGAAATAACTTATAATATGACGTAATATGGAGTGTATCATTGAAAATACCTTATAATATATCGTAGTTTATCATTGAAAATTCCTTATAATATAACGTAATATGCAGTGTATCATTGGCAATACCATATAATATGACGTAATATGCAGTGTATCATTGAAAATACCTTATAATATAGCGTAATATGCAGTGTATCATTGAAAATACCTTATAATATAACGTAATATGCAGTGTATCATTGAAAATACCTTATAATATAGCGTAGTTTATCATTGAAAATACCTTATAATATAACGTAATATGCAGTGTATCATTGGAAATAACTTATAATATAACGAAATATGCAGTGTATCATTGAAAATACCTTATAATATGTCGTAGTTTAACATTGAAAATACCTAATAATATAACGTAATATGCAGTGTATCATTGAAAATACATTATAATATAACGTAATATGCAGTTTATCATTGAAAATACCTTATAATATAACGGAATTTGTAGTGTATCATTGAAAATACCTTATAATATAACGTAATATGCAGTGTATCATTGAAAATACCTTATAATATATCGTATTATGCAATGTATCATTGAAAATACCTTATAATATAACGTAATATGCAGTGTATCATTGAAAATACCTTATAATATAGCGTAATATGCAGTCTATCATTGAAAATACCTTATAATATAACGTAATATGCAGTGTATCATAGAAAATACCATGTAATATAACGTAATATACAGTGTATCATTGAAAATACCTTATAATATAACGTAATATGCAGTGTATCATTGAAAATACCTTCTAATATATCGTAGTTTATCATTGAAAATACCTTATAATATAACGTAATATGCAGTGTATCATTGGAAATAACTTATAATATGACGTAATATGGAGTGTATCATTGAAAATACCTTATAATATATCGTAGTTTATCATTGAAAATTCCTTATAATATAACGTAATATGCAGTGTATCATTGGCAATACCATATAATATGACGTAATATGCAGTGTATCATTGAAAATACCTTATAATATAGCGTAATATGCAGTGTATCATTGAAAATACCTTATAATATAACGTAATATGCAGTGTATCATTGAAAATACCTTATAATATAGCGTAATATGCAGTGTATCATTGAAAATACCTTATAATATAACGAAATATGCAGTGTAACATTGAAAATACCTTATAATATGTCGTAGTTTATCATTGAAAATACCTTATAATATAACGTAATATGCAGTGTATCATTGAAAATGCCTTATAATGTAACGTAATATGGAGTGTTTCAATGAAAATACCTTATAATACAACGTAATATGCAGTGTATCATTGAAAATACCTAATAATATAACGTAATATGCAGTGTATCATTGAAAACACCTTATAATATAACGTACATTGCAGCGTATCACTGAAAATACCTTCTAATATATCGTAGTTTATCATTGAAAATACCTTATAATATAACGTAATATACAGTGTATCATTGAAAATACCTTATAATATGACGTAATATGCAGTGTATCATTGAAAATACCTTATAATATATAGTAGTTTATCATTGAAAATACCTTATAACATAACGTAATATACAGTTTAACATTGAAAATACCTTATAATATAACGTACTATGCAGCGTATCATTGAAAATACCTTATAATATATCGTAATATGCAGTGTATCATTGAAAATACCTAATAATATAACGTAATATGCAGTGTATCATTGAAAACACCTTATAATATAACGTACATTGCAGCGTATCACTGAAAATACCTTCTAATATATCGTAGTTTATCATTGAAAATACCTTATAATATAACGTAATATACAGTGTATCATTGAAAATACCTTATAATATGACGTAATATGCAGTGTATCATTGAAAATACCTTATAATATATAGTAGTTTATCATTGAAAATACCTTATAACATAACGTAATATACAGTTTAACATTGAAAATACCTTATAATATAACGTACTATGCAGCGTATCATTGAAAATACCTTATAATATATCGTAATATGGAGTGTATCATTGAAAATACCATATAATATAACGTAATATGCAGTGTATCATTGAAAATACCTTATAATATAGCGTACTATGCAGTGTATCATTGAAAATACCTTATAATATAACGTAATTTGTAGTGTATCTTTGAAAATACCTTATAATATAACGTAATATGCAGTGTATAATTGAAAATAACTTATAATATAACGAAATAAGCAGTGTGTCATTGAAAATACCTTATAATATAACGTAATATGCAGTGTATCATTGAAAATACCTTATAATATAACGAAATATGCAGTGTATCATTGAAAATACCTTATAATATGTCGTAGTTTATCATTGAAAATACCTTATAATATAACGTAATATGCAGTGTATCATTGAAAATGCCTTATAATGTAACGTAATATGGAGTGTTTCAATGAAAATACCTTATAATACAACGTAATATGCAGTGTATCATTGAAAATACCTAATAATATAACATAATATGCAGTGTATCATTGAAAATGCCTTATAATGTAACGTAATATGGAGTGTTTCAATGAAAATACCTTATAATACAACGTAATATGCAGTGTATCATTGAAAATACCTAATAATATAACGTAATATGCAGTGTATCATTGAAAATACCTTCTAATATATCGTAGTTTATCATTGAAAATACCTTATAATATAACGTAATATACAGTGTATCATTGAAAATACCTTATAATATGACGTAATATGCAGTGTGTCATTGAAAATACCTTATAATATATCGTATTATGCAATGTATCATTGAAAATACCTTATAATATAACGTAATATGCAGTGTATCATTGAAAATACCTTATAATATATAGTAGTTTATCATTGAAAATACCTTATAACATAACGTAATATACAGTGTAACATTGAAAATACCTTATAATATAACGTATTATGCAGCGTATTATTGAAAATACCTTATAATATAGCGTAATATGCAGTGTATCATTGAAAATACCTTATAATATAACGTAATATGCAGTGTATCATAGAAAATACCATGTAATATAACGTAATATACAGTGTATCATTGAAAATACCTTATAATATAACGTAATATGCAGTGTATCATTGAAAATACCTTCTAATATATCGTAGTTTATCATTGAAAATACCTTATAATATAACGTAATATGCAGTGTATCATTGGAAATAACTTATAATATGACGTAATATGGAGTGTATCATTGAAAATACCTTATAATATATCGTAGTTTATCATTGAAAATTCCTTATAATATAACGTAATATGCAGTGTATCATTGAAAATACCTTATAATATATAGTAGTTTATCATTGAAAATACCTTATAACATAACGTAATATACAGTTTAACATTGAAAATACCTTATAATATAACGTACTATGCAGCGTATCATTGAAAATACCTTATAATATATCGTAATATGGAGTGTATCATTGAAAATACCATATAATATAACGTAATATGCAGTGTATCATTGAAAATACCTTATAATATAGCGTACTATGCAGTGTATCATTGAAAATACCTTATAATATAACGTAATTTGTAGTGTATCTTTGAAAATACCTTATAATATAACGTAATATGCAGTGTATAATTGAAAATAACTTATAATATAACGAAATAAGCAGTGTGTCATTGAAAATACCTTATAATATAGCGTAATATGCAGTGTATCATTGAAAATACCTTATAATATAACGAAATATGCAGTGTATCATTGAAAATACCTTATAATATGTCGTAGTTTATCATTGAAAATACCTTATAATATAACGTAATATGCAGTGTATCATTGAAAATGCCTTATAATGTAACGTAATATGGAGTGTTTCAATGAAAATACCTTATAATACAACGTAATATGCAGTGTATCATTGAAAATACCTAATAATATAACATAATATGCAGTGTATCATTGAAAATACCTTATAATATAACGTACATTGCAGCGTATCACTGAAAATACCTTCTAATATATCGTAGTTTATCATTGAAAATACCTTATAATATAACGTAATATGCAGTGTATCATTGAAAATACCTTATAATATATCGTAATTTGTAGTGTATCATTGAAAATACCTTATAATATAACGTAATATGCAGTGTATCATAGAAAATACCATGTAATATAACGTAATATACAGTGTATCATTGAAAATACCTTATAATATAACGTAATATGCAGTGTATCATTGAAAATACCTTCTAATATATCGTAGTTTATCATTGAAAATACCTTATAATATAACGTAATATGCAGTGTATCATTGGAAATAACTTATAATATGACGTAATATGGAGTGTATCATTGAAAATACCTTATAATATATCGTAGTTTATCATTGAAAATTCCTTATAATATAACGTAATATGCAGTGTATCATTGGCAATACCATATAATATGACGTAATATGCAGTGTATCATTGGAAATAACTTATAATATGACGTAATATGGAGTGTATCATTGAAAATACCTTATAATATATCGTAGTTTATCATTGAAAATTCCTTATAATATAACGTAATATGCAGTGTAACATTGGCAATACCATATAATATGACGTAATATGCAGTGTATCATTGAAAATACCTTATAATATAGCGTAATATGCAGTGTATCATTGAAAATACCTTATAATATAACGTAATATGCAGTGTATCATTGAAAATACCTTATAATATAGCGTAATATGCAGTGTATCATTGAAAATACCTTATAATATAACGTAATATGCAGTGTATCATTGAAAATACCTTATAATATGTCGTAGTTTATCATTGAAAATACCTTATAATATAACGTAATATGCAGTGTATCATTGAAAATGCCTTATAATGTAACGTAATATGGAGTGTTTCAATGAAAATACCTTATAATACAACGTAATATGCAGTGTATCATTGAAAATACCTAATAATATAACGTAATATGCAGTGTATCATTGAAAACACCTTATAATATAACGTACATTGCAGCGTATCACTGAAAATACCTTCTAATATATCGTAGTTTATCATTGAAAATACCTTATAATATAACGTAATATACAGTGTATCATTGAAAATACCTTATAATATGACGTAATATGCAGTGTATCATTGAAAATACCTTATAATATATAGTAGTTTATCATTGAAAATACCTTATAACATAACGTAATATACAGTTTAACATTGAAAATACCTTATAATATAACGTACTATGCAGCGTATCATTGAAAATACCTTATAATATATCGTAATATGGAGTGTATCATTGAAAATACCATATAATATAACGTAATATGCAGTGTATCATTGAAAATACCTTATAATATAGCGTACTATGCAGTGTATCATTGAAAATACCTTATAATATAACGTAATTTGTAGTGTATCTTTGAAAATACCTTATAATATAACGTAATATGCAGTGTATAATTGAAAATAACTTATAATATAACGAAATAAGCAGTGTGTCATTGAAAATACCTTATAATATAGCGTAATATGCAGTGTATCATTGAAAATACCTTATAATATAACGAAATATGCAGTGTATCATTGAAAATACCTTATAATATGTCGTAGTTTATCATTGAAAATACCTTATAATATAACGTAATATGCAGTGTATCATTGAAAATGCCTTATAATGTAACGTAATATGGAGTGTTTCAATGAAAATACCTTATAATACAACGTAATATGCAGTGTATCATTGAAAATACCTAATAATATAACATAATATGCAGTGTATCATTGAAAATACCTTATAATATAACGTACATTGCAGCGTATCACTGAAAATACCTTCTAATATATCGTAGTTTATCATTGAAAATACCTTATAATATAACGTAATATACAGTGTATCATTGAAAATACCTTATAATATATCGTAATTTGTAGTGTATCATTGAAAATACCTTATAATATAACGTAATATGCAGTGTATCATAGAAAATACCATGTAATATAACGTAATATACAGTGTATCATTGAAAATACCTTATAATATAACGTAATATGCAGTGTATCATTGAAAATACCTTCTAATATATCGTAGTTTATCATTGAAAATACCTTATAATATAACGTAATATGCAGTGTATCATTGGAAATAACTTATAATATGACGTAATATGGAGTGTATCATTGAAAATACCTTATAATATATCGTAGTTTATCATTGAAAATTCCTTATAATATAACGTAATATGCAGTGTATCATTGGCAATACCATATAATATGACGTAATATGCAGTGTATCATTGGAAATAACTTATAATATGACGTAATATGGAGTGTATCATTGAAAATACCTTATAATATATCGTAGTTTATCATTGAAAATTCCTTATAATATAACGTAATATGCAGTGTAACATTGGCAATACCATATAATATGACGTAATATGCAGTGTATCATTGAAAATACCTTATAATATAACGTAATATGCAGTGTATCATTGAAAATACCTTATAATATAACGTAATATGCAGTGTATCATTGAAAATACCTTATAATATAGCGTAATATGCAGTGTATCATTGAAAATACCTTATAATATAACGAAATATGCAGTGTATCATTGAAAATACCTTATAATATGTCGTAGTTTATCATTGAAAATACCTTATAATATAACGTAATATGCAGTGTATCATTGAAAATGCCTTATAATGTAACGTAATATGGAGTGTTTCAATGAAAATACCTTATAATACAACGTAATATGCAGTGTATCATTGAAAATACCTAATAATATAACGTAATATGCAGTGTATCATTGAAAACACCTTATAATATAACGTACATTGCAGCGTATCACTGAAAATACCTTCTAATATATCGTAGTTTATCATTGAAAATACCTTATAATATAACGTAATATACAGTGTATCATTGAAAATACCTTATAATATAACGTAATTTGTAGTGTATCTTTGAAAATACCTTATAATATAACGTAATATGCAGTGTATAATGGAAAATAACTTATAATATAACGAAATAAGCAGTGTGTCATTGAAAAGACCTTGTAATATAACGTAATATGCAGTGTATCATTGAAAACACCTTATAATATAACGAAATATGCAGTGTATCATTGAAAATACCTTATAATATGTCGTAGTTTAACATTGAAAATACCTAATAATATAACGTAATATGCAGTGTATCATTGAAAATGCCTTATAGTATAACGTAATTTGTAGTGTATCATTGAAAATACATTATAATATAACGTAATATGCAGTTTATCATTGAAAATACCTTATAATATAACGGAATTTGTAGTGTATCTTTGAAAATACCTTATAATATAACGTAATATGCAGTGTATAATTGAAAATAACTTATAATATGACGTAATATGCAGTGTATCATTGAAAATACCTTATAATATATAGTAGTTTATCATTGAAAATACCTTATAACATAACGTAATATACAGTTTAACATTGAAAATACCTTATAATATAACGTACTATGCAGCGTATCATTGAAAATACCTTATAATATATCGTAATATGGAGTGTATCATTGAAAATACCATATAATATAACGTAATATGCAGTGTATCATTGAAAATACCTTATAATATAGCGTACTATGCAGTGTATCATTGAAAATACCTTATAATATAACGTAATTTGTAGTGTATCTTTGAAAATACCTTATAATATAACGTAATATGCAGTGTATAATTGAAAATAACTTATAATATAACGAAATAAGCAGTGTGTCATTGAAAAGACCTTGTAATATAACGTAATATGCAGTGTATCATTGAAAACACCTTATAATATAACGAAATATGCAGTGTATCATTGAAAATACCTTATAATATGTCGTAGTTTAACATTGAAAATACCTAATAATATAACGTAATATGCAGTGTATCATTGAAAATGCCTTATAGTGTAACGTAATTTGTAGTGTATCATTGAAAATACCTTATAATGTAACGTAATATGCAGTGTATCATTGAAAATACCTTATAATGTAACGTAATATGCAGTGTATCATTGAAAATACATTATAATATAACGTAATATGCAGTTTATCATTGAAAATACCTTATAATATAACGGAATTTGTAGTGTATCATTGAAAATACCTTATAATATAACGTAATATGCAGTGTATCATTTAAAATACCTTATAATATATTGTAGTTTATCATTGAAAATACCTTATAACATAACGTAATATACAGTGTAACATTGAAAATACCTTATAATATAACGTACTATGCAACGTATCATTGAAAATACCTTATAATATATCGTAATATGCAGTGTATCATTGAAAATACCTTATAATATAACGTAATATGCAGTGTATCATTGAAAATACATTATAATATAACGTAATATGCAGCGTATCATTGAAAATACCTTATAATATATCGTAATATGCAGTGTATCATTGAAAATACCTTATAATATAACGTAATATGCAGTGTATCATTGAAAATACATTATAATATAACGTAATATGCAGTGTATCATTGAAAATGCCTTATAATGTAACATAATATGGAGTGTTTCAATGACAATACCTTATAATACAACGGAATATGCAGAGTATCATTGAAAATACCTTATAATATAACGTAATATGCAGTGTATCATTGAAAACACCTTATAATATAACGAAATATGCAGTGTATCATTGAAAATACCTTATAATATGTCGTAGTTTAACATTGAAAATACCTAATAATATAACGTAATATGCAGTGTATCATTGAAAATGCCTTATAGTGTAACGTAATTTGTAGTGTATCATTGAAAATACCTTATAATATAACGTAATATGCAGTGTATCATTGAAAATACCTTATAATATAACGTAATATGCAGTGTATCATTGAAAATACATTATAATATAACGTAATATGCAGTTTATCATTGAAAATACCTTATAATATAACGGAATTTGTAGTGTATCATTGAAAATACCTTATAATATAACGTAATATGCAGTGTATCATTTAAAATACCTTATAATATATTGTAGTTTATCATTGAAAATACCTTATAACATAACGTAATATACAGTGTTACATTGAAAATAGCTTATAATATAACGTACTATGCAGCGTATCATTGAAAATACCTTATAATATAACGTAATATGCAGTGTATCATTGAAAATACATTATAATATAACGTAATATGCAGTGTATCATTGAAAATGCCTTATAATGTAACGTAATATGGAGTGTTTCAATGAAAATACCTTATAATACAACGTAATATGCAGTGTATCATTGAAAATACCTAATAATATAACGTAATATGCAGTGTATCATTGAAAACACCTTATAATATAACGTACATTGCAGCGTATCACTGAAAATACCTTCTAATATATCGTAGTTTATCATTGAAAATACCTTATAATATAACGTAATATACAGTGTATCATTGAAAATACCTTATAATATGACGTAATATGCAGTGTATCATTGAAAATACCTTATAATATGTCGTAGTTTATCATTGAAAATACCTTATAATATAACGTAATATGCAGTGTATCATTGAAAATGCCTTATAATGTAACGTAATATGGAGTGTTTCAATGAAAATACCTTATAATACAACGTAATATGCAGTGTATCATTGAAAATACCTAATAATATAACGTAATATGCAGTGTATCATTGAAAATACATTATAATATAACGTAATATGCAGTGTATCATTGAAAATACCTTATAATATAACGGAATTTGTAGTGTAGCATTGAAAATACCTTATAAAATAACGTAATATGCAGTGCATCATTGGAAATACCTTATAATATATCGTATTATGCAATGTATCATTGAAAATACCTTATAATATAACGGAATTTGTAGTGTATCATTGAAAATACCTTATAATATAACGTAATATGCAGTGTATCATTGAAAATACCTTATAATATATCGTATTATGCAATGTATCATTGAAAATACCTTATAATATAACGTAATATGCAGTGTATCATTGAAAATACCTTATAATATATAGTAGTTTATCATTGAAAATACCTTATAACATAACGTAATATACAGTGTAACATTGAAAATACCTTATAATATAACGTATTATGCAGCGTATCATTGAAAATACCTTATAATATAGCGTAATATGCAGTGTATCATTGAAAATACCTTATAATATAACGTAATATGCAGTGTATCATAGAAAATACCATGTAATATAACGTAATATGCAGTGTATCATTGAAAATGCCTTATAATGTAACGTAATATGGAGTGTTTCAATGAAAATACCTTATAATACAACGTAATATGCAGTGTATCATTGAAAATACCTAATAATATAACGTAATATGCAGTGTATCATTGAAAATACCTTCTAATATATCGTAGTTTATCATTGAAAATACCTTATAATATAACGTAATATACAGTGTATCATTGAAAATACCTTATAATATGACGTAATATGCAGTGTGTCATTGAAAATACCTTATAATATATCGTATTATGCAATGTATCATTGAAAATACCTTATAATATAACGTAATATGCAGTGTATCATTGAAAATACCTTATAATATATAGTAGTTTATCATTGAAAATACCTTATAACATAACGTAATATACAGTGTAACATTGAAAATACCTTATAATATAACGTATTATGCAGCGTATTATTGAAAATACCTTATAATATAGCGTAATATGCAGTGTATCATTGAAAATACCTTATAATATAACGTAATATGCAGTGTATCATAGAAAATACCATGTAATATAACGTAATATACAGTGTATCATTGAAAATACCTTATAATATAACGTAATATGCAGTGTATCATTGAAAATACCTTCTAATATATCGTAGTTTATCATTGAAAATACCTTATAATATAACGTAATATGCAGTGTATCATTGGAAATAACTTATAATATGACGTAATATGGAGTGTATCATTGAAAATACCTTATAATATATCGTAGTTTATCATTGAAAATTCCTTATAATATAACGTAATATGCAGTGTATCATTGGCAATACCATATAATATGACGTAATATGCAGTGTATCATAGAAAATACCTTATAATATAACGTAACATGCAGTGTATCATTGAAAATACCTTATAATATAACGTAATATGCAGTGTATCATTGAAAATACCTTATAATATAGCGTAATATGCAGTGTATCATTGAAAATACCTTATAATATAACGAAATATGCAGTGTATCATTGAAAATACCTTATAATATGTCGTAGTTTATCATTGAAAATACCTTATAATATAACGTAATATGCAGTGTATCATTGAAAATGCCTTATAATGTAACGTAATATGGAGTGTTTCAATGAAAATACCTTATAATACAACGTAATATGCAGTGTATCATTGAAAATACCTAATAATATAACGTAATATGCAGTGTATCATTGAAAATACCTTATAATATAACGTACATTGCAGCGTATCACTGAAAATACCTTCTAATATATCGTAGTTTATCATTGAAAATACCTTATAATATAACGTAATATACAGTGTATCATTGAAAATACCTTATAATATGACGTAATATGCAGTGTATCATTGAATATACCTTATAATATATAGTAGTTTATCATTGAAAATACCTTATAACATAACGTAATATACAGTTTAACATTGAAAATACCTTATAATATAACGTACTATGCAGTGTATCATTGAAAATACCTTATAATATATCGTAATATGGAGTGTATCATTGAAAATACCATATAATATAACGTAATATGCAGTGTATCATTGAAAATACCTTATAATATAGCGTACTATGCAGTGTATCATTGAAAATACCTTATAATATAACGTAATTTGTAGTGTATCTTTGAAAATACCTTATAATATAACGTAATATGCAGTGTATAATTGAAAATAACTTATAATATAACGAAATAAGCAGTGTGTCATTGAAAAGACCTTATAATATGACGTAATATGCAGTGTATCATTGAAAATACATTATAATATATAGTAGTTTATCATTGAAAATACCTTATAACATAACGTAATATACAGTTTAACATTGAAAATACCTTATAATATAACGTACTATGCAGCGTATCATTGAAAATAACTTATAATATATCGTAATATGGAGTGTATCATTGAAAATACCTTATAATATAACGTATTATGCAGCGTATCATTGAAAATACCTAATAATATAACGTAATATGCAGTGTATCATTGAAAATGCCTTATAGTGTAACGTAATTTGTAGTGTATCATTGAAAATACCTTATAATATAACGTAATATGCAGTGTATCATTGAAAATACATTATAATATAACGTAATATGCAGTGTATCATTGAAAATACATTATAATATAACGTAATATGCAGTTTATCATTGAAAATACCTTATAATATAACGGAATTTGTAATGTATCATTGAAAATACCTTATAATATAACGTAATATGCAGTGTATCATTTAAAATACCTTATAATATATTGTAGTTTATCATTGAAAATACCTTATAACATAACGTAATATACAGTGTAACATTGAAAATACCTTATAATATAACGTACTATGCAGCGTATCATTGAAAATACCTTATAATATAACGTACTATGCAGCGTATCATTGAAAATACCTTATAATATATCGTAATATGCAGTGTATCATTGAAAATACCATATAATATAACGTAATATGCAGTGTATCATTGAAAATACCTTATAATATAACGGAATTTGTAGTGTATCATTGAAAATACCTTATAATATAACGTAATATGCAGTGTATCATTGAAAATACCTTCTAATATATCGTAGTTTATCATTGAAAATACCTTATAATATAACGTAATATGCAGTGTATCATTGGAAATAACTTATAATATGACGTAATATGGAGTGTATCATTGAAAATACCTTATAATATATCGTAGTTTATCATTGAAAATTCCTTATAATATAACGTAATATGCAGTGTATCATTGGCAATACCATATAATATGACGTAATATGCAGTGTATCATTGAAAATACCTTATAATATAGCGTAATATGCAGTGTATCATTGAAAATACCTTATAATATAACGTAATATGCAGTGTATCATTGAAAATACCTTATAATATAGCGTAATATGCAGTGTATCATTGAAAATACCTTATAATATAACGAAATATGCAGTGTATCATTGAAAATACCTTATAATATGTCGTAGTTTATCATTGAAAATACCTTATAATATAACGTAATATGCAGTGTATCATTGAAAATGCCTTATAATGTAACGTAATATGGAGTGTTTCAATGAAAATACCTTATAATACAACGTAATATGCAGTGTATCATTGAAAATACCTAATAATATAACGTAATATGCAGTGTATCATTGAAAATGCCTTATAGTGTAACGTAATTTGTAGTGTATCATTGAAAATACCTTATAATATAACGTAATATGCAGTGTATCATTGAAAATACCTTATAATATAACGTAATATGCAGTGTATCATTGAAAATACATTATAATATAACGTAATATGCAGTTTATCATTGAAAATACCTTATAATATAACGGAATTTGTAGTGTATCATTGAAAATACCTTATAATATAACGTAATATGCAGTGTATCATTTAAAATACCTTATAATATATTGTAGTTTATCATTGAAAATACCTTATAACATAACGTAATATACAGTGTTACATTGAAAATAGCTTATAATATAACGTACTATGCAGCGTATCATTGAAAATACCTTATAATATAACGTAATATGCAGTGTATCATTGAAAATACATTATAATATAACGTAATATGCAGTGTATCATTGAAAATGCCTTATAATGTAACGTAATATGGAGTGTTTCAATGAAAATACCTTATAATACAACGTAATATGCAGTGTATCATTGAAAATACCTAATAATATAACGTAATATGCAGTGTATCATTGAAAACACCTTATAATATAACGTACATTGCAGCGTATCACTGAAAATACCTTCTAATATATCGTAGTTTATCATTGAAAATACCTTATAATATAACGTAATATACAGTGTATCATTGAAAATACCTTATAATATGACGTAATATGCAGTGTATCATTGAAAATACCTTATAATATGTCGTAGTTTATCATTGAAAATACCTTATAATATAACGTAATATGCAGTGTATCATTGAAAATGCCTTATAATGTAACGTAATATGGAGTGTTTCAATGAAAATACCTTATAATACAACGTAATATGCAGTGTATCATTGAAAATACCTAATAATATAACGTAATATGCAGTGTATCATTGAAAATACATTATAATATAACGTAATATGCAGTGTATCATTGAAAATACCTTATAATATAACGGAATTTGTAGTGTAGCATTGAAAATACCTTATAAAATAACGTAATATGCAGTGCATCATTGGAAATACCTTATAATATATCGTATTATGCAATGTATCATTGAAAATACCTTATAATATAACGGAATTTGTAGTGTATCATTGAAAATACCTTATAATATAACGTAATATGCAGTGTATCATTGAAAATACCTTATAATATATCGTATTATGCAATGTATCATTGAAAATACCTTATAATATAACGTAATATGCAGTGTATCATTGAAAATACCTTATAATATATAGTAGTTTATCATTGAAAATACCTTATAACATAACGTAATATACAGTGTAACATTGAAAATACCTTATAATATAACGTATTATGCAGCGTATCATTGAAAATACCTTATAATATAGCGTAATATGCAGTGTATCATTGAAAATACCTTATAATATAACGTAATATGCAGTGTATCATAGAAAATACCATGTAATATAACGTAATATGCAGTGTATCATTGAAAATGCCTTATAATGTAACGTAATATGGAGTGTTTCAATGAAAATACCTTATAATACAACGTAATATGCAGTGTATCATTGAAAATACCTAATAATATAACGTAATATGCAGTGTATCATTGAAAATACCTTCTAATATATCGTAGTTTATCATTGAAAATACCTTATAATATAACGTAATATACAGTGTATCATTGAAAATACCTTATAATATGACGTAATATGCAGTGTGTCATTGAAAATACCTTATAATATATCGTATTATGCAATGTATCATTGAAAATACCTTATAATATAACGTAATATGCAGTGTATCATTGAAAATACCTTATAATATATAGTAGTTTATCATTGAAAATACCTTATAACATAACGTAATATACAGTGTAACATTGAAAATACCTTATAATATAACGTATTATGCAGCGTATTATTGAAAATACCTTATAATATAGCGTAATATGCAGTGTATCATTGAAAATACCTTATAATATAACGTAATATGCAGTGTATCATAGAAAATACCATGTAATATAACGTAATATACAGTGTATCATTGAAAATACCTTATAATATAACGTAATATGCAGTGTATCATTGAAAATACCTTCTAATATATCGTAGTTTATCATTGAAAATACCTTATAATATAACGTAATATGCAGTGTATCATTGGAAATAACTTATAATATGACGTAATATGGAGTGTATCATTGAAAATACCTTATAATATATCGTAGTTTATCATTGAAAATTCCTTATAATATAACGTAATATGCAGTGTATCATTGGCAATACCATATAATATGACGTAATATGCAGTGTATCATAGAAAATACCTTATAATATAACGTAACATGCAGTGTATCATTGAAAATACCTTATAATATAACGTAATATGCAGTGTATCATTGAAAATACCTTATAATATAGCGTAATATGCAGTGTATCATTGAAAATACCTTATAATATAACGAAATATGCAGTGTATCATTGAAAATACCTTATAATATGTCGTAGTTTATCATTGAAAATACCTTATAATATAACGTAATATGCAGTGTATCATTGAAAATGCCTTATAATGTAACGTAATATGGAGTGTTTCAATGAAAATACCTTATAATACAACGTAATATGCAGTGTATCATTGAAAATACCTAATAATATAACGTAATATGCAGTGTATCATTGAAAATACCTTATAATATAACGTACATTGCAGCGTATCACTGAAAATACCTTCTAATATATCGTAGTTTATCATTGAAAATACCTTATAATATAACGTAATATACAGTGTATCATTGAAAATACCTTATAATATGACGTAATATGCAGTGTATCATTGAATATACCTTATAATATATAGTAGTTTATCATTGAAAATACCTTATAACATAACGTAATATACAGTTTAACATTGAAAATACCTTATAATATAACGTACTATGCAGCGTATCATTGAAAATACCTTATAATATATCGTAATATGGAGTGTATCATTGAAAATACCATATAATATAACGTAATATGCAGTGTATCATTGAAAATACCTTATAATATAGCGTACTATGCAGTGTATCATTGAAAATACCTTATAATATAACGTAATTTGTAGTGTATCTTTGAAAATACCTTATAATATAACGTAATATGCAGTGTATAATTGAAAATAACTTATAATATAACGAAATAAGCAGTGTGTCATTGAAAAGACCTTATAATATGACGTAATATGCAGTGTATCATTGAAAATACATTATAATATATAGTAGTTTATCATTGAAAATACCTTATAACATAACGTAATATACAGTTTAACATTGAAAATACCTTATAATATAACGTACTATGCAGCGTATCATTGAAAATATCTTATAATATATCGTAATATGGAGTGTATCATTGAAAATACCTTATAATATAACGTATTATGCAGTGTATCATTGAAAATACCTAATAATATAACGTAATATGCAGTGTATCATTGAAAATGCCTTATAGTGTAACGTAATTTGTAGTGTATCATTGAAAATACCTTATAATATAACGTAATATGCAGTGTATCATTGAAAATACATTATAATATAACGTAATATGCAGTGTATCATTGAAAATACATTATAATATAACGTAATATGCAGTTTATCATTGAAAATACCTTATAATATAACGGAATTTGTAGTGTATCATTGAAAATACCTTATAATATAACGTAATATGCAGTGTATCATTTAAAATACCTTATAATATATTGTAGTTTATCATTGAAAATACCTTATAACATAACGTAATATACAGTGTAACATTGAAAATACCTTATAATATAACGTACTATGCAGCGTATCATTGAAAATACCTTATAATATAACGTACTATGCAGCGTATCATTGAAAATACCTTATAATATATCGTAATATGCAGTGTATCATTGAAAATACCATATAATATAACGTAATATGCAGTGTATCATTGAAAATACCTTATAATATAACGGAATTTGTAGTGTATCATTGAAAATACCTTATAATATAACGTAATATGCAGTGTATCATTGAAAATACCTTATAATATATCGTATTATGCAATGTATCATTGAAAATACCTTATAATATAACGGAATTTGTAGTGTATCATTGAAAATACCTTATAATATAACGTAATATGCAGTGTATCATTGAAAATACCTTATAATATATCGTATTATGCAATGTATCATTGAAAATACCTTATAATATAACGTAATATGCAGTGTATCATTGAAAATACCTTATAATATATAGTAGTTTATCATTGAAAATACCTTATAACATAACGTAATATACAGTGTAACATTGAAAATACCTTATAATATAACGTATTATGCAGCGTATCATTGAAAATACCTTATAATATAGCGTAATATGCAGTGTATCATTGAAAATACCTTATAATATAACGTAATATGCAGTGTATCATAGAAAATACCATGTAATATAACGTAATATGCAGTGTATCATTGAAAATGCCTTATAATGTAACGTAATATGGAGTGTTTCAATGAAAATACCTTATAATACAACGTAATATGCAGTGTATCATTGAAAATACCTAATAATATAACGTAATATGCAGTGTATCATTGAAAATACCTTATAATATAACGTACATTGCAGCGTATCACTGAAAATACCTTCTAATATATCGTAGTTTATCATTGAAAATACCTTATAATATAACGTAATATACAGTGTATCATTGAAAATACCTTATAATATGACGTAATATGCAGTGTATCATTGAATATACCTTATAATATATAGTAGTTTATCATTGAAAATACCTTATAACATAACGTAATATACAGTTTAACATTGAAAATACCTTATAATATAACGTACTATGCAGCGTATCATTGAAAATACCTTATAATATATCGTAATATGGAGTGTATCATTGAAAATACCATATAATATAACGTAATATGCAGTGTATCATTGAAAATACCTTATAATATAGCGTACTATGCAGTGTATCATTGAAAATACCTTATAATATAACGTAATTTGTAGTGTATCTTTGAAAATACCTTATAATATAACGTAATATGCAGTGTATAATTGAAAATAACTTATAATATAACGAAATAAGCAGTGTGTCATTGAAAAGACCTTATAATATGACGTAATATGCAGTGTATCATTGAAAATACATTATAATATATAGTAGTTTATCATTGAAAATACCTTATAACATAACGTAATATACAGTTTAACATTGAAAATACCTTATAATATAACGTACTATGCAGCGTATCATTGAAAATATCTTATAATATATCGTAATATGGAGTGTATCATTGAAAATACCTTATAATATAACGTATTATGCAGCGTATCATTGAAAATACCTAATAATATAACGTAATATGCAGTGTATCATTGAAAATGCCTTATAGTGTAACGTAATTTGTAGTGTATCATTGAAAATACCTTATAATATAACGTAATATGCAGTGTATCATTGAAAATACATTATAATATAACGTAATATGCAGTGTATCATTGAAAATACATTATAATATAACGTAATATGCAGTTTATCATTGAAAATACCTTATAATATAACGGAATTTGTAGTGTATCATTGAAAATACCTTATAATATAACGTAATATGCAGTGTATCATTTAAAATACCTTATAATATATTGTAGTTTATCATTGAAAATACCTTATAACATAACGTAATATACAGTGTAACATTGAAAATACCTTATAATATAACGTACATTGCAGCGTATCATTGAAAATACCTTATAATATAACGTACTATGCAGCGTATCATTGAAAATACCTTATAATATATCGTAATATGCAGTGTATCATTGAAAATACCATATAATATAACGTAATATGCAGTGTATCATTGAAAATACCTTATAATGTAACGGAATTTGTAGTGTATCATTGAAAATACCTTATAATATAACGTAATATGCAGTGTATCACTGAAAATACCTTCTAATATATCGTATTATGCAATGTATCATTGAAAATACCTTATAATATAACGGAATTTGTAGTGTATCATTGAAAATACCTTATAATATAACGTAATATGCAGTGTATCATTGAAAATACCTTATAATATATCGTATTATGCAATGTATCATTGAAAATACCTTATAATATAACGTAATATGCAGTGTATCATTGAAAATACCTTATAATATATAGTAGTTTATCATTGAAAATACCTTATAACATAACGTAATATACAGTGTAACATTGAAAATACCTTATAATATAACGTATTATGCAGCGTATCATTGAAAATACCTTATAATATAGCGTAATATGCAGTGTATCATTGAAAATACCTTATAATATAACGTAATATGCAGTGTATCATAGAAAATACCATGTAATATAACGTAATATGCAGTGTATCATTGAAAATGCCTTATAATGTAACGTAATATGGAGTGTTTCAATGAAAATACCTTATAATACAACGTAATATGCAGTGTATCATTGAAAATACCTAATAATATAACGTAATATGCAGTGTATCATTGAAAATACCTTATAATATAACGTACATTGCAGCGTATCACTGAAAATACCTTCTAATATATCGTAGTTTATCATTGAAAATACCTTATAATATAACGTAATATACAGTGTATCATTGAAAATACCTTATAATATGACGTAATATGCAGTGTATCATTGAAAATACCTTATAATATATCGTAATATGCAATGTATCATTGAAAATACCTTATAATATAACGTAATATGCAGTGTATCATTGAAAATACCTTATAATATATAGTAGTTTATCATTGAAAATACCTTATAATATATAGTAGTTTATCATTGAAAATACCTTATAACATAACGTAATATACAGTGTAACATTGAAAATACCTTATAATATAACGTACTATGCAGCGTATCATTGAAAATACCTTATAATATAGCGTAATATGCAGTGTATCATTGAAAATACCTTATAATATAACGTAATATGCAGTGTATCATAGAAAATACCATGTAATATAACGTAATATGCAGTGTATCATTGAAAATGCCTTATAATGTAACGTAATATGGAGTGTTTCAATGAAAATACCTTATAATACAACGTAATATGCAGTGTATCATTGAAAATACCTAATAATATAACGTAATATGCAGTGTATCATTGAAAATACCTTCTAATATATCGTAGTTTATCATTGAAAATACCTTATAATATAACGTAATATACAGTGTATCATTGAAAATACCTTATAATATGACGTAATATGCAGTGTGTCATTGAAAATACCTTATAATATATCGTATTATGCAATGTATCATTGAAAATACCTTATAATATAACGTAATATGCAGTGTATCATTGAAAATACCTTATAATATATAGTAGTTTATCATTGAAAATACCTTATAACATAACGTAATATACAGTGTAACATTGAAAATACCTTATAATATAACGTATTATGCAGCGTATTATTGAAAATACCTTATAATATAGCGTAATATGCAGTGTATCATTGAAAATACCTTATAATATAACGTAATATGCAGTGTATCATAGAAAATACCATGTAATATAACGTAATATACAGTGTATCATTGAAAATACCTTATAATATAACGTAATATGCAGTGTATCATTGAAAATACCTTCTAATATATCGTAGTTTATCATTGAAAATACCTTATAATATAACGTAATATGCAGTGTATCATTGGAAATAACTTATAATATGACGTAATATGGAGTGTATCATTGAAAATACCTTATAATATATCGTAGTTTATCATTGAAAATTCCTTATAATATAACGTAATATGCAGTGTATCATTGGCAATACCATATAATATGACGTAATATGCAGTGTATCATAGAAAATACCTTATAATATAACGTAACATGCAGTGTATCATTGAAAATACCTTATAATATAACGTAATATGCAGTGTATCATTGAAAATACCTTATAATATAGCGTAATATGCAGTGTATCATTGAAAATACCTTATAATATAACGAAATATGCAGTGTATCATTGAAAATACCTTATAATATGTCGTAGTTTATCATTGAAAATACCTTATAATATAACGTAATATGCAGTGTATCATTGAAAATGCCTTATAATGTAACGTAATATGGAGTGTTTCAATGAAAATACCTTATAATACACCGTAATATGCAGTGTATCATTGAAAATACCTAATAATATAACGTAATATGCAGTGTATCATTGAAAATACCTTATAATATAACGTACATTGCAGCGTATCACTGAAAATACCTTCTAATATATCGTAGTTTATCATTGAAAATACCTTATAATATAACGTAATATACAGTGTATCATTGAAAATACCTTATAATATGACGTAATATGCAGTGTATCATTGAATATACCTTATAATATATAGTAGTTTATCATTGAAAATTCCTTATAACATAACGTAATATACAGTTTAACATTGAAAATACCTTATAATATAACGTACTATGCAGCGTATCATTGAAAATACCTTATAATATATCGTAATATGGAGTGTATCATTGAAAATACCATATAATATAACGTAATATGCAGTGTATCATTGAAAATACCTTATAATATAGCGTACTATGCAGTGTATCATTGAAAATACCTTATAATATAACGTAATTTGTAGTGTATCTTTGAAAATACCTTATAATATAACGTAATATGCAGTGTATAATTGAAAATAACTTATAATATAACGAAATAAGCAGTGTGTCATTGAAAAGACCTTATAATATGACGTAATATGCAGTGTATCATTGAAAATACATTATAATATATAGTAGTTTATCATTGAAAATACCTTATAACATAACGTAATATACAGTTTAACATTGAAAATACCTTATAATATAACGTACTATGCAGCGTATCATTGAAAATATCTTATAATATATCGTAATATGGAGTGTATCATTGAAAATACCTTATAATATAACGTATTATGCAGCGTATCATTGAAAATACCTAATAATATAACGTAATATGCAGTGTATCATTGAAAATACCTTATAATATATCGTATTATGCAATGTATCATTGAAAATACCTTATAATATAACGTAATATGCAGTGTATCATTGAAAATACCTTATAATATATAGTAGTTTATCATTGAAAATACCTTATAACATAACGTAATATACAGTGTAACATTGAAAATACCTTATAATATAACGTATTATGCAGCGTATCATTGAAAATACCTTATAATATAGCGTAATATGCAGTGTATCATTGAAAATACCTTATAATATAACGTAATATGCAGTGTATCATAGAAAATACCATGTAATATAACGTAATATGCAGTGTATCATTGAAAATGCCTTATAATGTAACGTAATATGGAGTGTTTCAATGAAAATACCTTATAATACAACGTAATATGCAGTGTATCATTGAAAATACCTAATAATATAACGTAATATGCAGTGTATCATTGAAAATACCTTATAATATAACGTACATTGCAGCGTATCACTGAAAATACCTTCTAATATATCGTAGTTTATCATTGAAAATACCTTATAATATAACGTAATATACAGTGTATCATTGAAAATACCTTATAATATGACGTAATATGCAGTGTATCATTGAAAATACCTTATAATATATCGTATTATGCGATGTATCATTGAAAATACCTTATAATATAACGTAATATGCAGTGTATCATTGAAAATACCTTATAATATATAGTAGTTTATCATTGAAAATACCTTATAATATATAGTAGTTTATCATTGAAAATACCTTATAACATAACGTAATATACAGTGTAACATTGAAAATACCTTATAATATAACGTACTATGCAGCGTATCATTGAAAATACCTTATAATATAGCGTAATATGCAGTGTATCATTGAAAATACCTTATAATATAACGTAATATGCAGTGTATCATAGAAAATACCATGTAATATAACGTAATATGCAGTGTATCATTGAAAATGCCTTATAATGTAACGTAATATGGAGTGTTTCAATGAAAATACCTTATAATATAACGTAATATGCAGTGTATCATTGAAAATACCTAATAATATAACGTAATATGCAGTGTATCATTGAAAATACCTTCTAATATATCGTAGTTTATCATTGAAAATACCTTATAATATAACGTAATATACAGTGTATCATTGAAAATACCTTATAATATGACGTAATATGCAGTGTGTCATTGAAAATACCTTATAATATATCGTATTATGCAATGTATCATTGAAAATACCTTATAATATAACGTAATATGCAGTGTATCATTGAAAATACCTTATAATATATAGTAGTTTATCATTGAAAATACCTTATAACATAACGTAATATACAGTGTAACATTGAAAATACCTTATAATATAACGTATTATGCAGCGTATTATTGAAAATACCTTATAATATAGCGTAATATGCAGTGTATCATTGAAAATACCTTATAATATAACGTAATATGCAGTGTATCATAGAAAATACCATGTAATATAACGTAATATACAGTGTATCATTGAAAATACCTTATAATATAACGTAATATGCAGTGTATCATTGAAAATACCTTCTAATATATCGTAGTTTATCATTGAAAATACCTTATAATATAACGTAATATGCAGTGTATCATTGGAAATAACTTATAATATGACGTAATATGGAGTGTATCATTGAAAATACCTTATAATATATCGTAGTTTATCATTGAAAATTCCTTATAATATAACGTAATATGCAGTGTATCATTGGCAATACCATATAATATGACGTAATATGCAGTGTATCATAGAAAATACCTTATAATATAACGTAACATGCAGTGTATCATTGAAAATACCTTATAATATAACGTAATATGCAGTGTATCATTGAAAATACCTTATAATATAGCGTAATATGCAGTGTATCATTGAAAATACCTTATAATATAACGAAATATGCAGTGTATCATTGAAAATACCTTATAATATGTCGTAGTTTATCATTGAAAATACCTTATAATATAACGTAATATGCAGTGTATCATTGAAAATGCCTTATAATGTAACGTAATATGGAGTGTTTCAATGAAAATACCTTATAATACACCGTAATATGCAGTGTATCATTGAAAATACCTAATAATATAACGTAATATGCAGTGTATCATTGAAAATACCTTATAATATAACGTACATTGCAGCGTATCACTGAAAATACCTTCTAATATATCGTAGTTTATCATTGAAAATACCTTATAATATAACGTAATATACAGTGTATCATTGAAAATACCTTATAATATGACGTAATATGCAGTGTATCATTGAATATACCTTATAATATATAGTAGTTTATCATTGAAAATTCCTTATAACATAACGTAATATACAGTTTAACATTGAAAATACCTTATAATATAACGTACTATGCAGCGTATCATTGAAAATACCTTATAATATATCGTAATATGGAGTGTATCATTGAAAATACCATATAATATAACGTAATATGCAGTGTATCATTGAAAATACCTTATAATATAGCGTACTATGCAGTGTATCATTGAAAATACCTTATAATATAACGTAATTTGTAGTGTATCTTTGAAAATACCTTATAATATAACGTAATATGCAGTGTATAATTGAAAATAACTTATAATATAACGAAATAAGCAGTGTGTCATTGAAAAGACCTTATAATATGACGTAATATGCAGTGTATCATTGAAAATACATTATAATATATAGTAGTTTATCATTGAAAATACCTTATAACATAACGTAATATACAGTTTAACATTGAAAATACCTTATAATATAACGTACTATGCAGCGTATCATTGAAAATATCTTATAATATATCGTAATATGGAGTGTATCATTGAAAATACCTTATAATATAACGTATTATGCAGCGTATCATTGAAAATACCTAATAATATAACGTAATATGCAGTGTATCATTGAAAATGCCTTATAGTGTAACGTAATTTGTAGTGTATCATTGAAAATACCTTATAATATAACGTAATATGCAGTGTATCATTGAAAATACATTATAATATAACGTAATATGCAGTGTATCATTGAAAATACATTATAATATAACGTAATATGCAGTTTATCATTGAAAATACCTTATAATATAACGGAATTTGTAGTGTATCATTGAAAATACCTTATAATATAACGTAATATGCAGTGTATCACTTAAAATACCTTATAATATATTGTAGTTTATCATTGAAAATACCTTATAACATAACGTAATATACAGTGTAACATTGAAAATACCTTATAATATAACGTACTATGCAGCGTATCATTGAAAATACCTTATAATATAACGTACTATGCAGCGTATCATTGAAAATACCTTATAATATATCGTAATATGCAGTGTATCATTGAAAATACCATATAATATAACGTAATATGCAGTGTATCATTGAAAATACCTTATAATATAACGGAATTTGTAGTGTATCATTGAAAATACCTTATAATATAACGTAATATGCAGTGTATCATTGAAAATACCTTATAATATATCGTATTATGCAATGTATCATTGAAAATACCTTATAATATAACGGAATTTGTAGTGTATCATTGAAAATACCTTATAATATAACGTAATATGCAGTGTATCATTGAAAATACCTTATAATATATCGTATTATGCAATGTATCATTGAAAATACCTTATAATATAACGTAATATGCAGTGTATCATTGAAAATACCTTATAATATATAGTAGTTTATCATTGAAAATACCTTATAACATAACGTAATATACAGTGTAACATTGAAAATACCTTATAATATAACGTATTATGCAGCGTATCATTGAAAATACCTTATAATATAGCGTAATATGCAGTGTATCATTGAAAATACCTTATAATATAACGTAATATGCAGTGTATCATAGAAAATACCATGTAATATAACGTAATATGCAGTGTATCATTGAAAATGCCTTATAATGTAACGTAATATGGAGTGTTTCAATGAAAATACCTTATAATACAACGTAATATGCAGTGTATCATTGAAAATACCTAATAATATAACGTAATATGCAGTGTATCATTGAAAATACCTTATAATATAACGTACATTGCAGCGTATCACTGAAAATACCTTCTAATATATCGTAGTTTATCATTGAAAATACCTTATAATATAACGTAATATACAGTGTATCATTGAAAATACCTTATAATATGACGTAATATGCAGTGTATCATTGAAAATACCTTATAATATATCGTATTATGCAATGTATCATTGAAAATACCTTATAATATAACGTAATATGCAGTGTATCATTGAAAATACCTTATAATATATAGTAGTTTATCATTGAAAATACCTTATAATATATAGTAGTTTATCATTGAAAATACCTTATAACATAACGTAATATACAGTGTAACATTGAAAATACCTTATAATATAACGTATTATGCAGCGTATCATTGAAAATACCTTATAATATAGCGTAATATGCAGTGTATCATTGAAAATACCTTATAATATAACGTAATATGCAGTGTATCATAGAAAATACCATGTAATATAACGTAATATGCAGTGTATCATTGAAAATGCCTTATAATGTAACGTAATATGGAGTGTTTCAATGAAAATACCTTATAATACAACGTAATATGCAGTGTATCATTGAAAATACCTAATAATATAACGTAATATGCAGTGTATCATTGAAAATACCTTCTAATATATCGTAGTTTATCATTGAAAATACCTTATAATATAACGTAATATACAGTGTATCATTGAAAATACCTTATAATATGACGTAATATGCAGTGTGTCATTGAAAATACCTTATAATATATCGTATTATGCAATGTATCATTGAAAATACCTTATAATATAACGTAATATGCAGTGTATCATTGAAAATACCTTATAATATATAGTAGTTTATCATTGAAAATACCTTATAACATAACGTAATATACAGTGTAACATTGAAAATACCTTATAATATAACGTATTATGCAGCGTATTATTGAAAATACCTTATAATATAGCGTAATATGCAGTGTATCATTGAAAATACCTTATAATATAACGTAATATGCAGTGTATCATAGAAAATACCATGTAATATAACGTAATATACAGTGTATCATTGAAAATACCTTATAATATAACGTAATATGCAGTGTATCATTGAAAATACCTTCTAATATATCGTAGTTTATCATTGAAAATACCTTATAATATAACGTAATATGCAGTGTATCATTGGAAATAACTTATAATATGACGTAATATGGAGTGTATCATTGAAAATACCTTATAATATATCGTAGTTTATCATTGAAAATTCCTTATAATATAACGTAATATGCAGTGTATCATTGGCAATACCATATAATATGACGTAATATGCAGTGTATCATAGAAAATACCTTATAATATAACGTAACATGCAGTGTATCATTGAAAATACCTTATAATATAACGTAATATGCAGTGTATCATTGAAAATACCTTATAATATAGCGTAATATGCAGTGTATCATTGAAAATACCTTATAATATAACGAAATATGCAGTGTATCATTGAAAATACCTTATAATATGTCGTAGTTTATCATTGAAAATACCTTATAATATAACGTAATATGCAGTGTATCATTGAAAATGCCTTATAATGTAACGTAATATGGAGTGTTTCAATGAAAATACCTTATAATACACCGTAATATGCAGTGTATCATTGAAAATACCTAATAATATAACGTAATATGCAGTGTATCATTGAAAATACCTTATAATATAACGTACATTGCAGCGTATCACTGAAAATACCTTCTAATATATCGTAGTTTATCATTGAAAATACCTTATAATATAACGTAATATACAGTGTATCATTGAAAATACCTTATAATATGACGTAATATGCAGTGTATCATTGAATATACCTTATAATATATAGTAGTTTATCATTGAAAATTCCTTATAACATAACGTAATATACAGTTTAACATTGAAAATACCTTATAATATAACGTACTATGCAGCGTATCATTGAAAATACCTTATAATATATCGTAATATGGAGTGTATCATTGAAAATACCATATAATATAACGTAATATGCAGTGTATCATTGAAAATACCTTATAATATAGCGTACTATGCAGTGTATCATTGAAAATA
This sequence comes from Lasioglossum lativentre, assembly GCA_916610255.1. Taxonomy (NCBI): domain Eukaryota; kingdom Metazoa; phylum Arthropoda; class Insecta; order Hymenoptera; family Halictidae; genus Lasioglossum; species Lasioglossum lativentre. The sequence continues at coordinate 293,699 of CAKAJI010000232.1, read as the reverse complement.
CCTTATAATATAACGTAATTTGTAGTGTATCTTTGAAAATACCTTATAATATAACGTAATATGCAGTGTATAATTGAAAATAACTTATAATATAACGAAATAAGCAGTGTATCATTGAAAATACCTTATAATATGACGTAATATGCAGTGTATCATTGAAAATACCTTCTAATATATCGTAGTTTATCATTGAAAATACCTTATAATATAACGTAATATACAGTGTATCATTGAAAATACCTTATAATATGACGTAATATGCAGTGTGTCATTGAAAATACCTTATAATATATCGTATTATGCAATGTATCATTGAAAATACCTTATAATATAACGTAATATGCAGTGTATCATTGAAAATACCTTATAATATATAGTAGTTTATCATTGAAAATACCTTATAACATAACGTAATATACAGTGTAACATTGAAAATACCTTATAATATAACGTATTATGCAGCGTATTATTGAAAATACCTTATAATATAGCGTAATATGCAGTGTATCATTGAAAATACCTTATAATATAACGTAATATGCAGTGTATCATAGAAAATACCATGTAATATAACGTAATATACAGTGTATCATTGAAAATACCTTATAATATAACGTAATATGCAGTGTATCATTGAAAATACCTTCTAATATATCGTAGTTTATCATTGAAAATACCTTATAATATAACGTAATATGCAGTGTATCATTGGAAATAACTTATAATATGACGTAATATGGAGTGTATCATTGAAAATACCTTATAATATATCGTAGTTTATCATTGAAAATTCCTTATAATATAACGTAATATGCAGTGTATCATTGGCAATACCATATAATATGACGTAATATGCAGTGTATCATAGAAAATACCTTATAATATAACGTAACATGCAGTGTATCATTGAAAATACCTTATAATATAACGTAATATGCAGTGTATCATTGAAAATACCTTATAATATAGCGTAATATGCAGTGTATCATTGAAAATACCTTATAATATAACGAAATATGCAGTGTATCATTGAAAATACCTTATAATATGTCGTAGTTTATCATTGAAAATACCTTATAATATAACGTAATATGCAGTGTATCATTGAAAATGCCTTATAATGTAACGTAATATGGAGTGTTTCAATGAAAATACCTTATAATACACCGTAATATGCAGTGTATCATTGAAAATACCTAATAATATAACGTAATATGCAGTGTATCATTGAAAATACCTTATAATATAACGTACATTGCAGCGTATCACTGAAAATACCTTCTAATATATCGTAGTTTATCATTGAAAATACCTTATAATATAACGTAATATACAGTGTATCATTGAAAATACCTTATAATATGACGTAATATGCAGTGTATCATTGAATATACCTTATAATATATAGTAGTTTATCATTGAAAAATCCTTATAACATAACGTAATATACAGTTTAACATTGAAAATACCTTATAATATAACGTACTATGCAGCGTATCATTGAAAATACCTTATAATATATCGTAATATGGAGTGTATCATTGAAAATACCTTATAATATAACGTAATATGCAGTGTATCATTGAAAATACCTTATAATATAGCGTACTATGCAGTGTATCATTGAAAATACCTTATAATATAACGTAATTTGTAGTGTATCTTTGAAAATACCTTATAATATAACGTAATATGCAGTGTATAATTGAAAATAACTTATAATATAACGAAATAAGCAGTGTGTCATTGAAAAGACCTTATAATATGACGTAATATGCAGTGTATCATTGAAAATACATTATAATATATAGTAGTTTATCATTGAAAATACCTTATAACATAACGTAATATACAGTTTAACATTGAAAATACCTTATAATATAACGTACTATGCAGCGTATCATTGAAAATATCTTATAATATATCGTAATATGGAGTGTATCATTGAAAATACCTTATAATATAACGTATTATGCAGCGTATCATTGAAAATACCTAATAATATAACGTAATATGCAGTGTATCATTGAAAATGCCTTATAGTGTAACGTAATTTGTAGTGTATCATTGAAAATACCTTATAATATAACGTAATATGCAGTGTATCATTGAAAATACATTATAATATAACGTAATATGCAGTGTATCATTGAAAATACATTATAATATAACGTAATATGCAGTTTATCATTGAAAATACCTTATAATATAACGGAATTTGTAGTGTATCATTGAAAATACCTTATAATATAACGTAATATGCAGTGTATCATTTAAAATACCTTATAATATATTGTAGTTTATCATTGAAAATACCTTATAACATAACGTAATATACAGTGTAACATTGAAAATACCTTATAATATAACGTACTATGCAGCGTATCATTGAAAATACCTTATAATATAACGTACTATGCAGCGTATCATTGAAAATACCTTATAATATATCGTAATATGCAGTGTATCATTGAAAATACCATATAATATAACGTAATATGCAGTGTATCATTGAAAATACCTTATAATATAACGGAATTTGTAGTGTATCATTGAAAATACCTTATAATATAACGTAATATGCAGTGTATCATTGAAAATACCTTATAATATATCGTATTATGCAATGTATCATTGAAAATACCTTATAATATAACGGAATTTGTAGTGTATCATTGAAAATACCTTATAATATAACGTAATATGCAGTGTATCATTGAAAATACCTTATAATATATCGTATTATGCAATGTATCATTGAAAATACCTTATAATATAACGTAATATGCAGTGTATCATTGAAAATACCTTATAATATATAGTAGTTTATCATTGAAAATACCTTATAACATAACGTAATATACAGTGTAACATTGAAAATACCTTATAATATAACGTATTATGCAGCGTATCATTGAAAATACCTTATAATATAGCGTAATATGCAGTGTATCATTGAAAATACCTTATAATATAACGTAATATGCAGTGTATCATAGAAAATACCATGTAATATAACGTAATATGCAGTGTATCATTGAAAATGCCTTATAATGTAACGTAATATGGAGTGTTTCAATGAAAATACCTTATAATACAACGTAATATGCAGTGTATCATTGAAAATACCTAATAATATAACGTAATATGCAGTGTATCATTGAAAATACCTTATAATATAACGTACATTGCAGCGTATCACTGAAAATACCTTCTAATATATCGTAGTTTATCATTGAAAATACCTTATAATATAACGTAATATGCAGTGTATCATTGAAAATACCTTATAATATGACGTAATATGCAGTGTATCATTGAAAATACCTTATAATATATCGTATTATGCAATGTATCATTGAAAATACCTTATAATATAACGTAATATGCAGTGTATCATTGAAAATACCTTATAATATATAGTAGTTTATCATTGAAAATACCTTATAATATGACGTAATATGCAGTGTATCATTGAATATACCTTATAATATATAGTAGTTTATCATTGAAAATACCTTATAATATAACGTAATATGCAGTGTATCATTGAAAATACCTTATAATATAGCGTAATATGCAGTATATCATTGAAAATACCTTATAATATAGCGTAATATGCAGTGTATCATTGAAAATACCTTATAATATAACGAAATATGCAGTGTATCATTGAAAATACCTTATAATATGTCGTAGTTTATCATTGAAAATACCTTATAATATAACGTAATATGCAGTGTATCATTGAAAATGCCTTATAATGTAACGTAATATGGAGTGTTTCAATGAAAATACCTTATAATACAACGTAATATGCAGTGTATCATTGAAAATACCTAATAATATAACGTAATATGCAGTGTATCATTGAAAATACCTTATAATATATCGTATTATGCAATGTATCATTGAAAATACCTTATAATATAACGGAATTTGTAGTGTATCATTGAAAATACCTTATAATATAACGTAATATGCAGTGTATCATTGAAAATACCTTATAATATATCGTATTATGCAATGTATCATTGAAAATACCTTATAATATAACGTAATATGCAGTGTATCATTGAAAATACCTTATAATATATAGTAGTTTATCATTGAAAATACCTTATAACATAACGTAATATACAGTGTAACATTGAAAATACCTTATAATATAACGTATTATGCAGCGTATCATTGAAAATACCTTATAATATAACGTAATATGCAGTGTATCATTGAAAATACCTTATAATATAACGTAATATGCAGTGTATCATAGAAAATACCATGTAATATAACGTAATATGCAGTGTATCATTGAAAATGCCTTATAATGTAACGTAATATGGAGTGTTTCAATGAAAATACCTTATAATACAACGTAATATGCAGTGTATCATTGAAAATACCTAATAATATAACGTAATATGCAGTGTATCATTGAAAATACCTTATAATATAACGTACATTGCAGCGTATCACTGAAAATACCTTCTAATATATCGTAGTTTATCATTGAAAATACCTTATAATATAACGTAATATACAGTGTATCATTGAAAATACCTTATAATATGACGTAATATGCAGTGTATCATTGAAAATACCTTATAATATATCGTATTATGCAATGTATCATTGAAAATACCTTATAATATAACGGAATTTGTAGTGTATCATTGAAAATACCTTATAATATAACGTAATATGCAGTGTATCATTGAAAATACCTTATAATATATAGTAGTTTATCATTGAAAATACCTTATAACATAACGTAATATACAGTGTAACATTGAAAATACCTTATAATATAACGTACTATGCAGCGTATCATTGAAAATACCTTATAATATAACGTACTATGCAGCGTATCATTGAAAATACCTTATAATATATCGTAATATGCAGTGTATCATTGAAAATACCATATAATATAACGTAATATGCAGTGTATCATTGAAAATACCTTATAATATAACGGAATTTGTAGTGTATCATTGAAAATACCTTATAATATAACGTAATATGCAGTGTATCATTGAAAATACCTTATAATATATCGTATTATGCAATGTATCATTGAAAATACCTTATAATATAACGGAATTTGTAGTGTATCATTGAAAATACCTTATAATATAACGTAATATGCAGTGTATCATTGAAAATACCTTATAATATATCGTATTATGCAATGTATCATTGAAAATACCTTATAATATAACGTAATATGCAGTGTATCATTGAAAATACCTTATAATATATAGTAGTTTATCATTGAAAATACCTTATAACATAACGTAATATACAGTGTAACATTGAAAATACCTTATAATATAACGTATTATGCAGCGTATCATTGAAAATACCTTATAATATAGCGTAATATGCAGTGTATCATTGAAAATACCTTATAATATAACGTAATATGCAGTGTATCATAGAAAATACCATGTAATATAACGTAATATGCAGTGTATCATTGAAAATGCCTTATAATGTAACGTAATATGGAGTGTTTCAATGAAAATACCTTATAATACAACGTAATATGCAGTGTATCATTGAAAATACCTAATAATATAACGTAATATGCAGTGTATCATTGAAAATACCTTATAATATAACGTACATTGCAGCGTATCACTGAAAATACCTTCTAATATATCGTAGTTTATCATTGAAAATACCTTATAATATAACGTAATATACAGTGTATCATTGAAAATACCTTATAATATGACGTAATATGCAGTGTATCATTGAAAATACCTTATAATATATCGTAATATGCAGTGTATCATTGAAAATACCTTATAATATAACGTAATATGCAGTGTATCATTGAAAATACCTTATAATATATAGTAGTTTATCATTGAAAATACCTTATAATATGACGTAATATGCAGTGTATCATTGAATATACCTTATAATATATAGTAGTTTATCATTGAAAATACCTTATAATATAACGTAATATGCAGTGTATCATTGAAAATACCTTATAATATAGCGTAATATGCAGTATATCATTGAAAATACCTTATAATATAGCGTAATATGCAGTGTATCATTGAAAATACCTTATAATATAACGAAATATGCAGTGTATCATTGAAAATACCTTATAATATGTCGTAGTTTATCATTGAAAATACCTTATAATATAACGTAATATGCAGTGTATCATTGAAAATGCCTTATAATGTAACGTAATATGGAGTGTTTCAATGAAAATACCTTATAATACAACGTAATATGCAGTGTATCATTGAAAATACCTAATAATATAACGTAGTATGCAGTGTATCATTGAAAATACCTTATAATATATCGTATTATGCAATGTATCATTGAAAATACCTTATAATATAACGGAATTTGTAGTGTATCATTGAAAATACCTTATAATATAACGTAATATGCAGTGTATCATTGAAAATACCTTATAATATATCGTATTATGCAATGTATCATTGAAAATACCTTATAATATAACGTAATATGCAGTGTATCATTGAAAATACCTTATAATATATAGTAGTTTATCATTGAAAATACCTTATAACATAACGTAATATACAGTGTAACATTGAAAATACCTTATAATATAACGTATTATGCAGCGTATCATTGAAAATACCTTATAATATAGCGTAATATGCAGTGTATCATTGAAAATACCTTATAATATAACGTAATATGCAGTGTATCATAGAAAATACCATGTAATATAACGTAATATGCAGTGTATCATTGAAAATGCCTCATAATGTAACGTAATATGGAGTGTTTCAATGAAAATACCTTATAATACAACGTAATATGCAGTGTATCATTGAAAATACCTAATAATATAACGTAATATGCAGTGTATCATTGAAAATACCTTATAATATAACGTACATTGCAGCGTATCACTGAAAATACCTTCTAATATATCGTAGTTTATCATTGAAAATACCTTATAATATAACGTAATATACAGTGTATCATTGAAAATACCTTATAATATGACGTAATATGCAGTGTATCATTGAAAATACCTTATAATATATCGTATTATGCAATGTATCATTGAAAATACCTTAAAATATAACGAAATATGCAGTGTATCATTGAAAATACCTTATAATATGTCGTAGTTTATCATTGAAAATACCTTATAATATAACGTAATATGCAGTGTATCATTGAAAATGGCTTATAATGTAACGTAATATGGAGTGTTTCAATGAAAATACCTTATAATACAACGTAATATGCAGTGTATCATTGAAAATACCTAATAATATAACGTAATATGCAGTGTATCATTGAAAATACCTTATAATATAACGTACATTGCAGCGTATCACTGAAAATACCTTCTAATATATCGTAGTTTATCATTGAAAATACCTTATAATATAACGTAATATACAGTGTATCATTGAAAATACCTTATAATATGACGTAATATGCAGTGTATCATTGAAAATACCTTCTAATATATCGTAGTTTATCATTGAAAATACCTTATAATATAACGTAATATGCAGTGTATCATTGGAAATAACTTATAATATGACGTAATATGGAGTGTATCATTGAAAATACCTTATAATATATCGTAGTTTATCATTGAAAATTCCTTATAATATAACGTAATATGCAGTGTATCATTGAAAATACCTTATAATATAACGTAATATGCAGTGTATCATTGAATATACCTTATAATATATAGTAGTTTATCATTGAAAATACCTTATAATATAACGTAATATGCAGTGTATCATTGAAAATACCTTATAATATAGCGTAATATGCAGTATATCATTGAAAATACCTTATAATATAGCGTAATATGCAGTGTATCATTGAAAATACCTTATAATATAACGAAATATGCAGTGTATCATTGAAAATACCTTATAATATGTCGTAGTTTATCATTGAAAATACCTTATAATATAACGTAATATGCAGTGTATCATTGAAAATGCCTTATAATGTAACGTAATATGGAGTGTTTCAATGAAAATACCTTATAATACAACGTAATATGCAGTGTATCATTGAAAATACCTAATAATATAACGTAATATGCAGTGTATCATTGAAAATACCTTATAATATAACGTACATTGCAGCGTATCACTGAAAATACCTTCTAATATATCGTAGTTTATCATTGAAAATACCTTATAATATAACGTAATATACAGTGTATCATTGAAAATACCTTATAATATGACGTAATATGCAGTGTATCATTGAATATACCGTATAATATATAGTAGTTTATCATTGAAAATACCTTATAACATAACGTAATATACAGTTTAACATTGAAAATACCTTATAATATAACGTACTATGCAGCGTATCATTGAAAATACCTTATAATATATCGTAATATGCAGTGTATCATTGAAAATACCTTCTAATATATCGTAGTTTATCATTGAAAATTCCTTATAATATAACGTAATATGCAGTGTATCATTGGCAATACCATATAATAGGACGTAATATGCAGTGTATCATAGAAAATACCTTATAATATAACGTAACATGCAGTGTATCATTGAAAATACCTTATAATATAACGTAATATGCAGTGTATCATAGAAAATACCATGTAATATAACGTAATATACAGTGTATCATTGAAAATACCTTATAATATAACGTAATATGCAGTGTATCATTGAAAATACCTTCTAATATATCGTAGTTTATCATTGAAAATACCTTATAATATAACGTAATATACAGTGTATCATTGAAAATACCTTATAATATAACGTAATATGCAGTGTATCATTGAATATACCGTATAATATATAGTAGTTTATCATTGAAAATACCTTATAACATAACGTAATATACAGTTTAACATTGAAAATACCTTATAATATAACGTACTATGCAGCGTATCATTGAAAATACCTTATAATATATCGTAATATGCAGTGTATCATTGAAAATACCTTATAATATATCGTAGTTTATCATTGAAAATTCCTTATAATATAACGTAATATGCAGTGTATCATTGGCAATACCATATAATAGGACGTAATATGCAGTGTATCATAGAAAATACCTTATAATATAACGTAACATGCAGTGTATCATTGAAAATACCTTATAATATAACGTAATATGCAGTGTATCATAGAAAATACCATGTAATATAACGTAATATACAGTGTATCATTGAAAATACCTTATAATATAACGTAATATGCAGTGTATCATTGAAAATACCTTCTAATATATCGTAGTTTATCATTGAAAATACCTTATAATATAACGTAATATGCAGTGTATCATTGGAAATAACTTATAATATGACGTAATATGGAGTGTATCATTGAAAATACCTTATAATATATCGTAGTTTATCATTGAAAATTCCTTGTAATATAACGTAACATGCAGTGTATCATTGAAAATACCTTATAATATAACGTAATATGCAGTGTATCATTGAAAATACCTTATAATATAGCGTAATATGCAGTATATCATTGAAAATACCTTATAATATAGCGTAATATGCAGTGTATCATTGAAAATACCTTATAATATAACGAAATATGCAGTGTATCATTGAAAATACCTTATAATATGTCGTAGTTTATCATTGATAATACCTTATAATATAACGTAATATGCAGTGTATCATTGAAAATGCCTTATAATGTAACGTAATATGGAGTGTTTCAATGAAAATACCTTATAATACAACGTAATATGCAGTGTATCATTGAAAATACCTAATAATATAACGTAATATGCAGTGTATCATTGAAAATACCTTATAATATAACGTACATTGCAGCGTATCACTGAAAATACCTTCTAATATATCGTAGTTTATCATTGAAAATACCTTATAATATAACGTAATATACAGTGTATCATTGAAAATACCTTATAATATGACGTAATATGCAGTGTATCATTGAATATACCTTATAATATATAGTAGTTTATCATTGAAAATACCTTATAACATAACGTAATATACAGTTTAACATTGAAAATACCTTATAATATAACGTACTATGCAGCGTATCATTGAAAATACCTTATAATATATCGTAATATGCAGTGTATCATTGAAAATACCTTCTAATATATCGTAGTTTATCATTGAAAATTCCTTATAATATAACGTAATATGCAGTGTATCATTGGCAATACCATATAATATGACGTAATATGCAGTGTATCATAGAAAATACCTTATAATATAACGTAACATGCAGTGTATCATTGAAAATACCTTATAATATAACGTAATATGCAGTGTATCATAGAAAATACCATGTAATATAACGTAATATACAGTGTATCATTGAAAATACCTTATAATATAACGTAATATGCAGTGTATCATTGAAAATACCTTATAATATAACGTAATATGCAGTGTATCATTGGAAATAACTTATAATATGACGTAATATGGAGTGTATCATTGAAAATACCTTATAATATATCGTAGTTTATCATTGAAAATTCCTTATAATATAACGTAATATGCAGTGTATCATTGGCAATACCATATAATATGACGTAATATGCAGTGTATCATAGAAAATACCTTGTAATATAACGTAACATGCAGTGTATCATTGAAAATACCTTATAATATAACGTAATATGCAGTGTATCATTGAAAATACCTTATAATATAGCGTAATATGCAGTATATCATTGAAAATACCTTATAATATAGCGTAATATGCAGTGTATCATTGAAAATACCTTATAATATAACGAAATATGCAGTGTATCATTGAAAATACCTTATAATATGTCGTAGTTTATCATTGAAAATACCTTATAATATAACGTAATATGCAGTGTATCATTGAAAATGCCTTATAATGTAACGTAATATGGAGTGTTTCAATGAAAATACCTTATAATACAACGTAATATGCAGTGTATCATTGAAAATACCTTATAATATAACGTAATTTGTAGTGTATCTTTGAAAATACCTTATAATATAACGTAATATGCAGTGTATAATTGAAAATAACTTATAATATAACGAAATAAGCAGTGTGTCATTGAAAAGACCTTGTAATATAACGTAATATGCAGTGTATCATTGAAAACACCTTATAATATAACGAAATATGCAGAGTATCATTGAAAATACCTTATAATATGTCGTAGTTTAACATTGAAAATACCTAATAACATAACGTAATATACAGTTTAACATTGAAAATACCTTATAATATAACGTACTATGCAGCGTATCATTGAAAATACCTTATAATATATCGTAATATGGAGTGTATCATTGAAAATACCATATAATATAACGTAATATGCAGTGTATCATTGAAAATACCTTATAATATAGCGTACTATGCAGTGTATCATTGAAAATACCTTATAATATAACGTAATTTGTAGTGTATCTTTGAAAATACCTTATAATATAACGTAATATGCAGTGTATAATTGAAAATAACTTATAATATAACGAAATAAGCAGTGTGTCATTGAAAAGACCTTGTAATATAACGTAATATGCAGTGTATCATTGAAAACACCTTATAATATAACGAAATATGCAGAGTATCATTGAAAATACCTTATAATATGTCGTAGTTTAACATTGAAAATACCTAATAATATAACGTAATATGCAGTGTATCATTGAAAATGCCTTATAGTGTAACGTAATATGCAGTGTATCATTGGCAATACCATATAATATGACGTAATATGCAGTGTATCATAGAAAATACCTTGTAATATAACGTAACATGCAGTGTATCATTGAAAATACCTTATAATATAACGTAATATGCAGTGTATCATTGAAAATACCTTATAATATAGAGTAATATGCAGTATATCATTGAAAATACCTTATAATATAGCGTAATATGCAGTGTATCATTGAAAATACCTTATAATATAACGAAATATGCAGTGTATCATTGAAAATACCTTATAATATGTCGTAGTTTATCATTGAAAATACCTTATAATATAACGTAATATGCAGTGTATCATTGAAAATGCCTTATAATGTAACGTAATATGGAGTGTTTCAATGAAAATACCTTATAATATAACGTAATATGCAGTGTATCATTGAAAATACCTAATAATATAACGTAATATGCAGTGTATCATTGAAAATACCTTATAATATAACGTACATTGCAGCGTATCACTGAAAATACCTTCTAATATATCGTAGTTTATCATTGAAAATACCTTATAATATAACGTAATATACAGTGTATCATTGAAAATACCTTATAATATAACGTAATATGCAGTGTATCATTGAATATACCTTATAATATATAGTAGTTTATCATTGAAAATACCTTATAACATAACGTAATATACAGTTTAACATTGAAAATACCTTATAATATAACGTACTATGCAGCGTATCATTGAAAATACCTTATAATATATCGTAATATGGAGTGTATCATTGAAAATACCATATAATATAACGTAATATGCAGTGTATCATTGAAAATACCTTATAATATAGCGTACTATGCAGTGTATCATTGAAAATACCTTATAATATAACGTAATTTGTAGTGTATCTTTGAAAATACCTTATAATATAACGTAATATGCAGTGTATAATTGAAAATAACTTATAATATAACGAAATAAGCAGTGTGTCATTGAAAAGACCTTGTAATATAACGTAATATGCAGTGTATCATTGAAAACACCTTATAATATAACGAAATATGCAGAGTATCATTGAAAATACCTTATAATATGTCGTAGTTTAACATTGAAAATACCTAATAATATAACGTAATATGCAGTGTATCATTGAAAATGCCTTATAGTGTAACGTAATTTGTAGTGTATCATTGAAAATACCTTATAATATAACGTAATATGCAGTTTATCATTGAAAATACATTATAATATAACGTAATATGCAGTGTATCATTGAAAATACATTATAATATAACGTAATATGCAGTTTATCATTGAAAATACCTTATAATATAACGGAATTTGTAGTGTATCATTGAAAATACCTTATAATATAACGTAATATGCAGTGTATCATTTAAAATACCTTATAATATGTCGTAGTTTAACATTGAAAATACCTTATAATATAACGTAATATGCAGTGTATCATTGAAAATGCCTTATAGTGTAACGTAATTTGTAGTGTATCATTGAAAATACCTTATAATATAACGTAATATGCAGTGTATCATTGAAAATACCTTATAATATAACGTAATATGCAGTGTATCATTGAAAATACATTATAATATAACGTAATATGCAGTTTATCATTGAAAATACCTTATAATATAACGGAATTTGTAGTGTATCATTGAAAATACCTTATAATATAACGTAATATGCAGTGTATCATTGAAAATACCTTATAATATATCGTATTATGCAATGTATCATTGAAAATACCTTATAATATAACGTAATATGCAGTGTATCATTGAAAATACCTTATAATATAGCGTAATATGCAGTATATCATTGAAAATACCTTATAATATAGCGTAATATGCAGTGTATCATTGAAAATACCTTATAATATAACGAAATATGCAGTGTATCATTGAAAATACCTTATAATATGTCGTAGTTTATCATTGAAAATACCTTATAATATAACGTAATATGCAGTGTATCATTGAAAATGCCTTATAATGTAACGTAATATGGAGTGTTTCAATGAAAATACCTTATAATACAACGTAATATGCAGTGTATCATTGAAAATACCTAATAATATAACGTAATATGCAGTGTATCATTGAAAATACCTTATAATATAACGTACATTGCAGCGTATCACTGAAAATACCTTCTAATATATCGTAGTTTATCATTGAAAATACCTTATAATATAACGTAATATACAGTGTATCATTGAAAATACCTTATAATATAACGTAATTTGTAGTGTATCTTTGAAAATACCTTATAATATAACGTAATATGCAGTGTATCATTGAAAATACCTTATAATATGACGTAATATGCAGTGTATCATTGAAAATACCTTATAATATATAGTAGTTTATCATTGAAAATACCTTATAACATAACGTAATATACAGTTTAACATTGAAAATACCTTATAATATAACGTACTATGCAGCGTATCATTGAAAATACCTTATAATATATCGTAATATGGAGTGTATCATTGAAAATACCATATAATATAACGTAATATGCAGTGTATCATTGAAAATACGTTATAATATAGCGTACTATGCAGTGTATCATTGAAAATACCTTATAATATAACGTAATTTGTAGTGTATCTTTGAAAATACCTTATAATATAACGTAATATGCAGTGTATAATTGAAAATAACTTATAATATAACGAAATAAGCAGTGTGTCATTGAAAAGACCTTGTAATATAACGTAATATGCAGTGTATCATTGAAAACACCTTATAATATAACGAAATATGCAGCGTATCATTGAAAATACCTTATAATATGTCGTAGTTTAACATTGAAAATACCTAATAATATAACGTAATATGCAGTGGATCATTGAAAATGCCTTATAGTGTAACGTAATTTGTAGTGTATCATTGAAAATACCTTATAATATAACGTAATATGCAGTGTATCATTGAAAATACCTTATAATGTAACGTAATATGCAGTGTATCATTGAAAATACATTATAATATAACGTAATATGCAGTTTATCATTGAAAATACCTTATAATATAACGGAATTTGTAGTGTATCATTGAAAATACCTTATAATATAGCGTAATATGCAGTGTATCATTTAAAATACCTTATAATATATAGTAGTTTATCATTGAAAATACCTTATAACATAACGTAATATACAGTGTAACATTGAAAATACCTTATAATATAACGTACTATGCAGCGTATCATTGAAAATACCTTATAATATATCGTAATATGCAGTGTATCATTGAAAATACCATATAATATAACGTAATATGCAGTGTATCATTGAAAATGCCTTATAATGTAACGTAATATGGAGTGTTTCAATGAAAATACCTTATAATACAACGAAATATGCAGTGTATCATTGAAAATACCTTATAATATAACGTAATATGCAGTGTATCATTGAAAACACCTTATAATGTAACGAAATAAGCAGTGTGTCATTGAAAAGACCTTGTAATATAACGTAATATGCAGTGTATCATTGAAAACACCTTATAATATAACGAAATATGCAGAGTATCATTGAAAATACCTTATAATATGTCGTAGTTTAACATTGAAAATACCTAATAATATAACGTAATATGCAGTGTATCATTGAAAATGCCTTATAGTGTAACGTAATTTGTAGTGTATCATTGAAAATACCTTATAATATAACGTAATATGCAGTTTATCATTGAAAATACATTATAATATAACGTAATATGCAGTGTATCATTGAAAATACATTATAATATAACGTAATATGCAGTTTATCATTGAAAATACCTTATAATATAACGGAATTTGTAGTGTATCATTGAAAATGCCTTATAGTGTAACGTAATTTGTAGTGTATCATTGAAAATACCTTATAATATAACGTAATATGCAGTGTATCATTGAAAATACCTTATAATATAACGTAATATGCAGTGTATCATTGAAAATGCCTTATAGTGTAACGTAATTTGTAGTGTATCATTGAAAATACCTTATAATATAACGTAATATGCAGTGTATCATTGAAAATACCTTATAATATAACGTAATATGCAGTGTATCATTGAAAATACATTATAATATAACGTAATATGCAGTTTATCATTGAAAATACCTTATAATATAACGGAATTTGTAGTGTATCATTGAAAATACCTTATAATATAACGTAATATGCAGTATATCATTGAAAATACCTTATAATATATCGTATTATGCAATGTATCATTGAAAATACCTTATAATATAACGTAATATGCAGTGTATCATTGAAAATACCTTATAATATAGCGTAATATGCAGTATATCATTGAAAATACCTTATAATATAGCGTAATATGCAGTGTATCATTGAAAATACCTTATAATATAACGAAATATGCAGTGTATCATTGAAAATACCTTATAATATGTCGTAGTTTGTCATTGAAAATACCTTATAATATAACGTAATATGCAGTGTATCATTGAAAATGCCTTATAATGTAACGTAATATGGAGTGTTTCAATGAAAATACCTTATAATACAACGTAATATGCAGTGTATCATTGAAAATACCTAATAATATAACGTAATATGCAGTGTATCATTGAAAATACCTTATAATATAACGTACATTGCAGCGTATCACTGAAAATACCTTCTAATATATCGTAGTTTATCATTGAAAATACCTTATAATATAACGGAATTTTTAGTGTATCATTGAAAATACCTTATAATATAACGTAATATGCAGTGTATAATTGAAAATAACTTATAATATAACGTAATATGCAGTGTATAATTGAAAATACCTTATAATATATAGTAGTTTATCATTGAAAATACCTTATAACATAACGTAATATACAGTTTAACATTGAAAATACCTTATAATATAGCGTAATATGCAGTGTATCATTGAAAATACCTTATAATATAACGTAATATGCAGTGTATCATTGAAAATACCTTATAATATATCGTATTATGCAGTGTATCATTGAAAATACCTTATAATATAGCGTAATATGCAGTGTATCATTGAAAATACCTTATAATATAACGAAATATGCAGTGTAACATTGAAAATACCATATAATATGTCGTAGTTTATCATTGAAAATACCTTATAATATAACGTAATATGCAGTGTATCATCGAAAATACCTTATAATATTTCGTAATTTGTAGTGTATCAGTGAAAATACCTTATAAGATAACGTAATATGCAGTGTATCATTGAAAATACATTATAATATAACGTAATATGCAGTGTATCATTGAAAATACCTTATAATATAACGGAATTTGTAGTGTATCATTGAAAATACCTTATAATATAACGTACTATGCAGCGTATCATTGAAAATACCTTATAATATATCGTAATATGCAGTGTATCATTGAAAATACCATATAATATAACGTAATATGCAGTGTATCATTGAAAATGCCTTATAATGTAACGTAATATGGAGTGTTTCAATGAAAATACCTTATAATATAACGGAATATGCAGAGTATCATTGAAAATACCTTATAATATAACGTACATTGCAGCGTATCACTGAAAATACCTTCTAATATATCGTAGTTTATCATTGAAAATACCTTATAATATAACGTAATATACAGTGTATCATTGAAAATACCTTATAATATAACGTAATTTGTAGTGTATCTTTGAAAATACCTTATAATATAACGTAATATGCAGTGTATAATTGAAAATAACTTATAATATGACGTAATATGCAGTGTATCATTGAAAATACCTTATAATATATAGTAGTTTATCATTGAAAATACCTTATAACATAACGTAATATACAGTTTAACATTGAAAATACCTTATAATATAACGTACTATGCAGCGTATCATTGAAAATACCTTATAATATATCGTAATATGGAGTGTATCATTGAAAATACCATATAATATAACGTAATATGCAGTGTATCATTGAAAATACCTTATAATATAGCGTACTATGCAGTGTATCATTGAAAATACCTTATAATATAACGTAATTTGTAGTGTATCTTTGAAAATACCTTATAATATAACGTAATATGCAGTGTATAATTGAAAATAACTTATAATATAACGAAATAAGCAGTGTGTCATTGAATAGACCTTGTAATATAACGTAATATGCAGTGTATCATTGAAAATACCTTATAATATAACGTAATATGCAGTGTATCATTGAAAATACCTTATAATGTAACGTAATATGCAGTGTATCATTGAAAATACATTATAATATAACGTAATATGCAGTTTATCATTGAAAATACCTTATAATATAACGGAATTTGTAGTGTATCATTGAAAATACCTTATAATATAACGTAATATGCAGTGTATCATTGAAAATACCTTATAATATATCGTATTATGCAATGTATCATTGAAAATACCTTATAATATAACGTAATATGCAGTGTATCATTGAAAATACCTTATAATATAGCGTAATATGCAGTATATCATTGAAAATACCTTATAATATAGCGTAATATGCAGTGTATCATTGAAAATACCTTATAATATAACGAAATATGCAGTGTATCATTGAAAATACCTTATAATATGTCGTAGTTTGTCATTGAAAATACCTTATAATATAACGTAATATGCAGTGTATCATTGAAAATGCCTTATAATGTAACGTAATATGGAGTGTTTCAATGAAAATACCTTATAATACAACGTAATATGCAGTGTATCATTGAAAATACCTAATAATATAACGTAATATGCAGTGTATCATTGAAAATACCTTATAATATAACGTACATTGCAGCGTATCACTGAAAATACCTTCTAATATATCGTAGTTTATCATTGAAAATACCTTATAATATAACGGAATTTTTAGTGTATCATTGAAAATACCTTATAATATAACGTAATATGCAGTGTATAATTGAAAATAACTTATAATATGACGTAATATGCAGTGTATCATTGAAAATACCTTATAATATATAGTAGTTTATCATTGAAAATACCTTATAACATAACGTAATATACAGTTTAACATTGAAAATACCTTATAATATAGCGTAATATGCAGTGTATCATTGAAAATACCTTATAATATAACGAAATATGCAGTGTATCATTGAAAATACCTTATAATATATCGTATTATGCAGTGTATCATTGAAAATACCTTATAATATAGCGTAATATGCAGTGTATCATTGAAAATACCTTATAATATAACGAAATATGCAGTGTAACATTGAAAATACCATATAATATGTCGTAGTTTATCATTGAAAATACCTTATAATATAACGTAATATGCAGTGTATCATCGAAAATACCTTATAATATTTCGTAATTTGTAGTGTATCAGTGAAAATACCTTATAAGATAACGTAATATGCAGTGTATCATTGAAAATACATTATAATATAACGTAATATGCAGTGTATCATTGAAAATACCTTATAATATAACGGAATTTGTAGTGTATCATTGAAAATACCTTATAATATAACGTACTATGCAGCGTATCATTGAAAATACCTTATAATATATCGTAATATGCAGTGTATCATTGAAAATACCATATAATATAACGTAATATGCAGTGTATCATTGAAAATGCCTTATAATGTAACGTAATATGGAGTGTTTCAATGAAAATACCTTATAATACAACGGAATATGCAGAGTATCATTGAAAATACCTTATAATATAACGTACATTGCAGCGTATCACTGAAAATACCTTCTAATATATCGTAGTTTATCATTGAAAATACCTTATAATATAACGTAATATACAGTGTATCATTGAAAATACCTTATAATATAACGTAATTTGTAGTGTATCTTTGAAAATACCTTATAATATAACGTAATATGCAGTGTATAATTGAAAATAACTTATAATATGACGTAATATGCAGTGTATCATTGAAAATACCTTATAATATATAGTAGTTTATCATTGAAAATACCTTATAACATAACGTAATATACAGTTTAACATTGAAAATACCTTATAATATAACGTACTATGCAGCGTATCATTGAAAATACCTTATAATATATCGTAATATGGAGTGTATCATTGAAAATACCATATAATATAACGTAATATGCAGTGTATCATTGAAAATACCTTATAATATAGCGTACTATGCAGTGTATCATTGAAAATACCTTATAATATAACGTAATTTGTAGTGTATCTTTGAAAATACCTTATAATATAACGTAATATGCAGTGTATAATTGAAAATAACTTATAATATAACGAAATAAGCAGTGTGTCATTGAATAGACCTTGTAATATAACGTAATATACAGTGTAGCATTGAAAATACCTTATAATATAACGTAATATGCAGTGTATCATTGAAAATGCCTTATAATGTAACGTAATATGCAGTGTATCATTGAAAATACATTATAATATAACGTAATATGCCGTTTATCATTGTAAATACCTTATAATATAACGGAATTTGTAGTGTATCATTGAAAATACCTTATAATATAACGTAATATGCAGTGTATCATTTAAAATACCTTATAATATATAGTAGTTTATCATTGAAAATACCTTATAACATAACGTAATATACAGTGTAACATTGAAAATACCTTATAATATAACGTACTATGCAGCGTATCATTGAAAATACCTTATAATATATCGTAATATGCAGTGTATCATTGAAAATACCATATAATATAACGTAATATGCAGTGTATCATTGAAAATGCCTTATAATGTAACGTAATATGGAGTGTTTCAATGAAAATACCTTATAATACAACGGAATATGCAGAGTATCATTGAAAATACCTTATAATATAACGTAATATGCAGTGTATCATTGAAAACACCTTATAATATAACGAAATATGCAGTGTATCATTGAAAATACCTTATAATATGTCGTAGTTTAACATTGAAAATACCTAATAATATAACGTAATATGCAGTGTATCATTGAAAATGCCTTATAGTGTAACGTAATTTGTAGTGTATCATTGAAAATACCTTATAATATAACGGAATTTGTAGTGTATCATTGAAAATACCTTATAATATAACGTAATATGCAGTGTATCATTGAAAATACCTTCTAATATATCGTAGTTTATCATTGAAAATACCTTATAATATAACGTAATATGCAGTGTATCATTGGAAATAACTTATAATATGACGTAATATGGAGTGTATCATTGAAAATACCTTGTAATATATCGTAGTTTATCATTGAAAATTCCTTATAATATAACGTAATATGCAGTGTATCATTGGCAATACCATATAATATGACGTAATATGCAGTGTATCATAGAAAATACCTTATAATATAACGTAACATGCAGTGTATCATTGAAAATACCTTATAATATAACGTAATATGCAGTGTATCATTGAAAATACCTTATAATATAGCGTAATATGCAGTATATCATTGAAAATACCTTATAATATAGCGTAATATGCAGCGTATCATTGAAAATACCTTATAATATATCGTAATATGCAGTGTATCATTGAAAATACCATATAATATAACGTAATATGCAGTGTATCATTGAAAATGCCTTATAATGTAACGTAATATGGAGTGTTTCAATGAAAATACCTTATAATACAACGGAATATGCAGAGTATCATTGAAAATACCTTATAATATAACGTACATTGCAGCGTATCACTGAAAATACCTTCTAATATATCGTAGTTTATCATTGAAAATACCTTATAATATAACGTAATATACAGTGTATCATTGAAAATACCTTATAATATAACGTAATTTGTAGTGTATCTTTGAAAATACCTTATAATATAACGTAATATGCAGTGTATAATTGAAAATAACTTATAATGTGACGTAATATGCAGTGTATCATTGAAAATACCTTATAATATATAGTAGTTTATCATTGAAAATACCTTATAACATAACGTAATATACAGTTTAACATTGAAAATACCTTATAATATAACGTACTATGCAGCGTATCATTGAAAATACCTTATAATATATCGTAATATGGAGTGTATCATTGAAAATACCATATAATATAACGTAATATGCAGTGTATCATTGAAAATACCTTATAATATAGCGTACTATGCAGTGTATCATTGAAAATACCTTATAATATAACGTAATTTGTAGTGTATCTTTGAAAATACCTTATAATATAACGTAATATGCAGTGTATAATTGAAAATAACTTATAATATAACGAAATAAGCAGTGTGTCATTGAATAGACCTTGTAATATAACGTAATATGCAGTGTATCATTGAAAATACCTTATAATATAACGTAATATGCAGTGTATCATTGAAAATACCTTATAATGTAACGTAATATGCAGTGTATCATTGAAAATACATTATAATATAACGTAATATGCAGTTTATCATTGAAAATACCTTATAATATAACGGAATTTGTAGTGTATCATTGAAAATACCTTATAATATAACGTAATATGCAGTGTATCATTTAAAATACCTTATAATATATAGTAGTTTATCATTGAAAATACCTTATAACATAACGTAATATACAGTGTAACATTGAAAATACCTTATAATATAACGTACTATGCAGCGTATCATTGAAAATACCTTATAATATATCGTAATATGCAGTGTATCATTGAAAATACCATATAATATAACGTAATATGCAGTGTATCATTGAAAATGCCTTATAATGTAACGTAATATGGAGTGTTTCAATGAAAATACCTTATAATACAACGGAATATGCAGAGTATCATTGAAAATACCTTATAATATAACGTAATATGCAGTGTATCATTGAAAACACCTTATAATATAACGAAATATGCAGTGTATCATTGAAAATACCTTATAATATGTCGTAGTTTAACATTGAAAATACCTAATAATATAACGTAATATGCAGTGTATCATTGAAAATGCCTTATAGTGTAACGTAATTTGTAGTGTATCATTGAAAATACCTTATAATATAACGTAATATGCAGTGTATCATTGAAAATACCTTATAATATAACGTAATATGCAGTGTATCATTGAAAATACATTATAATATAACGTAATATGCAGTTTATCATTGAAAATACCTTATAATATAACGGAATTTGTAGTGTATCATTGAAAATACCTTATAATATAACGTAATATGCAGTGTATCATTGAAAATACCTTCTAATATATCGTAGTTTATCATTGAAAATACCTTATAATATAACGTAATATGCAGTGTATCATTGGAAATAACTTATAATATGACGTAATATGGAGTGTATCATTGAAAATACCTTGTAATATATCGTAGTTTATCATTGAAAATTCCTTATAATATAACGTAATATGCAGTGTATCATTGGCAATACCATATAATATGACGTAATATGCAGTGTATCATAGAAAATACCTTATAATATAACGTAACATGCAGTGTATCATTGAAAATACCTTATAATATAACGTAATATGCAGTGTATCATTGAAAATACCTTATAATATAGCGTAATATGCAGTATATCATTGAAAATACCTTATAATATAGCGTAATATGCAGTGTATCATTGAATATACCTTATAATATATAGTAGTTTATCATTGAAAATACCTTATAACATAACGTAATATACAGTTTAACATTGAAAATACCTTATAATATAACGTACTATGCAGCGTATCATTGAAAATACCTTATAATATATCGTAATATGGAGTGTATCATTGAAAATACCATATAATATAACGTAATATGCAGTGTATCATTGAAAATACCTTATAATATAGCGTACTATGCAGTGTATCATTGAAAATACCTTATAATATAACGTAATTTGTAGTGTATCTTTGAAAATACCTTATAATATAACGTAATATGCAGTGTATAATTGAAAATAACTTATAATATAACGAAATAAGCAGTGTGTCATTGAAAAGACCTTGTAATATAACGTAATATGCAGTGTATCATTGAAAACACCTTATAATATAACGAAATATGCAGAGTATCATTGAAAATACCTTATAATATGTCGTAGTTTAACATTGAAAATACCTAATAATATAACGTAATATGCAGTGTATCATTGAAAATGCCTTATAGTGTAACGTAATTTGTAGTGTATCATTGAAAATACCTTATAATATAACGTAATATGCAGTTTATCATTGAAAATACATTATAATATAACGTAATATGCAGTGTATCATTGAAAATACATTATAATATAACGTAATATGCAGTTTATCATTGAAAATACCTTATAATATAACGGAATTTGTAGTGTATCATTGAAAATACCTTATAATATAACGTAATATGCAGTGTATCATTTAAAATACCTTATAATATGTCGTAGTTTAACATTTAAAATACCTTATAATATAACGTAATATGCAGTGTATCATTGAAAATGCCTTATAGTGTAACGTAATTTGTAGTGTATCATTGAAAATACCTTATAATATAACGTAATATGCAGTGTATCATTGAAAATACCTTATAATATAACGTAATATGCAGTGTATCATTGAAAATACATTATAATATAACGTAATATGCAGTTTATCATTGAAAATACCTTATAATATAACGGAATTTGTAGTGTATCATTGAAAATACCTTATAATATAACGTAATATGCAGTGTATCATTGAAAATACCTTATAATATATCGTATTATGCAATGTATCATTGAAAATACCTTATAATATAACGTAATATGCAGTGTATCATTGAAAATACCTTATAATATAGCGTAATATGCAGTATATCATTGAAAATACCTTATAATATAGCGTAATATGCAGTGTATCATTGAAAATACCTTATAATATAACGAAATATGCAGTGTATCATTGAAAATACCTTATAATATGTCGTAGTTTGTCATTGAAAATACCTTATAATATAACGTAATATGCAGTGTATCATTGAAAATGCCTTATAATGTAACGTAATATGGAGTGTTTCAATGAAAATACCTTATAATACAACGTAATATGCAGTGTATCATTGAAAATACCTAATAATATAACGTAATATGCAGTGTATCATTGAAAATACCTTATAATATAACGTACATTGCAGCGTATCACTGAAAATACCTTCTAATATATCGTAGTTTATCATTGAAAATACCTTATAATATAACGGAATTTGTAGTGTATCATTGAAAATACCTTATAATATAACGTAATATGCAGTGTATAATTGAAAATAACTTATAATATAACGTAATATGCAGTGTATCATTGAAAATACCTTATAATATATAGTAGTTTATCATTGAAAATACCTTATAACATAACGTAATATACAGTTTAACATTGAAAATACCTTATAATATAGCGTAATATGCAGTGTATCATTGAAAATACCTTATAATATAACGAAATATGCAGTGTATCATTGAAAATACCTTATAATATATCGTATTATGCAGTGTATCATTGAAAATACCTTATAATATAGCGTAATATGCAGTGTATCATTGAAAATACCTTATAATATAACGAAATATGCAGTGTAACATTGAAAATACCATATAATATGTCGTAGTTTATCATTGAAAATACCTTATAATATAACGTAATATGCAGTGTATCATCGAAAATACCTTATAATATTTCGTAATTTGTAGTGTATCAGTGAAAATACCTTATAAGATAACGTAATATGCAGTGTATCATTGAAAATACATTATAATATAACGTAATATGCAGTGTATCATTGAAAATACCTTATAATATAACGGAATTTGTAGTGTATCATTGAAAATACCTTATAATATAACGTACTATGCAGCGTATCATTGAAAATACCTTATAATATATCGTAATATGCAGTGTATCATTGAAAATACCATATAATATAACGTAATATGCAGTGTATCATTGAAAATGCCTTATAATGTAACGTAATATGGAGTGTTTCAATGAAAATACCTTATAATACAACGGAATATGCAGAGTATCATTGAAAATACCTTATAATATAACGTACATTGCAGCGTATCACTGAAAATACCTTCTAATATATCGTAGTTTATCATTGAAAATACCTTATAATATAACGTAATATGCAGTGTATCATTGAAAATACCTTATAATATAACGTAATTTGTAGTGTATCTTTGAAAATACCTTATAATATAACGTAATATGCAGTGTATAATTGAAAATAACTTATAATATGACGTAATATGCAGTGTATCATTGAAAATACCTTATAATATATAGTAGTTTATCATTGAAAATACCTTATAACATAACGTAATATACAGTTTAACATTGAAAATACCTTATAATATAACGTACTATGCAGCGTATCATTGAAAATACCTTATAATATATCGTAATATGGAGTGTATCATTGAAAATACCATATAATATAACGTAATATGCAGTGTATCATTGAAAATACCTTATAATATAGCGTACTATGCAGTGTATCATTGAAAATACCTTATAATATAACGTAATTTGTAGTGTATCTTTGAAAATACCTTATAATATAACGTAATATGCAGTGTATAATTGAAAATAACTTATAATATAACGAAATAAGCAGTGTGTCATTGAAAAGACCTTGTAATATAACGTAATATGCAGTGTATCATTGAAAACACCTTATAATATAACGAAATATGCAGCGTATCATTGAAAATACCTTATAATATGTCGTAGTTTAACATTGAAAATACCTAATAATATAACGTAATATGCAGTGTATCATTGAAAATGCCTTATAGTGTAACGTAATTTGTAGTGTATCATTGAAAATACCTTATAATATAACGTAATATGCAGTGTATCATTGAAAATACCTTATAATGTAACGTAATATGCAGTGTATCATTGAAAATACATTATAATATAACGTAATATGCAGTTTATCATTGAAAATACCTTATAATATAACGGAATTTGTAGTGTATCATTGAAAATACCTTATAATATAACGTAATATGCAGTGTATCATTTAAAATACCTTATAATATATAGTAGTTTATCATTGAAAATACCTTATAACATAACGTAATATACAGTGTAACATTGAAAATACCTTATAATATAACGTACTATGCAGCGTATCATTGAAAATACCTTATAATATATCGTAATATGCAGTGTATCATTGAAAATACCATATAATATAACGTAATATGCAGTGTATCATTGAAAATGCCTTATAATGTAACGTAATATGGAGTGTTTCAATGAAAATACCTTATAATACAACGGAATATGCAGAGTATCATTGAAAATACCTTATAATATAACGTAATATGCAGTGTATCATTGAAAACACCTTATAATATAACGAAATATGCAGTGTATCATTGAAAATACCTTATAATATGTCGTAGTTTAACATTGAAAATACCTAATAATATAACGAAATATGCAGTGTATCATTGAAAATGCCTTATAGTGTAACGTAATTTGTAGTGTATCATTGAAAATACCTTATAATATAACGTAATATGCAGTGTATCATTGAAAATACCTTCTAATATATCGTAGTTTATCATTGAAAATACCTTATAATATAACGTAATATGCAGTGTATCATTGGAAATAACTTATAATATGACGTAATATGGAGTGTATCATTGAAAATACCTTATAATATATCGTAGTTTATCATTGAAAATTCCTTATAATATAACGTAATATGCAGTGTATCATTGGCAATACCATATAATATGTCGTAATATGCAGTGTATCATTGAAAATACCTTATAATATAACGTAATATGCAGTGTATCATTGAAAATACCTTATAATATAACGTAATATGCAGTGTATCATTGAAAATACCTTATAATATAGCGTAATATGCAGTATATCATTGAAAATACCTTATAATATAGCGTAATATGCAGTGTATCATTGAAAATACCTTATAATATAACGAAATATGCAGTGTATCATTGAAAATACCTTATAATATATCGTATTATGCAGTGTATCATTGAAAATACCTTATAATATAGCGTAATATGCAGTGTATCATTGAAAATACCTTATAATATAACGAAATATGCAGTGTAACATTGAAAATACCATATAATATGTCGTAGTTTATCATTGAAAATACCTTATAATATAACGTAATATGCAGTGTATCATCGAAAATACCTTATAATATTTCGTAATTTGTAGTGTATCATTGAAAATACCTTATAAGATAACGTAATATGCAGTGTATCATTGAAAATACATTATAATATAACGTAATATGCAGTGTATCATTGAAAATACCTTATAATATAACGGAATTTGTAGTGTATCATTGAAAATACCTTATAATATAACGTACTATGCAGCGTATCATTGAAAATACCTTATAATATATCGTAATATGCAGTGTATCATTGAAAATACCATATAATATAACGTAATATGCAGTGTATCATTGAAAATGCCTTATAATGTAACGTAATATGGAGTGTTTCAATGAAAATACCTTATAATACAACGGAATATGCAGAGTATCATTGAAAATACCTTATAATATAACGTAATATGCAGTGTATCATTGAAAACACCTTATAGTGTAACGAAATATGCAGTGTATCATTGAAAATACCTTATAATATGTCGTAGTTTAACATTGAAAATACCTAATAATATAACGTAATATGCAGTGTATCATTGAAAATGCCTTATAGTGTAACGTAATTTGTAGTGTATCATTGAAAATACCTTATAATATAACGTAATATGCAGTGTATCATTGAAAATACCTTCTAATATATCGTAGTTTATCATTGAAAATACCTTATAATATAACGTAATATGCAGTGTATCATTGGAAATAACTTATAATATGACGTAATATGGAGTGTATCATTGAAAATACCTTATAATATATCGTAGTTTATCATTGAAAATTCCTTATAATATAACGTAATATGCAGTGTATCATTGGCAATACCATATAATATGTCGTAATATGCAGTGTATCATAGAAAATACCTTATAATATAACGTAACATGCAGTGTATCATTGAAAATACCTTATAATATAACGTAATATGCAGTGTATCATTGAAAATACCTTATAATATAGCGTAATATGCAGTATATCATTGAAAATACCTTATAATATAGCGTAATATGCAGTGTATCATTGAAAATACCTTATAATATAACGTAATATGCAGTGTATCATTGAAAATACCTTATAATATATCGTATTATGCAGTGTATCATTGAAAATACCTTATAATATAGCGTAATATGCAGTGTATCATTGAAAATACCTTATAATATAACGAAATATGCAGTGTAACATTGAAAATACCATATAATATGTCGTAGTTTATCATTGAAAATACCTTATAATATAACGTAATATGCAGTGTATCATCGAAAATACCTTATAATATTTCGTAATTTGTAGTGTATCAGTGAAAATACCTTATAAGATAACGTAATATGCAGTGTATCATTGAAAATACATTATAATATAACGTAATATGCAGTGTATCATTGAAAATACCTTATAATATAACGGAATTTGTAGTGTATCATTGAAAATACCTTATAATATAACGTACTATGCAGCGTATCATTGAAAATACCTTATAATATATCGTAATATGCAGTGTATCATTGAAAATACCATATAATATAACGTAATATGCAGTGTATCATTGAAAATGCCTTATAATGTAACGTAATATGGAGTGTTTCAATGAAAATACCTTATAATACAACGGAATATGCAGAGTATCATTGAAAATACCTTATAATATAACGTAATATGCAGTGTATCATTGAAAACACCTTATAATATAACGAAATATGCAGTGTATCATTGAAAATACCTTATAATATAACGTACATTGCAGCGTATCACTGAAAATACCTTCTAATATATCGTAGTTTATCATTGAAAATACCTTATAATATAACGTAATATACAGTGTTTCATTGAAAATACCTTATAATATAACGTAATTTGTAGTGTATCTTTGAAAATACCTTATAATATAACGTAATATGCAGTGTATAATTGAAAATACCTTATAATATGACGTAATATGCAGTGTATCATTGAAAATACCTTATAATATATAGTAGTTTATCATTGAAAATACCTTATAACATAACGTAATATACAGTTTAACATTGAAAATACCTTATAATATAACGTACTATGCAGCGTATCATTGAAAATACCTTATAATATATCGTAATATGGAGTGTATCATTGAAAATACCATATAATATAACGTAATATGCAGTGTATCATTGAAAATACCTTATAATATAGCGTACTATGCAGTGTATCATTGAAAATACCTTATAATATAACGTAATTTGTAGTGTATCTTTGAAAATACCTTATAATATAACGTAATATGCAGTGTATAATTGAAAATAACTTATAATATAACGAAATAAGCAGTGTGTCATTGAAAAGACCTTGTAATATAACGTAATATGCAGTGTATCATTGAAAACACCTTATAATATAACGAAATATGCAGCGTATCATTGAAAATACCTTATAATATGTCGTAGTTTAACATTGAAAATACCTAATAATATAACGTAATATGCAGTGTATCATTGAAAATGCCTTATAGTGTAACGTAATTTGTAGTGTATCATTGAAAATACCTTATAATATAACGTAATATGCAGTGTATCATTGAAAATACCTTATAATGTAACGTAATATGCAGTGTATCATTGAAAATACATTATAATATAACGTAATATGCAGTTTATCATTGAAAATACCTTATAATATAACGGAATTTGTAGTGTATCATTGAAAATACCTTATAATATAACGTAATATGCAGTGTATCATTTAAAATACCTTATAATATATAGTAGTTTATCATTGAAAATACCTTATAACATAACGTAATATACAGTGTAACATTGAAAATACCTTATAATATAACGTACTATGCAGCGTATCATTGAAAATACCTTATAATATATCGTAATATGCAGTGTATCATTGAAAATACCATATAATATAACGTAATATGCAGTGTATCATTGAAAATGCCTTATAATGTAACGTAATATGGAGTGTTTCAATGAAAATACCTTATAATACAACGGAATATGCAGAGTATCATTGAAAATACCTTATAATATAACGTAATATGCAGTGTATCATTGAAAACACCTTATAATATAACGAAATATGCAGTGTATCATTGAAAATACCTTATAATATGTCGTAGTTTAACATTGAAAATACCTAATAATATAACGTAATATGCAGTGTATCATTGAAAATGCCTTATAGTGTAACGTAATTTGTAGTGTATCATTGAAAATACCTTATAATATAACGTAATATGCAGTGTATCATTGAAAATACCTTATAATATATCGTAGTTTATCATTGAAAATTCCTTATAATATAACGTAATATGCAGTGTATCATTGGCAATACCATATAATATGACGTAATATGCAGTGTATCATTGAAAATACCTTATAATATAACGTAATATGCAGTGTATCATTGAAAATACCTTATAATATAACGTAATATGCAGTGTATCATTGAAAATACCTTATAATATAGCGTAATATGCAGTGTATCATTGAAAATACCTTATAAATCATGAAATATGCAGTGTATCATTGAAAATACCATGTAATATAACGTAATATACAGTGTATCATTGAAAATACCTTATAATATAACGTAATATGCAGTGTATCATTGAAAATACCTTCTAATATATCGTAATATACAGTGTATCATTGAAAATACCTTATAATATAACGTAATATGCAGTGTATCATTGAAAATACCTTCTAATATATCGTAGTTTATCATTGAAAATACCTTATAATATAACGTAATATGCAGTGTATCATTGGAAATAACTTATAATATGACGTAATATGGAGTGTATCATTGAAAATACCTTATAATATATCGTAGTTTATCATTGAAAATACCTTATAATATAACGTAATATGCAGTGTATCATTGGCAATACCATATAATATGACGTAATATGCAGTGTATCATTGAAAATACCTTATAATATAGCGTAATATGCAGTGTATCATTGAAAATACCTTATAATATAACGTAATATGCAGTGTATCATTGAAAATACCTTATAATATAACGTAATATGCAGTGTATCATTGAAAATACCTTATAAATCATGAAATATGCAGTGTATCATTGAAAATACCATGTAATATAACGTAATATACAGTGTATCATTGAAAATACCTTATAATATAACGTAATATGCAGTGTATCATTGAAAATACCTTCTAATATATCGTAGTTTATCATTGAAAATACCTTATAATATAACGTAATATGCAGTGTATCATTGGAAATAACTTATAATATGACGTAATATGCAGTGTATCATTGAAAATACCTTATAATATAACGTAATATGCAGTGTATCATTGAAAATACCTTATAATATAACGTAATATGCAGTTTATCATTGAAAATACCTTCTAATATATCGTAGTTTATCATTGAAAATACCTTATAATATAACGTAATATGCAGTGTATCATTGGAAATAACTTATAATATAACGAAATATGCAGTGTATCATTGAAAATACCTTATAATATGTCGTAGTTTAACATTGAAAATACCTAATAATATAACGTAATATGCAGTGTATCATTGAAAATACATTATAATATAACGTAATATGCAGTGTATCATTGAAAATACCTTATAATATAACGGAATTTGTAGTGTATCATTGAAAATACCTTATAATATAACGTAATATGCAGTGTATCATTGAAAATACCTTATAATATATCGTATTATGCAATGTATCATTGAAAATACCTTATAATATAACGTAATATGCAGTGTATCATTGAAAATACCTTATAATATAGCGTAATATGCAGTGTATCATTGAAAATACCTTATAATATCACGTAATATGCAGTGTATCATAGAAAATACCATGTAATATAACGTAATATACAGTGTATCATTGAAAATACCTTATAATATAACGTAATATGCAGTGTATCATTGAAAATACCTTCTAATATATCGTAGTTTATCATTGAAAATACCTTATAATATAACGTAATATGCAGTGTATCATTGGAAATAACTTATAATATGACGTAATATGGAGTGTATCATTGAAAATACCTTATAATATATCGTAGTTTATCATTGAAAATTCCTTATAATATAACGTAATATGCAGTGTATCATTGGCAATACCATATAATATGACGTAATATGCAGTGTATCATTGAAAATACCTTATAATATAGCGTAATATGCAGTGTATCATTGAAAATACCTTATAATATAACGTAATATGCAGTGTATCATTGAAAATACCTTATAATATAGCGTAATATGCAGTGTATCATTGAAAATACCTTATAATATAACGAAATATGCAGTGTATCATTGAAAATACCTTATAATATGTCGTAGTTTATCATTGAAAATACCTTATAATATAACGTAATATGCAGTGTATCATTGAAAATGCCTTATAATGTAACGTAATATGGAGTGTTTCAATGAAAATACCTTATAATACAACGTAATATGCAGTGTATCATTGAAAATACCTAATAATATAACGTAATATGCAGTGTATCATTGAAAACACCTTATAATATAACGTACATTGCAGCGTATCACTGAAAATACCTTCTAATATATCGTAGTTTATCATTGAAAATACCTTATAATATAACGTAATATACAGTGTATCATTGAAAATACCTTATAATATGACGTAATATGCAGTGTATCATTGAAAATACCTTATAATATATAGTAGTTTATCATTGAAAATACCTTATAACATAACGTAATATACAGTTTAACATTGAAAATACCTTATAATATAACGTACTATGCAGCGTATCATTGAAAATACCTTATAATATATCGTAATATGGAGTGTATCATTGAAAATACCATATAATATAACGTAATATGCAGTGTATCATTGAAAATACCTTATAATATAGCGTACTATGCAGTGTATCATTGAAAATACCTTATAATATAACGTAATTTGTAGTGTATCTTTGAAAATACCTTATAATATAACGTAATATGCAGTGTATAATTGAAAATAACTTATAATATAACGAAATAAGCAGTGTGTCATTGAAAATACCTTATAATATAGCGTAATATGCAGTGTATCATTGAAAATACCTTATAATATAACGAAATATGCAGTGTATCATTGAAAATACCTTATAATATGTCGTAGTTTATCATTGAAAATACCTTATAATATAACGTAATATGCAGTGTATCATTGAAAATGCCTTATAATGTAACGTAATATGGAGTGTTTCAATGAAAATACCTTATAATACAACGTAATATGCAGTGTATCATTGAAAATACCTAATAATATAACATAATATGCAGTGTATCATTGAAAATACCTTATAATATAACGTACATTGCAGCGTATCACTGAAAATACCTTCTAATATATCGTAGTTTATCATTGAAAATACCTTATAATATAACGTAATATACAGTGTATCATTGAAAATACCTTATAATATAACGTAATTTGTAGTGTATCATTGAAAATACCTTATAATATAACGTAATATGCAGTGTATCATAGAAAATACCATGTAATATAACGTAATATACAGTGTATCATTGAAAATACCTTATAATATAACGTAATATGCAGTGTATCATTGAAAATACCTTCTAATATATCGTAGTTTATCATTGAAAATACCTTATAATATAACGTAATATGCAGTGTATCATTGGAAATAACTTATAATATGACGTAATATGGAGTGTATCATTGAAAATACCTTATAATATATCGTAGTTTATCATTGAAAATTCCTTATAATATAACGTAATATGCAGTGTATCATTGGCAATACCATATAATATGACGTAATATGCAGTGTATCATTGGAAATAACTTATAATATGACGTAATATGGAGTGTATCATTGAAAATACCTTATATTATATCGTAGTTTATCATTGAAAATTCCTTATAATATAACGTAATATGCAGTGTAACATTGGCAATACCATATAATATGACGTAATATGCAGTGTATCATTGAAAATACCTTATAATATAGCGTAATATGCAGTGTATCATTGAAAATACCTTATAATATAACGTAATATGCAGTGTATCATTGAAAATACCTTATAATATAGCGTAATATGCAGTGTATCATTGAAAATACCTTATAATATAACGAAATATGCAGTGTATCATTGAAAATACCTTATAATATGTCGTAGTTTATCATTGAAAATACCTTATAATATAACGTAATATGCAGTGTATCATTGAAAATGCCTTATAATGTAACGTAATATGGAGTGTTTCAATGAAAATACCTTATAATACAACGTAATATGCAGTGTATCATTGAAAATACCTAATAATATAACGTAATATGCAGTGTATCATTGAAAACACCTTATAATATAACGTACATTGCAGCGTATCACTGAAAATACCTTCTAATATATCGTAGTTTATCATTGAAAATACCTTATAATATAACGTAATATACAGTGTATCATTGAAAATACCTTATAATATAACGTAATTTGTAGTGTATCTTTGAAAATACCTTATAATATAACGTAATATGCAGTGTATAATGGAAAATAACTTATAATATAACGAAATAAGCAGTGTGTCATTGAAAAGACCTTGTAATATAACGTAATATGCAGTGTATCATTGAAAACACCTTATAATATAACGAAATATGCAGTGTATCATTGAAAATACCTTATAATATGTCGTAGTTTAACATTGAAAATACCTAATAATATAACGTAATATGCAGTGTATCATTGAAAATGCCTTATAGTATAACGTAATTTGTAGTGTATCATTGAAAATACATTATAATATAACGTAATATGCAGTTTATCATTGAAAATACCTTATAATATAACGGAATTTGTAGTGTATCTTTGAAAATACCTTATAATATAACGTAATATGCAGTGTATAATTGAAAATAACTTATAATATGACGTAATATGCAGTGTATCATTGAAAATACCTTATAATATATAGTAGTTTATCATTGAAAATACCTTATAACATAACGTAATATACAGTTTAACATTGAAAATACCTTATAATATAACGTACTATGCAGCGTATCATTGAAAATACCTTATAATATATCGTAATATGGAGTGTATCATTGAAAATACCATATAATATAACGTAATATGCAGTGTATCATTGAAAATACCTTATAATATAGCGTACTATGCAGTGTATCATTGAAAATACCTTATAATATAACGTAATTTGTAGTGTATCTTTGAAAATACCTTATAATATAACGTAATATGCAGTGTATAATTGAAAATAACTTATAATATAACGAAATAAGCAGTGTGTCATTGAAAAGACCTTGTAATATAACGTAATATGCAGTGTATCATTGAAAACACCTTATAATATAACGAAATATGCAGTGTATCATTGAAAATACCTTATAATATGTCGTAGTTTAACATTGAAAATACCTAATAATATAACGTAATATGCAGTGTATCATTGAAAATGCCTTATAGTGTAACGTAATTTGTAGTGTATCATTGAAAATACCTTATAATATAACGTAATATGCAGTGTATCATTGAAAATACCTTATAATGTAACGTAATATGCAGTGTATCATTGAAAATACATTATAATATAACGTAATATGCAGTTTATCATTGAAAATACCTTATAATATAACGGAATTTGTAGTGTATCATTGAAAATACATTATAATATAACGTAATATGCAGCGTATCATTGAAAATACCTTATAATATATCGTAATATGCAGTGTATCATTGAAAATACCTTATAATATAACGTAATATGCAGTGTATCATTGAAAATACATTATAATATAACGTAATATGCAGTGTATCATTGAAAATGCCTTATAATGTAACATAATATGGAGTGTTTCAATGAAAATACCTTATAATACAACGGAATATGCAGAGTATCATTGAAAATACCTTATAATATAACGTAATATGCAGTGTATCATTGAAAACACCTTATAATATAACGAAATATGCAGTGTATCATTGAAAATACCTTATAATATGTCGTAGTTTAACATTGAAAATACCTAATAATATAACGTAATATGCAGTGTATCATTGAAAATGCCTTATAGTGTAACGTAATTTGTAGTGTATCATTGAAAATACCTTATAATATAACGTAATATGCAGTGTATCATTGAAAATACCTTATAATATAACGTAATATGCAGTGTATCATTGAAAATACATTATAATATAACGTAATATGCAGTTTATCATTGAAAATACCTTATAATATAACGGAATTTGTAGTGCATCATTGAAAATACCTTATAATATAACGTAATATGCAGTGTATCATTTAAAATACCTTATAATATATTGTAGTTTATCATTGAAAATACCTTATAACATAACGTAATATACAGTGATACATTGAAAATAGCTTATAATATAACGTACTATGCAGCGTATCATTGAAAATACCTTATAATATAACGTAATATGCAGTGTATCATTGAAAATACATTATAATATAACGTAATATGCAGTGTATCATTGAAAATGCCTTATAATGTAACATAATATGGAGTGTTTCAATGAAAATACCTTATAATACAACGGAATATGCAGAGTATCATTGAAAATACCTTATAATATAACGTAATATGCAGTGTATCATTGAAAACACCTTATAATATAACGAAATATGCAGTGTATCATTGAAAATACCTTATAATATGTCGTAGTTTAACATTGAAAATACCTAATAATATAACGTAATATGCAGTGTATCATTGAAAATGCCTTATAGTGTAACGTAATTTGTAGTGTATCATTGAAAATACCTTATAATATAACGTAATATGCAGTGTATCATTGAAAATACCTTATAATATAACGTAATATGCAGTGTATCATTGAAAATACATTATAATATAACGTAATATGCAGTTTATCATTGAAAATACCTTATAATATAACGGAATTTGTAGTGTATCATTGAAAATACCTTATAATATAACGTAATATGCAGTGTATCATTTAAAATACCTTATAATATATTGTAGTTTATCATTGAAAATACCTTATAACATAACGTAATATACAGTGTTACATTGAAAATAGCTTATAATATAACGTACTATGCAGCGTATCATTGAAAATACCTTATAATATATCGTAATATGCAGTGTATCATTGAAAATACCATATAATATAACGTAATATGCTGTGTATCATTGAAAATGCCTTATAATGTAACGTAATATGGAGTGTATCATTGAAAATACCTTCTAATATATCGTAGTTTATCATTGAAAATACCTTATAATATAACGTAATATGCAGTGTATCATTGGAAATAACTTATAATATGACGTAATATGGAGTGTATCATTGAAAATACCTTATAATATATCGTAGTTTATCATTGAAAATTCCTTATAATATAACGTAATATGCAGTGTATCATTGGCAATACCATATAATATGACGTAATATGCAGTGTATCATTGAAAATACCTTATAATATAGCGTAATATGCAGTGTATCATTGAAAATACCTTATAATATAACGTACTATGCAGCGTATCATTGAAAATACCTTATAATATATCGTAATATGGAGTGTATCATTGAAAATACCATATAATATAACGTAATATGCAGTGTATCATTGAAAATACCTTATAATATAGCGTAATATGCAGTGTATCATTGAAAATACCTTATAATATAACGTAATATGCAGTGTATCATTGAAAATACATTATAATATAACGTAATATGCAGTTTATCATTGAAAATACCTTATAATATAACGGAATTTGTAGTGTATCATTGAAAATACCTTATAATATAACGTAATATGCAGTGTATCATTGAAAATACCTTATAATATATCGTATTATGCAATGTATCATTGAAAATACCTTATAATATAACGTAATATGCAGTGTATCATTGAAAATACCTTATAATATAGCGTAATATGCAGTGTATCATTGGAAATAACTTATAATATGACGTAATATGGAGTGTATCATTGAAAATACCTTATAATATATCGTAGTTTATCATTGAAAATTCCTTATAATATAACGTAATATGCAGTGTATCATTGGCAATACCATATAATATGACGTAATATGCAGTGTATCATAGAAAATACCTTATAATATAACGTAACATGCAGTGTATCATTGAAAATACCTTATAATATAACGTAATATGCAGTGTATCATTGAAAATACCTTATAATATAGCGTAATATGCAGTATATCATTGAAAATACCATATAATATAGCGTAATATGCAGTGCATCATTGAAAATACCTTATAATATAACGAAATATGCAGTGTATCATTGAAAATACCTAATAATATGTCGTAGTTTATCATTGAAAATACCTTATAATATAACGTAATATGCAGTGTATCATTGTAAATGCCTTATAATGTAACGTAATATGGAGTGTTTCAATGAAAATACCTTATAATACAACGTAATATGCAGTGTATCATTGAAAATACCTAATAATATAACGTAATATGCAGTGTATCATTGAAAACACCTTATAATATAACGTACATTGCAGCGTATCACTGAAAATACCTTCTAATATATCGTAGTTTATCATTGAAAATACCTTATAATATAACGTAATATACAGTGTATCATTGAAAATACCTTATAATATGACGTAATATGCAGTGTATCATTGAAAATACCTTATAATATATAGTAGTTTATCATTGAAAATACCTTATAACATAACGTAATATACAGTTTAACATTGAAAATACCTTATAATATAACGTACTATGCAGCGTATCATTGAAAATACCTTATAATATATCGTAATATGGAGTGTATCATTGAAAATACCATATAATATAACGTAATATGCAGTGTATCATTGAAAATACCTTATAATGTAGCGTACTATGCAGTGTATCATTGAAAATACCTTATAATATAACGTAATTTGTAGTGTATCTTTGAAAATACCTTATAATATAACGTAATATGCAGTGTATAATTGAAAATAACTTATAATATAACGAAATAAGCAGTGTGTCATTGAAAAGACCTTGTAATATAACGTAATATGCAGTGTATCATTGAAAACACCTTATAATATAACGAAATATGCAGTGTATCATTGAAAATACCTTATAATATGTCGTAGTTTAACATTGAAAATACCTAATAATATAACGTAATATGCAGTGTATCATTGAAAATGCCTTATAGTGTAACGTAATTTGTAGTGTATCATTGAAAATACCTTATAATATAACGTAATATGCAGTGTATCATTGAAAATACCTTATAATATAACGTAATATGCAGTGTATCATTGAAAATACATTATAATATAACGTAATATGCAGTTTATCATTGAAAATACCTTATAACATAACGTAATATACAGTTTAACATTGAAAATACCTTATAATATAACGTACTATGCAGCGTATCATTGAAAATACCTTATAATATATCGTAATATGGAGTGTATCATTGAAAATACCATATAATATAACGTAATATGCAGTGTATCATTGAAAATACCTTATAATGTAGCGTACTATGCAGTGTATCATTGAAAATACCTTATAATATAACGTAATTTGTAGTGTATCTTTGAAAATACCTTATAATATAACGTAATATGCAGTGTATAATTGAAAATAACTTATAATATAACGAAATAAGCAGTGTGTCATTGAAAAGACCTTGTAATATAACGTAATATGCAGTGTATCATTGAAAACACCTTATAATATAACGAAATATGCAGTGTATCATTGAAAATACCTTATAATATGTCGTAGTTTAACATTGAAAATACCTAATAATATAACGTAATATGCAGTGTATCATTGAAAATGCCTTATAGTGTAACGTAATTTGTAGTGTATCATTGAAAATACCTTATAATATAACGTAATATGCAGTGTATCATTGAAAATACCTTATAATATAACGTAATATGCAGTGTATCATTGAAAATACATTATAATATAACGTAATATGCAGTTTATCATTGAAAATACCTTATAATATAACGGAATTTGTAGTGTATCATTGAAAATACCTTATAATATAACGTACTATGCAGTGTATCATTTAAAATACCTTATAATATATAGTAGTTTATCATTGAAAATACCTTATAACATAACGTAATATACAGTGTAACATTGAAAATACCTTATAATATAACGTACTATGCAGCGTATCATTGAAAATACCTTATAATATAACGTAATATGCAGTGTATCATTGAAAATACCTTATAATATAACGTAATATGCAGTGTATCATTGAAAATACCTTATAATATATTGTACTATGCAATGTATCATTGAAAATACCTTATAATATTTCGTAATTTGTAGTGTATCATTGAAAATACCTTATAATATAACGTACATTGCAGCGTATCACTGAAAATACCTTCTAATATATCGTAGTTTATCATTGAAAATACCTTATAATATAACGTAATATACAGTTTAACATTGAAAATACCTTATAATATAACGTATTATGCAGCGTATCATTGAAAATACATTATAATATAACGTAATATGCAGTTTATCATTGAAAATACCTTATAATATAACGGAATTTGTAGTGTATCATTGAAAATACCTTATAATATAACGTAATATGCAGTGTATCATTGAAAATACCTTATAATATATCGTATTATGCAATGTATCATTGAAAATACCTTATAATATAACGTAATATGCAGTGTATCATTGAAAATACCTTATAATATAGCGTAATATGCAGTATATCATTGAAAATACCTTATAATATTGCGTAATATGCAGTGTATCATTGAAAATACCTTATAATATAACGAAATATGCAGTGTATCATTGAAAATACCTTATAATATGTCGTAGTTTATCATTGAAAATACCTTATAATATAACGTAATATGCAGTGTATCATTGAAAATGCCTTATAATGTAACGTAATATGGAGTGTTTCAATGAAAATACCTTATAATACAACGTAATATGCAGTGTATCATTGAAAATACCTTATAATATAACGTAATATGCAGTGTATCATTGAAAATACATTATAATATAACGTAATATGCAGTGTATCATTGAAAATACCTTATAATATAACGGAATTTGTAGTGTAGCATTGAAAATACCTTATAAAATAACGTAATATGCAGTGCATCATTGGAAATACCTTATAATATATCGTATTATGCAATGTATCATTGAAAATACCTTATAATATAACGGAATTTGTAGTGTATCATTGAAAATACCTTATAATATAACGTAATATGCAGTGTATCATTGAAAATACCTTATAATATATCGTATTATGCAATGTATCATTGAAAATACCTTATAATATAACGTAATATGCAGTGTATCATTGAAAATACCTTATAATATATAGTAGTTTATCATTGAAAATACCTTATAACATAACGTAATATACAGTGTAACATTGAAAATACCTTATAATATAACGTATTATGCAGCGTATCATTGAAAATACCTTATAATATAGCGTAATATGCAGTGTATCATTGAAAATACCTTATAATATAACGTAATATGCAGTGTATCATAGAAAATACCATGTAATATAACGTAATATGCAGTGTATCATTGAAAATGCCTTATAATGTAACGTAATATGGAGTGTTTCAATGAAAATACCTTATAATACAACGTAATATGCAGTGTATCATTGAAAATACCTAATAATATAACGTAATATGCAGTGTATCATTGAAAATACCTTCTAATATATCGTAGTTTATCATTGAAAATACCTTATAATATAACGTAATATACAGTGTATCATTGAAAATACCTTATAATATGACGTAATATGCAGTGTGTCATTGAAAATACCTTATAATATATCGTATTATGCAATGTATCATTGAAAATACCTTATAATATAACGTAATATGCAGTGTATCATTGAAAATACCTTATAATATATAGTAGTTTATCATTGAAAATACCTTATAACATAACGTAATATACAGTGTAACATTGAAAATACCTTATAATATAACGTATTATGCAGCGTATTATTGAAAATACCTTATAATATAGCGTAATATGCAGTGTATCATTGAAAATACCTTATAATATAACGTAATATGCAGTGTATCATAGAAAATACCATGTAATATAACGTAATATGCAGTGTATCATTGAAAATGCCTTATAATGTAACGTAATATGGAGTGTTTCAATGAAAATACCTTATAATACAACGTAATATGCAGTGTATCATTGAAAATACCTAATAATATAACGTAATATGCAGTGTATCATTGAAAATACCTTCTAATATATCGTAGTTTATCATTGAAAATACCTTATAATATAACGTAATATACAGTGTATCATTGAAAATACCTTATAATATGACGTAATATGCAGTGTGTCATTGAAAATACCTTATAATATATCGTATTATGCAATGTATCATTGAAAATACCTTATAATATAACGTAATATGCAGTGTATCATTGAAAATACCTTATAATATATAGTAGTTTATCATTGAAAATACCTTATAACATAACGTAATATACAGTGTAACATTGAAAATACCTTATAATATAACGTATTATGCAGCGTATTATTGAAAATACCTTATAATATAGCGTAATATGCAGTGTATCATTGAAAATACCTTATAATATAACGTAATATGCAGTGTATCATAGAAAATACCATGTAATATAACGTAATATACAGTGTATCATTGAAAATACCTTATAATATAACGTAATATGCAGTGTATCATTGAAAATACCTTCTAATATATCGTAG
Source organism: Lasioglossum lativentre (assembly GCA_916610255.1). Classification (NCBI taxonomy): domain Eukaryota; kingdom Metazoa; phylum Arthropoda; class Insecta; order Hymenoptera; family Halictidae; genus Lasioglossum; species Lasioglossum lativentre. The sequence goes on along the minus strand of CAKAJI010000232.1, from coordinate 250,042 downwards.
TTTATCATTGAAAATACCTTATAATATAACGTAATATGCAGTGTATCATTGGAAATAACTTATAATATGACGTAATATGGAGTGTATCATTGAAAATACCTTATAATATATCGTAGTTTATCATTGAAAATTCCTTATAATATAACGTAATATGCAGTGTATCATTGGCAATACCATATAATATGACGTAATATGCAGTGTATCATAGAAAATACCTTATAATATAACGTAACATGCAGTGTATCATTGAAAATACCTTATAATATAACGTAATATGCAGTGTATCATTGAAAATACCTTATAATATAACGTAATATGCAGTGTATCATTGAAAATACCTTATAATATAACGAAATATGCAGTGTATCATTGAAAATACCTTATAATATGTCGTAGTTTATCATTGAAAATACCTTATAATATAACGTAATATGCAGTGTATCATTGAAAATGCCTTATAATGTAACGTAATATGGAGTGTTTCAATGAAAATACCTTATAATACAACGTAATATGCAGTGTATCATTGAAAATACCTAATAATATAACGTAATATGCAGTGTATCATTGAAAATACCTTATAATATAACGTACATTGCAGCGTATCACTGAAAATACCTTCTAATATATCGTAGTTTATCATTGAAAATACCTTATAATATAACGTAATATGCAGTGTATCATTGAAAATGCCTTATAATGTAACGTAATATGGAGTGTTTCAATGAAAATACCTTATAATACAACGTAATATGCAGTGTATCATTGAAAATACCTAATAATATAACGTAATATGCAGTGTATCATTGAAAATACATTATAATATAACGTAATATGCAGTGTATCATTGAAAATACCTTATAATATAACGGAATTTGTAGTGTAGCATTGAAAATACCTTATAAAATAACGTAATATGCAGTGCATCATTGGAAATACCTTATAATATATCGTATTATGCAATGTATCATTGAAAATACCTTATAATATATCGTATTATGCAATGTATCATTGAAAATACCTTATAATATAACGGAATTTGTAGTGTATCATTGAAAATACCTTATAATATAACGTAATATGCAGTGTATCATTGAAAATACCTTATAATATATCGTATTATGCAATGTATCATTGAAAATACCTTATAATATAACGTAATATGCAGTGTATCATTGAAAATACCTTATAATATATAGTAGTTTATCATTGAAAATACCTTATAACATAACGTAATATACAGTGTAACATTGAAAATACCTTATAATATAACGTATTATGCAGCGTATCATTAAAATACCTTATAATATAGCGTAATATGCAGTGTATCATTGAAAATACCTTATAATATAACGTAATATGCAGTGTATCATTGAAAATACATTATAATATAACGTAATATGCAGTGTATCATTGAAAATACATTATAATATAACGTAATATGCAGTTTATCATTGAAAATACCTTATAATATAACGGAATTTGTAGTGTATCATTGAAAATACCTTATAATATAACGTAATATGCAGTGTATCATTTAAAATACCTTATAATATATTGTAGTTTATCATTGAAAATACCTTATAACATAACGTAATATACAGTGTATCATTGAAAATACCTTATAATATAACGGAATTTGTAGTGTAGCATTGAAAATACCTTATAAAATAACGTAATATGCAGTGCATCATTGGAAATACCTTATAATATATCGTATTATGCAATGTATCATTGAAAATACCTTATAATAGAACGGAATTTGTAGTGTATCATTGAAAATACCTTATAATATAACGTAATATGCAGTGTATCATTGAAAATACCTTATAATATATCGTATTATGCAATGTATCATTGAAAATACCTTATAATATAGCGTACTATGCAGTGTATCATTGAAAATACCTTATAATATAACGTAATTTGTAGTGTATCTTTGAAAATACCTTATAATATAACGTAATATGCAGTGTATAATTGAAAATAACTTATAATATAACGAAATAAGCAGTGTGTCATTGAAAAGACCTTGTAATATAACGTAATATGCAGTGTATCATTGAAAACACCTTATAATATAACGAAATATGCAGAGTATCATTGAAAATACCTTATAATATGTCGTAGTTTAACATTGAAAATACCTAATAATATAACGTAATATGCAGTGTATCATTGAAAATACCTTATAATATAACGTAATATGCAGTGTATCATAGAAAATACCATGTAATATAACGTAATATACAGTGTATCATTGAAAATACCTTATAATATAACGTAATATGCAGTGTATCATTGAAAATACCTTCTAATATATCGTAGTTTATCATTGAAAATACCTTATAATATAACGTAATATGCAGTGTATCATTGGAAATAACTTATAATATGACGTAATATGGAGTGTATCATTGAAAATACCTTATAATATATCGTAGTTTATCATTGAAAATTCCTTATAATATAACGTAATATGCAGTGTATCATTGGCAATACCATATAATATGACGTAATATGCAGTGTATCATAGAAAATACCTTATAATATAACGTAACATGCAGTGTATCATTGAAAATACCTTATAATATAACGTAATATGCAGTGTATCATTGAAAATACCTTATAATATAGCGTAATATGCAGTGTATCATTGAAAATACCTTATAATATAACGAAATATGCAGTGTATCATTGAAAATACCTTATAATATGTCGTAGTTTATCATTGAAAATACCTTATAATATAACGTAATATGCAGTGTATCATTGAAAATGCCTTATAATGTAACGTAATATGGAGTGTTTCAATGAAAATACCTTATAATATATTGTAGTTTATCATTGAAAATACCTTATAACATAACGTAATATACAGTGTATCATTGAAAATACCTTATAATATAACGGAATTTGTAGTGTAGCATTGAAAATACCTTATAAAATAACGTAATATGCAGTGCATCATTGGAAATACCTTATAATATATCGTATTATGCAATGTATCATTGAAAATACCTTATAATATAACGGAATTTGTAGTGTATCATTGAAAATACCTTATAATATAACGTAATATGCAGTGTATCATTGAAAATACCTTATAATATATCGTATTATGCAATGTATCATTGAAAATACCTTATAATATAACGTAATATGCAGTGTATCATTGAAAATACCTTATAATATATAGTAGTTTATCATTGAAAATACCTTATAACATAACGTAATATACAGTGTAACATTGAAAATACCTTATAATATAACGTATTATGCAGCGTATCATTGAAAATACCTTATAATATAGCGTAATATGCAGTGTATCATTGAAAATACCTTATAATATAACGTAATATGCAGTGTATCATAGAAAATACCATGTAATATAACGTAATATGCAGTGTATCATTGAAAATGCCTTATAATGTAACGTAATATGGAGTGTTTCAATGAAAATACCTTATAATACAACGTAATATGCAGTGTATCATTGAAAATACCTAATAATATAACGTAATATGCAGTGTATCATTGAAAATACCTTCTAATATATCGTAGTTTATCATTGAAAATACCTTATAATATAACGTAATATACAGTGTATCATTGAAAATACCTTATAATATGACGTAATATGCAGTGTGTCATTGAAAATACCTTATAATATATCGTATTATGCAATGTATCATTGAAAATACCTTATAATATAACGTAATATGCAGTGTATCATTGAAAATACCTTATAATATATAGTAGTTTATCATTGAAAATACCTTATAACATAACGTAATATACAGTGTAACATTGAAAATACCTTATAATATAACGTATTATGCAGCGTATTATTGAAAATACCTTATAATATAGCGTAATATGCAGTGTATCATTGAAAATACCTTATAATATAACGTAATATGCAGTGTATCATAGAAAATACCATGTAATATAACGTAATATACAGTGTATCATTGAAAATACCTTATAATATAACGTAATATGCAGTGTATCATTGAAAATACCTTCTAATATATCGTAGTTTATCATTGAAAATACCTTATAATATAACGTAATATGCAGTGTATCATTGGAAATAACTTATAATATGACGTAATATGGAGTGTATCATTGAAAATACCTTATAATATATCGTAGTTTATCATTGAAAATTCCTTATAATATAACGTAATATGCAGTGTATCATTGGCAATACCATATAATATGACGTAATATGCAGTGTATCATAGAAAATACCTTATAATATAACGTAACATGCAGTGTATCATTGAAAATACCTTATAATATAACGTAATATGCAGTGTATCATTGAAAATACCTTATAATATAGCGTAATATGCAGTGTATCATTGAAAATACCTTATAATATAACGAAATATGCAGTGTATCATTGAAAATACCTTATAATATGTCGTAGTTTATCATTGAAAATACCTTATAATATAACGTAATATGCAGTGTATCATTGAAAATGCCTTATAATGTAACGTAATATGGAGTGTTTCAATGAAAATGCCTTATAATACAACGTAATATGCAGTGTATCATTGAAAATACCTAATAATATAACGTAATATGCAGTGTATCATTGAAAATACCTTATAATATAACGTACATTGCAGCGTATCACTGAAAATACCTTCTAATATATCGTAGTTTATCATTGAAAATACCTTATAATATAACGTAATATACAGTGTATCATTGAAAATACCTTATAATATGACGTAATATGCAGTGTATCATTGAATATACCTTATAATATATAGTAGTTTATCATTGAAAATACCTTATAACATAACGTAATATACAGTTTAACATTGAAAATACCTTATAATATAACGTACTATGCAGCGTATCATTGAAAATACCTTATAATATATCGTAATATGGAGTGTATCATTGAAAATACCATATAATATAACGTAATATGCAGTGTATCATTGAAAATACCTTATAATATAGCGTACTATGCAGTGTATCATTGAAAATACCTTATAATATAACGTAATTTGTAGTGTATCTTTGAAAATACCTTATAATATAACGTAATATGCAGTGTATAATTGAAAATAACTTATAATATAACGAAATAAGCAGTGTGTCATTGAAAAGACCTTATAATATGACGTAATATGCAGTGTATCATTGAAAATACATTATAATATATAGTAGTTTATCATTGAAAATACCTTATAACATAACGTAATATACAGTTTAACATTGAAAATACCTTATAATATAACGTACTATGCAGCGTATCATTGAAAATATCTTATAATATATCGTAATATGGAGTGTATCATTGAAAATACCTTATAATATAACGTATTATGCAGCGTATCATTGAAAATACCTAATAATATAACGTAATATGCAGTGTATCATTGAAAATGCCTTATAGTGTAACGTAATTTGTAGTGTATCATTGAAAATACCTTATAATATAACGTAATATGCAGTGTATCATTGAAAATACATTATAATATAACGTAATATGCAGTGTATCATTGAAAATACATTATAATATAACGTAATATGCAGTGTATCATTGAAAATACCTTATAATATAACGGAATTTGTAGTGTATCATTGAAAATACCTTATAATATAACGTAATATGCAGTGTATCATTTAAAATACCTTATAATATATTGTAGTTTATCATTGAAAATACCTTATAACATAACGTAATATACAGTGTAACATTGAAAATACCTTATAATATAACGTACTATGCAGCGTATCATTGAAAATACCTTATAATATAACGTACTATGCAGCGTATCATTGAAAATACCTTATAATATATCGTAATATGCAGTGTATCATTGAAAATACCATATAATATAACGTAATATGCAGTGTATCATTGAAAATACCTTATAATATAACGGAATTTGTAGTGTCTCATTGAAAATACCTTATAATATAACGTAATATGCAGTGTATCATTGAAAATACCTTATAATATATCGTATTATGCAATGTATCATTGAAAATACCTTATAATATAACGGAATTTGTAGTGTATCATTGAAAATACCTTATAATATAACGTAATATGCAGTGTATCATTGAAAATACCTTATAATATATCGTATTATGCAATGTATCATTGAAAATACCTTATAATATAACGTAATATGCAGTGTATCATTGAAAATACCTTATAATATATAGTAGTTTATCATTGAAAATACCTTATAACATAACGTAATATACAGTGTAACATTGAAAATACCTTATAATATAACGTATTATGCAGCGTATCATTGAAAATACCTTATAATATAGCGTAATATGCAGTGTATCATTGAAAATACCTTATAATATAACGTAATATGCAGTGTATCATAGAAAATACCATGTAATATAACGTAATATGCAGTGTATCATTGAAAATGCCTTATAATGTAACGTAATATGGAGTGTTTCAATGAAAATACCTTATAATACAACGTAATATGCAGTGTATCATTGAAAATACCTAATAATATAACGTAATATGCAGTGTATCATTGAAAATACCTTATAATATAACGTACATTGCAGCGTATCACTGAAAATACCTTCTAATATATCGTAGTTTATCATTGAAAATACCTTATAATATAACGTAATATACAGTGTATCATTGAAAATACCTTATAATATGACGTAATATGCAGTGTATCATTGAAAATACCTTATAATATATCGTAATATGCAGTGTATCATTGAAAATACCTTATAATATAACGTAATATGCAGTGTATCATTGAAAATACCTTATAATATATAGTAGTTTATCATTGAAAATACCTTATAATATGACGTAATATGCAGTGTATCATTGAAAATACCTTATAATATATAGTAGTTTATCATTGAAAATACCTTATAATATAACGTAATATGCAGTGTATCATTGAAAATACCTTATAATATAGCGTAATATGCAGTATATCATTGAAAATACCTTATAATATAGCGTAATATGCAGTGTATCATTGAAAATACCTTATAATATAACGAAATATGCAGTGTATCATTGAAAATACCTTATAATATGTCGTAGTTTATCATTGAAAATACCTTATAATATAACGTAATATGCAGTGTATCATTGAAAATGCCTTATAATGTAACGTAATATGGAGTGTTTCAATGAAAATACCTTATAATACAACGTAATATGCAGTGTATCATTGAAAATACCTAATAATATAACGTAATATGCAGTGTATCATTGAAAATACCTTATAATATATCGTATTATGCAATGTATCATTGAAAATACCTTATAATATAACGGAATTTGTAGTGTATCATTGAAAATACCTTATAATATAACGTAATATGCAGTGTATCATTGAAAATACCTTATAATATATCGTATTATGCAATGTATCATTGAAAATACCTTATAATATAACGTAATATGCAGTGTATCATTGAAAATACCTTATAATATATAGTAGTTTATCATTGAAAATACCTTATAACATAACGTAATATACAGTGTAACATTGAAAATACCTTATAATATAACGTATTATGCAGCGTATCATTGAAAATACCTTATAATATAGCGTAATATGCAGTGTATCATTGAAAATACCTTATAATATAACGTAATATGCAGTGTATCATAGAAAATACCATGTAATATAACGTAATATGCAGTGTATCATTGAAAATGCCTTATAATGTAACGTAATATGGAGTGTTTCAATGAAAATACCTTATAATACAACGTAATATGCAGTGTATCATTGAAAATACCTAATAATATAACGTAATATGCAGTGTATCATTGAAAATACCTTATAATATAACGTACATTGCAGCGTATCACTGAAAATACCTTCTAATATATCGTAGTTTATCATTGAAAATACCTTATAATATAACGTAATATACAGTGTATCATTGAAAATACCTTATAATATGACGTAATATGCAGTGTATCATTGAAAATACCTTATAATATATCGTATTATGCAATGTATCATTGAAAATACCTTATAATATAACGGAATTTGTAGTGTATCATTGAAAATACCTTATAATATAACGTAATATGCAGTGTATCATTGAAAATACCTTATAATATATTGTAGTTTATCATTGAAAATACCTTATAACATAACGTAATATACAGTGTAACATTGAAAATACCTTATAATATAACGTACTATGCAGCGTATCATTGAAAATACCTTATAATATAACGTACTATGCAGCGTATCATTGAAAATACCTTATAATATAACGTAATATGCAGTGTATCATTGAAAATACCATATAATATAACGTAATATGCAGTGTATCATTGAAAATACCTTATAATATAACGGAATTTGTAGTGTATCATTGAAAATACCTTATAATATAACGTAATATGCAGTGTATCATTGAAAATACCTTATAATATATCGTATTATGCAATGTATCATTGAAAATACCTTATAATATAACGGAATTTGTAGTGTATCATTGAAAATACCTTATAATATAACGTAATATGCAGTGTATCATTGAAAATACCTTATAATATATCGTATTATGCAATGTATCATTGAAAATACCTTATAATATAACGTAATATGCAGTGTATCATTGAAAATACCTTATAATATATAGTAGTTTATCATTGAAAATACCTTATAACATAACGTAATATACAGTGTAACATTGAAAATACCTTATAATATAACGTATTATGCAGCGTATCATTGAAAATACCTTATAATATAGCGTAATATGCAGTGTATCATTGAAAATACCTTATAATATAACGTAATATGCAGTGTATCATAGAAAATACCATGTAATATAACGTAATATGCAGTGTATCATTGAAAATGCCTTATAATGTAACGTAATATGGAGTGTTTCAATGAAAATACCTTATAATACAACGTAATATGCAGTGTATCATTGAAAATGCCTTATAATGTAACGTAATATGGAGTGTTTCAATGAAAATACCTTATAATACAACGTAATATGCAGTGTATCATTGAAAATACCTAATAATATAACGTAATATGCAGTGTATCATTGAAAATACCTTATAATATAACGTACATTGCAGCGTATCACTGAAAATACCTTCTAATATATCGTAGTTTATCATTGAAAATACCTTATAATATAACGTAATATACAGTGTATCATTGAAAATACCTTATAATATGACGTAATATGCAGTGTATCATTGAAAATACCTTATAATATATCGTATTATGCAATGTATCATTGAAAATACCTTATAATATAACGGAATTTGTAGTGTATCATTGAAAATACCTTATAATATAACGTAATATGCAGTGTATCATTGAAAATACCTTATAATATATTGTAGTTTATCATTGAAAATACCTTATAACATAACGTAATATACAGTGTAACATTGAAAATACCTTATAATATAACGTACTATGCAGCGTATCATTGAAAATACCTTATAATATAACGTACTATGCAGCGTATCATTGAAAATACCTTATAATATATCGTAATATGCAGTGTATCATTGAAAATACCTTATAATATAACGTAATATGCAGTGTATCATTGAAAATACCTTATAATATAACGGAATTTGTAGTGTATCATTGAAAATACCTTATAATATAACGTAATATGCAGTGTATCATTGAAAATACCTTATAATATATCGTATTATGCAATGTATCATTGAAAATACCTTATAATATAACGGAATTTGTAGTGTATCATTGAAAATACCTTATAATATAACGTAATATGCAGTGTATCATTGAAAATACCTTATAATATATCGTATTATGCAATGTATCATTGAAAATACCTTATAATATAACGTAATATGCAGTGTATCATTGAAAATACCTTATAATATATAGTAGTTTATCATTGAAAATACCTTATAACATAACGTAATATACAGTGTAACATTGAAAATACCTTATAATATAACGTATTATGCAGCGTATCATTGAAAATACCTTATAATATAGCGTAATATGCAGTGTATCATTGAAAATACCTTATAATATAACGTAATATGCAGTGTATCATAGAAAATACCATGTAATATAACGTAATATGCAGTGTATCATTGAAAATGCCTTATAATGTAACGTAATATGGAGTGTTTCAATGAAAATACCTTATAATACAACGTAATATGCAGTGTATCATTGAAAATACCTAATAATATAACGTAATATGCAGTGTATCATTGAAAATACCTTATAATATAACGTACATTGCAGCGTATCACTGAAAATACCTTCTAATATATCGTAGTTTATCATTGAAAATACCTTATAATATAACGTAATATACAGTGTATCATTGAAAATACCTTATAATATGACGTAATATGCAGTGTATCATTGAAAATACCTTATAATATATCGTATTATGCAATGTATCATTGAAAATACCTTATAATATAACGTAATATGCAGTGTATCATTGAAAATACCTTATAATATATAGTAGTTTATCATTGAAAATACCTTATAATATAACGTAATATGCAGTGTATCATTGAATATACCTTATAATATATAGTAGTTTATCATTGAAAATACCTTATAATATAACGTAATATGCAGTGTATCATTGAAAATACCTTATAATATAGCGTAATATGCAGTATATCATTGAAAATACCTTATAATATAGCGTAATATGCAGTGTATCATTGAAAATACTTTATAATATAACGAAATATGCAGTGTATCATTGAAAATACCTTATAATATGTCGTAGTTTATCATTGAAAATACCTTATAATATAACGTAATATGCAGTGTATCATTGAAAATGCCTTATAATGTAACGTAATATGGAGTGTTTCAATGAAAATACCTTATAATACAACGTAATATGCAGTGTATCATTGAAAATACCTAATAATATAACGTAATATGCAGTGTATCATTGAAAATACCTTATAATATATCGTATTATGCAATGTATCATTGAAAATACCTTATAATATAACGGAATTTGTAGTGTATCATTGAAAATACCTTATAATATAACGTAATATGCAGTGTATCATTGAAAATACCTTATAATATATCGTATTATGCAATGTATCATTGAAAATACCTTATAATATAACGTAATATGCAGTGTATCATTGAAAATACCTTATAATATATAGTAGTTTATCATTGAAAATACCTTATAACATAACGTAATATACAGTGTAACATTGAAAATACCTTATAATATAACGTATTATGCAGCGTATCATTGAAAATACCTTATAATATAGCGTAATATGCAGTGTATCATTGAAAATACCTTATAATATAACGTAATATGCAGTGTATCATAGAAAATACCATGTAATATAACGTAATATGCAGTGTATCATTGAAAATGCCTTATAATGTAACGTAATATGGAGTGTTTCAATGAAAATACCTTATAATACAACGTAATATGCAGTGTATCATTGAAAATACCTAATAATATAACGTAATATGCAGTGTATCATTGAAAATACCTTATAATATAACGTACATTGCAGCGTATCACTGAAAATACCTTCTAATATATCGTAGTTTATCATTGAAAATACCTTATAATATAACGTAATATACAGTGTATCATTGAAAATACCTTATAATATGACGTAATATGCAGTGTATCATTGAAAATACCTTATAATATATCGTATTATGCAATGTATCATTGAAAATACCTTATAATATAACGTAATATGCAGTGTATCATTGAAAATACCTTATAATATATAGTAGTTTATCATTGAAAATACCTTATAACATAACGTAATATACAGTGTAACATTGAAAATACCTTATAATATAACGTATTATGCAGCGTATTATTGAAAATACCTTATAATATAGCGTAATATGCAGTGTATCATTGAAAATACCTTATAATATAACGTAATATGCAGTGTATCATAGAAAATACCATGTAATATAACGTAATATACAGTGTATCATTGAAAATACCTTATAATATAACGTAATATGCAGTGTATCATTGAAAATACCTTCTAATATATCGTAGTTTATCATTGAAAATACCTTATAATATAACGTAATATGCAGTGTATCATTGGAAATAACTTATAATATGACGTAATATGGAGTGTATCATTGAAAATACCTTATAATATATCGTAGTTTATCATTGAAAATTCCTTATAATATAACGTAATATGCAGTGTATCATTGGCAATACCATATAATATGACGTAATATGCAGTGTATCATAGAAAATACCTTATAATATAACGTAACATGCAGTGTATCATTGAAAATACCTTATAATATAACGTAATATGCAGTGTATCATAGAAAATACCATGTAATATAACGTAATATACAGTGTATCATTGAAAATACCTTATAATATAACGTAATATGCAGTGTATCATTGAAAATACCTTCTAATATATCGTAGTTTATCATTGAAAATACCTTATAATATAACGTAATATGCAGTGTATCATTGAAAATACCTTATAATATAGCGTAATATGCAGTATATCATTGAAAATACCTTATAATATAGCGTAATATGCAGTGTATCATTGAAAATACCTTATAATATAACGAAATATGCAGTGTATCATTGAAAATACCTTATAATATGTCGTAGTTTATCATTGAAAATACCTTATAATATAACGTAATATGCAGTGTATCATTGAAAATGCCTTATAATGTAACGTAATATGGAGTGTTTCAATGAAAATACCTTATAATACAACGTAATATGCAGTGTATCATTGAAAATACCTAATAATATAACGTAATATGCAGTGTATCATTGAAAATACCTTATAATATAACGTACATTGCAGCGTATCACTGAAAATACCTTCTAATATATCGTAGTTTATCATTGAAAATACCTTATAATATAACGTAATATACAGTGTATCATTGAAAATACCTTATAATATGACGTAATATGCAGTGTATCATTGAATATACCTTATAATATATAGTAGTTTATCATTGAAAAAACCTTATAACATAACGTAATATACAGTTTAACATTGAAAATACCTTATAATATAACGTACTATGCAGCGTATCATTGAAAATACCTTATAATATATCGTAATATGCAGTGTATCATTGAAAATACCTTCTAATATATCGTAGTTTATCATTGAAAATTCCTTATAATATAACGTAATATGCAGTGTATCATAGAAAATACCTTATAATATAACGTAACATGCAGTGTATCATTGAAAATACCTTATAATATAACGTAATATGCAGTGTATCATAGAAAATACCATGTAATATAACGTAATATACAGTGTATCATTGAAAATACCTTATAATATAACGTAATATGCAGTGTATCATTGAAAATACCTTCTAATATATCGTAGTTTATCATTGAAAATACCTTATAATATAACGTAATATGCAGTGTATCATTGGAAATAACTTATAATATGACGTAATATGGAGTGTATCATTCAAAATACCTTATAATATATCGTAGTTTATCATTGAAAATTCCTTATAATATAACGTAATATGCAGTGTATCATTGGCAATACCATATAATATGACGTAATATGCAGTGTATCATAGAAAATACCTTGTAATATAACGTAACATGCAGTGTATCATTGAAAATACCTTATAATATAACGTAATATGCAGTGTATCATTGAAAATACCTTATAATATAGCGTAATATGCAGTATATCATTGAAAATACCTTATAATATAGCGTAATATGCAGTGTATCATTGAAAATACCTTATAATATAACGAAATATGCAGTGTATCATTGAAAATACCTTATAATATGTCGTAGTTTATCATTGAAAATACCTTATAATATAACGTAATATGCAGTGTATCATTGAAAATGCCTTATAATGTAACGTAATATGGAGTGTTTCAATGAAAATACCTTATAATACAACGTAATATGCAGTGTATCATTGAAAATACCTAATAATATAACGTAATATGCAGTGTATCATTGAAAATACCTTATAATATAACGTACATTGCAGCGTATCACTGAAAATACCTTCTAATATATCGTAGTTTATCATTGAAAATACCTTATAATATAACGTAATATACAGTGTATCATTGAAAATACCTTATAATATGACGTAATATGCAGTGTATCATTGAATATACCTTATAATATACAGTAGTTTATCATTGAAAATACCTTATAATATAACGTAATATGCAGTGTATCATTGGAAATAACTTATAATATGACGTAATATGGAGTGTATCATTGAAAATACCTTATAATATATCGTAGTTTATCATTGAAAATTCCTTATAATATAACGTAATATGCAGTGTATCATTGGCAATACCATATAATATGACGTAATATGCAGTGTATCATAGAAAATACCTTGTAATATAACGTAACATGCAGTGTATCATTGAAAATACCTTATAATATAACGTAATATGCAGTGTATCATTGAAAATACCTTATAATATAGCGTAATATGCAGTATATCATTGAAAATACCTTATAATATAGCGTAATATGCAGTGTATCATTGAAAATACCTTATAATACAACGTAATATGCAGTGTATCATTGAAAATACCTAATAATATAACGTAATATGCAGTGTATCATTGAAAATACCTTATAATATAACGTACATTGCAGCGTATCACTGAAAATACCTTCTAATATATCGTAGTTTATCATTGAAAATACCTTATAATATAACGTAATATACAGTGTATCATTGAAAATACCTTATAATATGACGTAATATGCAGTGTATCATTGAATATACCTTATAATATATAGTAGTTTATCATTGAAAAAACCTTATAACATAACGTAATATACAGTTTAACATTGAAAATACCTTATAATATAACGTACTATGCAGCGTATCATTGAAAATACCTTATAATATATCGTAATATGCAGTGTATCATTGAAAATACCTTCTAATATATCGTAGTTTATCATTGAAAATTCCTTATAATATAACGTAATATGCAGTGTATCATAGAAAATACCTTATAATATAACGTAACATGCAGTGTATCATTGAAAATACCTTATAATATAACGTAATATGCAGTGTATCATAGAAAATACCATGTAATATAACGTAATATACAGTGTATCATTGAAAATACCTTATAATATAACGTAATATGCAGTGTATCATTGAAAATACCTTCTAATATATCGTAGTTTATCATTGAAAATACCTTATAATATAACGTAATATGCAGTGTATCATTGGAAATAACTTATAATATGACGTAATATGGAGTGTATCATTGAAAATACCTTATAATATATCGTAGTTTATCATTGAAAATTCCTTATAATATAACGTAATATGCAGTGTATCATTGGCAATACCATATAATATGACGTAATATGCAGTGTATCATAGAAAATACCATGTAATATAACGTAACATGCAGTGTATCATTGAAAATACCTTATAATATAACGTAATATGCAGTGTATCATTGAAAATACCTTATAATATAGCGTAATATGCAGTATATCATTGAAAATACCTTATAATATAGCGTAATATGCAGTGTATCATTGAAAATACCTTATAATATAACGAAATATGCAGTGTATCATTGAAAATACCTTATAATATGTCGTAGTTTATCATTGAAAATACCTTATAATATAACGTAATATGCAGTGTATCATTGAAAATGCCTTATAATGTAACGTAATATGGAGTGTTTCAATGAAAATACCTTATAATACAACGTAATATGCAGTGTATCATTGAAAATACCTAATAATATAACGTAATATGCAGTGTATCATTGAAAATACCTTATAATATAACGTACATTGCAGCGTATCACTGAAAATACCTTCTAATATATCGTAGTTTATCATTGAAAATACCTTATAATATAACGTAATATACAGTGTATCATTGAAAATACCTTATAATATGACGTAATATGCAGTGTATCATTGAATATACCTTATAATATACAGTAGTTTATCATTGAAAATACCTTATAACATAACGTAATATACAGTTTAACATTGAAAATACCTTATAATATAACGTACTATGCAGCGTATCATTGAAAATACCTTATAATATATCGTAATATGCAGTGTATCATTGAAAATACCTTCTAATATATCGTAGTTTATCATTGAAAATTCCTTATAATATAACGTAATATGCAGTGTATCATTGGCAATACCATATAATATGACGTAATATGCAGTGTATCATAGAAAATACCTTATAATATAACGTATTATGCAATGTATCATTGAAAATACCTTATAATATAACGTAATATGCAGTGTATCATTGAAAATACCTTATAATATATAGTAGTTTATCATTGAAAATACCTTATAACATAACGTAATATACAGTGTAACATTGAAAATACCATATAATATGACGTAATATGCAGTGTATCATAGAAAATACCTTATAATATAACGTATTATGCAATGTATCATTGAAAATACCTTATAATATAACGTAATATGCAGTGTATCATTGGAAATAACTTATAATATGACGTAATATGGAGTGTATCATTGAAAATACCTTATAATATATCGTAGTTTATCATTGAAAATTCCTTATAATATAACGTAATATGCAGTGTATCATTGGCAATACCATATAATATGACGTAATATGCAGTGTATCATAGAAAATACCTTATAATATAACGTAACATGCAGTGTATCATTGAAAATACCTTATAATATAACGTAATATGCAGTGTATCATAGAAAATACCATGTAATATAACGTAATATACAGTGTATCATTGAAAATACCTTATAATATAACGTAATATGCAGTGTATCATTGAAAATACCTTCTAATATATCGTAGTTTATCATTGAAAATACCTTATAATATAACGTAATATGCAGTGTATCATTGGAAATAACTTATAATATGACGTAATATGGAGTGTATCATTGAAAATACCTTATAATATATCGTAGTTTATCATTGAAAATTCCTTATAATATAACGTAATATGCAGTGTATCATTGAAAATACCTTATAATATAACGTAATATGCAGTGTATCATTGAATATACCTTATAATATATAGTAGTTTATCATTGAAAATACCTTATAATATAACGTAATATGCAGTGTATCATTGAAAATACCTTATAATATAGCGTAATATGCAGTATATCATTGAAAATACCTTATAATATAGCGTAATATGCAGTGTATCATTGAAAATACCTTATAATATAACGTAATATGCAGTGTATCATTGAAAATACCTTATAATATGTCGTAGTTTATCATTGAAAATACCTTATAATATAACGTAATATGCAGTGTATCATTGAAAATGCCTTATAATGTAACGTAATATGGAGTGTTTCAATGAAAATACCTTATAATACAACGTAATATGCAGTGTATCATTGAAAATACCTAATAATATAACGTAATATGCAGTGTATCATTGAAAATACCTTATAATATAACGTACATTGCAGCGTATCACTGAAAATACCTTCTAATATATCGTAGTTTATCATTGAAAATACCTTATAATATAACGTAATATACAGTGTATCATTGAAAATACCTTATAATATAACGTAATATGCAGTGTATCATTGGCAATACCATATAATAGGACGTAATATGCAGTGTATCATAGAAAATACCTTATAATATAACGTAACATGCAGTGTATCATTGAAAATACCTTATAATATAACGTAATATGCAGTGTATCATAGAAAATACCATGTAATATAACGTAATATACAGTGTATCATTGAAAATACCTTATAATATAACGTAATATGCAGTGTATCATTGAAAATACCTTCTAATATATCGTAGTTTATCATTGAAAATACCTTATAATATAACGTAATATACAGTGTATCATTGAAAATACCTTATAATATGACGTAATATGCAGTGTATCATTGAATATACCGTATAATATATAGTAGTTTATCATTGAAAATACCTTATAACATAACGTAATATACAGTTTAACATTGAAAATACCTTATAATATAACGTACTATGCAGCGTATCATTGAAAATACCTTATAATATATCGTAATATGCAGTGTATCATTGAAAATACCTTCTAATATATCGTAGTTTATCATTGAAAATTCCTTATAATATAACGTAATATGCAGTGTATCATTGGCAATACCATATAATAGGACGTAATATGCAGTGTATCATAGAAAATACCTTATAATATAACGTAACATGCAGTGTATCATTGAAAATACCTTATAATATAACGTAATATGCAGTGTATCATAGAAAATACCATGTAATATAACGTAATATACAGTGTATCATTGAAAATACCTTATAATATAACGTAATATGCAGTGTATCATTGAAAATACCTTCTAATATATAGTAGTTTATCATTGAAAATACCTTATAATATAACGTAATATGCAGTGTATCATTGGAAATAACTTATAATATGACGTAATATGGAGTGTATCATTGAAAATACCTTATAATATATCGTAGTTTATCATTGAAAATTCCTTGTAATATAACGTAACATGCAGTGTATCATTGAAAATACCTTATAATATAACGTAATATGCAGTGTATCATTGAAAATACCTTATAATATAGCGTAATATGCAGTATATCATTGAAAATACCTTATAATATAGCGTAATATGCAGTGTATCATTGAAAATACCTTATAATATAACGAAATATGCAGTGTATCATTGAAAATACCTTATAATATGTCGTAGTTTATCATTGAAAATACCTTATAATATAACGTAATATGCAGTGTATCATTGAAAATGGCTTATAATGTAACGTAATATGGAGTGTTTCAATGAAAATACCTTATAATACAACGTAATATGCAGTGTATCATTGAAAATACCTAATAATATAACGTAATATGCAGTGTATCATTGAAAATACCTTCTAATATATCGTAGTTTATCATTGAAAATACCTTATAATATAACGTAATATGCAGTGTATCATTGGAAATAACTTATAATATGACGTAATATGGAGTGTATCATTGAAAATACCTTATAATATATCGTAGTTTATCATTGAAAATTCCTTATAATATAACGTAATATGCAGTGTATCATTGAAAATACCTTATAATATGACGTAATATGCAGTGTATCATTGAATATACCTTATAATATATAGTAGTTTATCATTGAAAATACCTTATAATATAACGTAATATGCAGTGTATCATTGAAAATACCTTATAATATAGCGTAATATGCAGTATATCATTGAAAATACCTTATAATATAGCGTAATATGCAGTGTATCATTGAAAATACCTTATAATATAACGAAATATGCAGTGTATCATTGAAAATACCTTATAATATGTCGTAGTTTATCATTGAAAATACCTTATAATATAACGTAATATGCAGTGTATCATTGAAAATGCCTTATAATGTAACGTAATATGGAGTGTTTCAATGAAAATACCTTATAATACAACGTAATATGCAGTGTATCATTGAAAATACCTAATAATATAACGTAATATGCAGTGTATCATTGAAAATACCTTATAATATAACGTACATTGCAGCGTATCACTGAAAATACCTTCTAATATATCGTAGTTTATCATTGAAAATACCTTATAATATAACGTAATATACAGTGTATCATTGAAAATACCTTATAATATGACGTAATATGCAGTGTATCATTGAATATACCGTATAATATATAGTAGTTTATCATTGAAAATACCTTATAACATAACGTAATATACAGTTTAACATTGAAAATACCTTATAATATAACGTAGTATGCAGCGTATCATTGAAAATACCTTATAATATATCGTAATATGCAGTGTATCATTGAAAATACCTTCTAATATATCGTAGTTTATCATTGAAAATTCCTTATAATATAACGTAATATGCAGTGTATCATTGGCAATACCATATAATAGGACGTAATATGCAGTGTATCATAGAAAATACCTTATAATATAACGTAACATGCAGTGTATCATTGAAAATACCTTATAATATAACGTAATATGCAGTGTATCATAGAAAATACCATGTAATATAACGTAATATACAGTGTATCATTGAAAATACCTTATAATATAACGTAATATGCAGTGTATCATTGAAAATACCTTCTAATATATCGTAGTTTATCATTGAAAATACCTTATAATATAACGTAATATACAGTGTATCATTGAAAATACCTTATAATATGACGTAATATGCAGTGTATCATTGAATATACCGTATAATATATAGTAGTTTATCATTGAAAATACCTTATAACATAACGTAATATACAGTTTAACATTGAAAATACCTTATAATATAACGTACTATGCAGCGTATCATTGAAAATACCTTATAATATATCGTAATATGCAGTGTATCATTGAAAATACCTTCTAATATATCGTAGTTTATCATTGAAAATTCCTCATAATATAACGTAATATGCAGTGTATCATTGGCAATACCATATAATAGGACGTAATATGCAGTGTATCATAGAAAATACCTTATAATATAACGTAACATGCAGTGTATCATTGAAAATACCTTATAATATAACGTAATATGCAGTGTATCATAGAAAATACCATGTAATATAACGTAATATACAGTGTATCATTGAAAATACCTTATAATATAACGTAATATGCAGTGTATCATTGAAAATACCTTCTAATATATCGTAGTTTATCATTGAAAATACCTTATAATATAACGTAATATGCAGTGTATCATTGGAAATAACTTATAATATGACGTAATATGGAGTGTATCATTGAAAATACCTTATAATATATCGTAGTTTATCATTGAAAATTCCTTGTAATATAACGTAACATGCAGTGTATCATTGAAAATACCTTATAATATAACGTAATATGCAGTGTATCATTGAAAATACCTTATAATATAGCGTAATATGCAGTGTATCATTGAAAATACCTTATAATATAGCGTAATATGCAGTGTATCATTGAAAATACCTTATAATATAACGAAATATGCAGTGTATCATTGAAAATACCTTATAATATGTCGTAGTTTATCATTGAAAATACCTTATAATATAACGTAATATGCAGTGTATCATTGAAAATGCCTTATAATGTAACGTAATATGGAGTGTTTCAATGAAAATACCTTATAATACAACGTAATATGCAGTGTATCATTGAAAATACCTAATAATATAACGTAATATGCAGTGTATCATTGAAAATACCTTATAATATAACGTACATTGCAGCGTATCACTGAAAATACCTTCTAATATATCGTAGTTTATCATTGAAAATACCTTATAATATAACGTAATATACAGTGTATCATTGAAAATACCTTATAATATGACGTAATATGCAGTGTATCATTGAATATACCTTATAATATATAGTAGTTTATCATTGAAAATACCTTATAACATAACGTAATATACAGTTTAACATTGAAAATACCTTATAATATAACGTACTATGCAGCGTATCATTGAAAATACCTTATAATATATCGTAATATGCAGTGTATCATTGAAAATACCTTCTAATATATCGTAGTTTATCATTGAAAATTCCTTATAATATAACGTAATATGCAGTGTATCATTGGCAATACCATATAATATGACGTAATATGCAGTGTATCATAGAAAATACCTTATAATATAACGTAACATGCAGTGTATCATTGAAAATACCTTATAATATAACGTAATATGCAGTGTATCATAGAAAATACCATGTAATATAACGTAATATACAGTGTATCATTGAAAATACCTTATAATATAACGTAATATGCAGTGTATCATTGAAAATACCTTATAATATAACGTAATATGCAGTGTATCATTGGAAATAACTTATAATATGACGTAATATGGAGTGTATCATTGAAAATACCTTATAATATATCGTAGTTTATCATTGAAAATTCCTTATAATATAACGTAATATGCAGTGTATCATTGGCAATACCATATAATATGACGTAATATGCAGTGTATCATAGAAAATACCTTGTAATATAACGTAACATGCAGTGTATCATTGAAAATACCTTATAATATAACGTAATATGCAGTGTATCATTGAAAATACCTTATAATATAGCGTAATATGCAGTATATCATTGAAAATACCTTATAATATAGCGTAATATGCAGTGTATCATTGAAAATACCTTATAATATAACGAAATATGCAGTGTATCATTGAAAATACCTTATAATATGTCGTAGTTTATCATTGAAAATACCTTATAATATAACGTAATATGCAGTGTATCATTGAAAATGCCTTATAATGTAACGTAATATGGAGTGTTTCAATGAAAATACCTTATAATACAACGTAATATGCAGTGTATCATTGAAAATACCTTATAATATATCGTAATTTGTAGTGTATCATTGAAAATACCTTATAATATAACGTAATATGCAGTGTATAATTGAAAATAACTTATAATATAACGAAATAAGCAGTGTGTCATTGAAAAGACCTTGTAATATAACGTAATATGCAGTGTATCATTGAAAACACCTTATAATATAACGAAATATGCAGAGTATCATTGAAAATACCTTATAATATGTCGTAGTTTAACATTGAAAATACCTAATAACATAACGTAATATACAGTTTAACATTGAAAATACCTTATAATATAACGTACTATGCAGCGTATCATTGAAAATACCTTATAATATATCGTAATATGGAGTGTATCATTGAAAATACCATATAATATAACGTAATATGCAGTGTATCATTGAAAATACCTTATAATATAGCGTACTATGCAGTGTATCATTGAAAATACCTTATAATATAACGTAATTTGTAGTGTATCTTTGAAAATACCTTATAATATAACGTAATATGCAGTGTATAATTGAAAATAACTTATAATATAACGAAATAAGCAGTGTGTCATTGAAAAGACCTTGTAATATAACGTAATATGCAGTGTATCATTGAAAACACCTTATAATATAACGAAATATGCAGAGTATCATTGAAAATACCTTATAATATGTCGTAGTTTAACATTGAAAATACCTAATAATATAACGTAATATGCAGTGTATCATTGAAAATGCCTTATAGTGTAACGTAATATGCAGTGTATCATTGGCAATACCATATAATATGACGTAATATGCAGTGTATCATAGAAAATACCTTGTAATATAACGTAACATGCAGTGTATCATTGAAAATACCTTATAATATAACGTAATATGCAGTGTATCATTGAAAATACCTTATAATATAGCGTAATATGCAGTATATCATTGAAAATACCTTATAATATAGCGTAATATGCAGTGTATCATTGAAAATACCTTATAATATAACGAAATATGCAGTGTATCATTGAAAATACCTTATAATATGTCGTAGTTTATCATTGAAAATACCTTATAATATAACGTAATATGCAGTGTATCATTGAAAATGCCTTATAATGTAACGTAATATGGAGTGTTTCAATGAAAATACCTTATAATACAACGTAATATGCAGTGTATCATTGAAAATACCTAATAATATAACGTAATATGCAGTGTATCATTGAAAATACCTTATAATATAACGTACATTGCAGCGTATCACTGAAAATACCTTCTAATATATCGTAGTTTATCATTGAAAATACCTTATAATATAACGTAATATACAGTGTATCATTGAAAATACCTTATAATATGACGTAATATGCAGTGTATCATTGAATATACCTTATAATATATAGTAGTTTATCATTGAAAATACCTTATAACATAACGTAATATACAGTTTAACATTGAAAATACCTTATAATATAACGTACTATGCAGCGTATCATTGAAAATACCTTATAATATATCGTAATATGGAGTGTATCATTGAAAATACCATATAATATAACGTAATATGCAGTGCATCATTGAAAATACCTTATAATATAGCGTACTATGCAGTGTATCATTGAAAATACCTTATAATATAACGTAATTTGTAGTGTATCTTTGAAAATACCTTATAATATAACGTAATATGCAGTGTATAATTGAAAATAACTTATAATATAACGAAATAAGCAGTGTGTCATTGAAAAGACCTTGTAATATAACGTAATATGCAGTGTATCATTGAAAACACCTTATAATATAACGAAATATGCAGAGTATCATTGAAAATACCTTATAATATGTCGTAGTTTAACATTGAAAATACCTAATAATATAACGTAATATGCAGTGTATCATTGAAAATGCCTTATAGTGTAACGTAATTTGTAGTGTATCATTGAAAATACCTTATAATATAACGTAATATGCAGTTTATCATTGAAAATACATTATAATATAACGTAATATGCAGTGTATCATTGAAAATACATTATAATATAACGTAATATGCAGTTTATCATTGAAAATACCTTATAATATAACGGAATTTGTAGTGTATCATTGAAAATACCTTATAATATAACGTAATATGCAGTGTATCATTTAAAATACCTTATAATATGTCGTAGTTTAACATTGAAAATACCTTATAATATAACGTAATATGCAGTGTATCATTGAAAATGCCTTATAGTGTAACGTAATTTGTAGTGTATCATTGAAAATACCTTATAATATAACGTAATATGCAGTGTATCATTGAAAATACCTTATAATATAACGTAATATGCAGTGTATCATTGAAAATACATTATAATATAACGTAATATGCAGTTTATCATTGAAAATACCTTATAATATAACGGAATTTGTAGTGTATCATTGAAAATACCTTATAATATAACGTAATATGCAGTGTATCATTGAAAATACCTTATAATATAACGAAATATGCAGCGTATCATTGAAAATACCTTATAATATGTCGTAGTTTAACATTGAAAATACCTAATAATATAACGTAATATGCAGTGGATCATTGAAAATGCCTTATAGTGTAACGTAATTTGTAGTGTATCATTGAAAATACCTTATAATATATCGTAATATGCAGTGTATCATTGAAAATACCTTATAATGTAACGTAATATGCAGTGTATCATTGAAAATACATTATAATATAACGTAATATGCAGTTTATCATTGAAAATACCTTATAATATAACGGAATTTGTAGTGTATCATTGAAAATACCTTATAATATAACGTAATATGCAGTGTATCATTTAAAATACCTTATAATATATAGTAGTTTATCATTGAAAATACCTTATAACATAACGTAATATACAGTGTAACATTGAAAATACCTTATAATATAACGTACTATGCAGCGTATCATTGAAAATACCTTATAATATATCGTAATATGCAGTGTATCATTGAAAATACCATATAATATAACGTAATATGCAGTGTATCATTGAAAATGCCTTATAATGTAACGTAATATGGAGTGTTTCAATGAAAATACCTTATAATACAACGGAATATGCAGAGTATCATTGAAAATACCTTATAATATAACGTAATATGCAGTGTATCATTGAAAACACCTTATAATGTAACGAAATAAGCAGTGTGTCATTGAAAAGACCTTGTAATATAACGTAATATGCAGTGTATCATTGAAAACACCTTATAATATAACGAAATATGCAGAGTATCATTGAAAATACCTTATAATATGTCGTAGTTTAACATTGAAAATACCTAATAATATAACGTAATATGCAGTGTATCATTGAAAATGCCTTATAGTGTAACGTAATTTGTAGTGTATCATTGAAAATACCTTATAATATAACGTAATATGCAGTTTATCATTGAAAATACATTATAATATAACGTAATATGCAGTGTATCATTGAAAATACATTATAATATAACGTAATATGCAGTTTATCATTGAAAATACCTTATAATATAACGGAATTTGTAGTGTATCATTGAAAATGCCTTATAGTGTAACGTAATTTGTAGTGTATCATTGAAAATACCTTATAATATAACGTAATATGCAGTGTATCATTGAAAATACCTTATAATATAACGTAATATGCAGTGTATCATTGAAAATGCCTTATAGTGTAACGTAATTTGTAGTGTATCATTGAAAATACCTTATAATATAACGTAATATGCAGTGTATCATTGAAAATACCTTATAATATAACGTAATATGCAGTGTATCATTGAAAATACATTATAATATAACGTAATATGCAGTTTATCATTGAAAATACCTTATAATATAACGGAATTTGTAGTGTATCATTGAAAATACCTTATAATATAACGTAATATGCAGTGTATCATTGAAAATACCTTATAATATATCGTATTATGCAATGTATCATTGAAAATACCTTATAATATAACGTAATATGCAGTGTATCATTGAAAATACCTTATAATATAGCGTAATATGCAGTATATAATTGAAAATACCTTATAATATAGCGTAATATGCAGTGTATCATTGAAAATACCTTATAATATAACGAAATATGCAGTGTATCATTGAAAATACCTTATAATATGTCGTAGTTTGTCATTGAAAATACCTTATAATATAACGTAATATGCAGTGTATCATTGAAAATGCCTTATAATGTAACGTAATATGGAGTGTTTCAATGAAAATACCTTATAATACAACGTAATATGCAGTGTATCATTGAAAATACCTAATAATATAACGTAATATGCAGTGTATCATTGAAAATACCTTATAATATAACGTACATTGCAGCGTATCACTGAAAATACCTTCTAATATATCGTAGTTTATCATTGAAAATACCTTATAATATAACGTAATATACAGTGTATCATTGAAAATACCTTATAATATAACGTAATTTGTAGTGTATCTTTGAAAATACCTTATAATATAACGTAATATGCAGTGTATAATTGAAAATAACTTATAATATGACGTAATATGCAGTGTATCATTGAAAATACCTTATAATATATAGTAGTTTATCATTGAAAATACCTTATAACATAACGTAATATACAGTTTAACATTGAAAATACCTTATAATATAACGTACTATGCAGCGTATCATTGAAAATACCTTATAATATATCGTAATATAGAGTGTATCATTGAAAATACCATATAATATAACGTAATATGCAGTGTATCATTGAAAATACGTTATAATATAGCGTACTATGCAGTGTATCATTGAAAATACCTTATAATATAACGTAATTTGTAGTGTATCTTTGAAAATACCTTATAATATAACGTAATATGCAGTGTATAATTGAAAATAACTTATAATATAACGAAATAAGCAGTGTGTCATTGAAAAGACCTTGTAATATAACGTAATATGCAGTGTATCATTGAAAACACCTTATAATATAACGAAATATGCAGCGTATCATTGAAAATACCTTATAATATGTCGTAGTTTAACATTGAAAATACCTAATAATATAACGTAATATGCAGTGGATCATTGAAAATGCCTTATAGTGTAACGTAATTTGTAGTGTATCATTGAAAATACCTTATAATATAGCGTACTATGCAGTGTATCATTGAAAATACCTTATAATGTAACGTAATATGCAGTGTATCATTGAAAATACATTATAATATAACGTAATATGCAGTTTATCATTGAAAATACCTTATAATATAACGGAATTTGTAGTGTATCATTGAAAATACCTTATAATATAACGTAATATGCAGTGTATCATTTAAAATACCTTATAATATATAGTAGTTTATCATTGAAAATACCTTATAACATAACGTAATATACAGTGTAACATTGAAAATACCTTATAATATAACGTACTATGCAGCGTATCATTGAAAATACCTTATAATATATCGTAATATGGAGTGTTTCATTGAAAATACCATATAATATAACGTAATATGCAGTGTATCATTGAAAATGCCTTATAATGTAACGTAATATGGAGTGTTTCAATGAAAATACCTTATAATACAACGGAATATGCAGAGTATCATTGAAAATACCTTATAATATAACGTAATATGCAGTGTATCATTGAAAACACCTTATAATGTAACGAAATAAGCAGTGTGTCATTGAAAAGACCTTGTAATATAACGTAATATGCAGTGTATCATTGAAAACACCTTATAATATAACGAAATATGCAGAGTATCATTGAAAATACCTTATAATATGTCGTAGTTTAACATTGAAAATACCTAATAATATAACGTAATATGCAGTGTATCATTGAAAATGCCTTATAGTGTAACGTAATTTGTAGTGTATCATTGAAAATACCTTATAATATAACGTAATATGCAGTTTATCATTGAAAATACATTATAATATAACGTAATATGCAGTGTATCATTGAAAATACATTATAATATAACGTAATATGCAGTTTATCATTGAAAATACCTTATAATATAACGGAATTTGTAGTGTATCATTGAAAATGCCTTATAGTGTAACGTAATTTGTAGTGTATCATTGAAAATACCTTATAATATAACGTAATATGCAGTGTATCATTGAAAATACCTTATAATATAACGTAATATGCAGTGTATCATTGAAAATGCCTTATAGTGTAACGTAATTTGTAGTGTATCATTGAAAATACCTTATAATATAACGTAATATGCAGTGTATCATTGAAAATACCTTATAATATAACGTAATATGCAGTGTATCATTGAAAATACATTATAATATAACGTAATATGCAGTTTATCATTGAAAATACCTTATAATATAACGGAATTTGTAGTGTATCATTGAAAATACCTTATAATATAACGTAATATGCAGTGTATCATTGAAAATACCTTATAATATATCGTATTATGCAATGTATCATTGAAAATACCTTATAATATAACGTAATATGCAGTGTATCATTGAAAATACCTTATAATATAGCGTAATATGCAGTATATCATTGAAAATACCTTATAATATAGCGTAATATGCAGTGTATCATTGAAAATACCTTATAATATAACGAAATATGCAGTGTATCATTGAAAATACCTTATAATATGTCGTAGTTTGTCATTGAAAATACCTTATAATATAACGTAATATGCAGTGTATCATTGAAAATGCCTTATAATGTAACGTAATATGGAGTGTTTCAATGAAAATACCTTATAATACAACGTAATATGCAGTGTATCATTGAAAATACCTAATAATATAACGTAATATGCAGTGTATCATTGAAAATACCTTATAATATAACGTACATTGCAGCGTATCACTGAAAATACCTTCTAATATATCGTAGTTTATCATTGAAAATACCTTATAATATAACGGAATTTTTAGTGTATCATTGAAAATACCTTATAATATAACGTAATATGCAGTGTATAATTGAAAATAACTTATAATATGACGTAATATGCAGTGTATCATTGAAAATACCTTATAATATATAGTAGTTTATCATTGAAAATACCTTATAACATAACGTAATATACAGTTTAACATTGAAAATACCTTATAATATAGCGTAATATGCAGTGTATCATTGAAAATACCTTATAATATAACGAAATATGCAGTGTATCATTGAAAATACCTTATAATATATCGTATTATGCAGTGTATCATTGAAAATACCTTATAATATAGCGTAATATGCAGTGTATCATTGAAAATACCTTATAATATAACGAAATATGCAGTGTAACATTGAAAATACCATATAATATGTCGTAGTTTATCATTGAAAATACCTTATAATATAACGTAATATGCAGTGTATCATCGAAAATACCTTATAATATTTCGTAATTTGTAGTGTATCAGTGAAAATACCTTATAAGATAACGTAATATGCAGTGTATCATTGAAAATACATTATAATATAACGTAATATGCAGTGTATCATTGAAAATACCTTATAATATAACGGAATTTGTAGTGTATCATTGAAAATACCTTATAATATAACGTACTATGCAGCGTATCATTGAAAATACCTTATAATATATCGTAATATGCAGTGTATCATTGAAAATACCATATAATATAACGTAATATGCAGTGTATCATTGAAAATGCCTTATAATGTAACGTAATATGGAGTGTTTCAATGAAAATACCTTATAATACAACGGAATATGCAGAGTATCATTGAAAATACCTTATAATATAACGTACATTGCAGCGTATCACTGAAAATACCTTCTAATATATCGTAGTTTATCATTGAAAATACCTTATAATATAACGTAATATACAGTGTATCATTGAAAATACCTTATAATATAACGTAATTTGTAGTGTATCTTTGAAAATACCTTATAATATAACGTAATATGCAGTGTATAATTGAAAATAACTTATAATATAACGTAATATGCAGTGTATCATTGAAAATACCTTATAATATATAGTAGTTTATCATTGAAAATACCTTATAACATAACGTAATATACAGTTTAACATTGAAAATACCTTATAATATAACGTACTATGCAGCGTATCATTGAAAATACCTTATAATATATCGTAATATGGAGTGTATCATTGAAAATACCATATAATATAACGTAATATGCAGTGTATCATTGAAAATACCTTATAATATAGCGTACTATGCAGTGTATCATTGAAAATACCTTATAATATAACGTAATTTGTAGTGTATCTTTGAAAATACCTTATAATATAACGTAATATGCAGTGTATAATTGAAAATAACTTATAATATAACGAAATAAGCAGTGTGTCATTGAATAGACCTTGTAATATAACGTAATATGCAGTGTATCATTGAAAACACCTTATAATATAACGAAATATGCAGCGTATCATTGAAAATACCTTATAATATGTCGTAGTTTAACATTGATAATACCTAATAATATAACGTAATATGCAGTGTATCATTGAAAATGCCTTATAGTGTAACGTAATTTGTAGTGTATCATTGAAAATACCTTATAATATAACGTAATATGCAGTGTATCATTGAAAATACCTTATAATGTAACGTAATATGCAGTGTATCATTGAAAATACATTATAATATAACGTAATATGCAGTTTATCATTGAAAATACCTTATAATATAACGGAATTTGTAGTGTATCATTGAAAATACCTTATAATATAACGTAATATGCAGTGTATCATTTAAAATACCTTATAATATATAGTAGTTTATCATTGAAAATACCTTATAACATAACGTAATATACAGTGTAACATTGAAAATACCTTATAATATAACGTACTATGCAGCGTATCATTGAAAATACCTTATAATATATCGTAATATGCAGTGTATCATTGAAAATACCATATAATATAACGTAATATGCAGTGTATCATTGAAAATGCCTTATAATGTAACGTAATATGGAGTGTTTCAATGAAAATACCTTATAATACAACGGAATATGCAGAGTATCATTGAAAATACCTTATAATATAACGTAATATGCAGTGTATCATTGAAAACACCTTATAATATAACGAAATATGCAGTGTATCATTGAAAATACCTTATAATATGTCGTAGTTTAACATTGAAAATACCTAATAATATAACGTAATATGCAGTGTATCATTGAAAATGCCTTATAGTGTAACGTAATTTGTAGTGTATCATTGAAAATACCTTATAATATAACGTAATATGCAGTGTATCATTGAAAATACCTTATAATATAACGTAATATGCAGTGTATCATTGAAAATACATTATAATATAACGTAATATGCAGTTTATCATTGAAAATACCTTATAATATAACGGAATTTGTAGTGTATCATTGAAAATACCTTATAATATAACGTAATATGCAGTGTATCATTGAAAATACCTTCTAATATATTGTAGTTTATCATTGAAAATACCTTATAATATAACGTAATATGCAGTGTATCATTGGAAATAACTTATAATATGACGTAATATGGAGTGTATCATTGAAAATACCTTGTAATATATCGTAGTTTATCATTGAAAATTCCTTATAATATAACGTAATATGCAGTGTATCATTGGCAATACCATATAATATGACGTAATATGCAGTGTATCATAGAAAATACCTTATAATATAACGTAACATGCAGTGTATCATTGAAAATACCTTATAATATAGCGTAATATGCAGTATATCATTGAAAATACCTTATAATATAGCGTAATATGCAGTGTATCATTGAATATACCTTATAATATATAGTAGTTTATCATTGAAAATACCTTATAACATAACGTAATATACAGTTTAACATTGAAAATACCTTATAATATAACGTACTATGCAGCGTATCATTGAAAATACCTTATAATATATCGTAATATGGAGTGTATCATTGAAAATACCATATAATATAACGTAATATGCAGTGTATCATTGAAAATACCTTATAATATAGCGTACTATGCAGTGTATCATTGAAAATACCTTATAATATAACGTAATTTGTAGTGTATCTTTGAAAATACCTTATAATATAACGTAATATGCAGTGTATAATTGAAAATAACTTATAATATAACGAAATAAGCAGTGTGTCATTGAAAAGACCTTGTAATATAACGTAATATGCAGTGTATCATTGAAAACACCTTATAATATAACGAAATATGCAGAGTATCATTGAAAATACCTTATAATATGTCGTAGTTTAACATTGAAAATACCTAATAATATAACGTAATATGCAGTGTATCATTGAAAATGCCTTATAGTGTAACGTAATTTGTAGTGTATCATTGAAAATACCTTATAATATAACGTAATATGCAGTTTATCATTGAAAATACATTATAATATAACGTAATATGCAGTGTATCATTGAAAATACATTATAATATAACGTAATATGCAGTTTATCATTGAAAATACCTTATAATATAACGGAATTTGTAGTGTATCATTGAAAATACCTTATAATATAACGTAATATGCAGTGTATCATTTAAAATACCTTATAATATGTCGTAGTTTAACATTGAAAATACCTAATAATATAACGTAATATGCAGTGTATCATTGAAAATGCCTTATAGTGTAACGTAATTTGTAGTGTATCATTGAAAATACCTTATAATATAACGTAATATGCAGTGTATCATTGAAAATACCTTATAATATAACGTAATATGCAGTGTATCATTGAAAATACATTATAATATAACGTAATATGCAGTTTATCATTGAAAATACCTTATAATATAACGGAATTTGTAGTGTATCATTGAAAATACCTTATAATATAACGTAATATGCAGTGTATCATTGAAAATACCTTATAATATATCGTATTATGCAATGTATCATTGAAAATACCTTATAATATAACGTAATATGCAGTGTATCATTGAAAATACCTTATAATATAGCGTAATATGCAGTATATCATTGAAAATACCTTATAATATAGCGTAATATGCAGTGTATCATTGAAAATACCTTATAATATAACGAAATATGCAGTGTATCATTGAAAATACCTTATAATATGTCGTAGTTTGTCATTGAAAATACCTTATAATATAACGTAATATGCAGTGTATCATTGAAAATGCCTTATAATGTAACGTAATATGGAGTGTTTCAATGAAAATACCTTATAATACAACGTAATATGCAGTGTATCATTGAAAATACCTAATAATATAACGTAATATGCAGTGTATCATTGAAAATACCTTATAATATAACGTACATTGCAGCGTATCACTGAAAATACCTTCTAATATATCGTAGTTTATCATTGAAAATACCTTATAATATAACGGAATTTGTAGTGTATCATTGAAAATACCTTATAATATAACGTAATATGCAGTGTATAATTGAAAATAACTTATAATATAAAGTAATATGCAGTGTATCATTGAAAATAACTTATAATATATAGTAGTTTATCATTGAAAATACCTTATAACATAACGTAATATACAGTTTAACATTGAAAATACCTTATAATATAGCGTAATATGCAGTGTATCATTGAAAATACCTTATAATATAACGAAATATGCAGTGTATCATTGAAAATACCTTATAATATATCGTATTATGCAGTGTATCATTGAAAATACCTTATAATATAGCGTAATATGCAGTGTATCATTGAAAATACCTTATAATATAACGAAATATGCAGTGTAACATTGAAAATACCATATAATATGTCGTAGTTTATCATTGAAAATACCTTATAATATAACGTAATATGCAGTGTATCATCGAAAATACCTTATAATATTTCGTAATTTGTAGTGTATCAGTGAAAATACCTTATAAGATAACGTAATATGCAGTGTATCATTGAAAATACATTATAATATAACGTAATATGCAGTGTATCATTGAAAATACCTTATAATATAACGGAATTTGTAGTGTATCATTGAAAATACCTTATAATATAACGTACTATGCAGCGTATCATTGAAAATACCTTATAATATATCGTAATATGCAGTGTATCATTGAAAATACCATATAATATAACGTAATATGCAGTGTATCATTGAAAATGCCTTATAATGTAACGTAATATGGAGTGTTTCAATGAAAATACCTTATAATACAACGGAATATGCAGAGTATCATTGAAAATACCTTATAATATAACGTACATTGCAGCGTATCACTGAAAATACCTTATAATATATCGTAATATGGAGTGTATCATTGAAAATACCATATAATATAACGTAATATGCAGTGTATCATTGAAAATACCTTATAATATAGCGTACTATGCAGTGTATCATTGAAAATACCTTATAATATAACGTAATTTGTAGTGTATCTTTGAAAATACCTTATAATATAACGTAATATGCAGTGTATAATTGAAAATAACTTATAATATAACGAAATAAGCAGTGTGTCATTGAAAAGACCTTGTAATATAACGTAATATGCAGTGTATCATTGAAAACACCTTATAATATAACGAAATATGCAGCGTATCATTGAAAATACCTTATAATATGTCGTAGTTTAACATTGAAAATACCTAATAATATAACGTAATATGCAGTGTATCATTGAAAATGCCTTATAGTGTAACGTAATTTGTAGTGTATCATTGAAAATACCTTATAATATAACGTAATATGCAGTGTATCATTGAAAATACCTTATAATGTAACGTAATATGCAGTGTATCATTGAAAATACATTATAATATAACGTAATATGCAGTTTATCATTGAAAATACCTTATAATATAACGGAATTTGTAGTGTATCATTGAAAATACCTTATAATATAACGTAATATGCAGTGTATCATTTAAAATACCTTATAATATATAGTAGTTTATCATTGAAAATACCTTATAACATAACGTAATATACAGTGTAACATTGAAAATACCTTATAATATAACGTACTATGCAGCGTATCATTGAAAATACCTTATAATATATCGTAATATGCAGTGTATCATTGAAAATACCATATAATATAACGTAATATGCAGTGTATCATTGAAAATGCCTTATAATGTAACGTAATATGGAGTGTTTCAATGAAAATACCTTATAATACAACGGAATATGCAGAGTATCATTGAAAATACCTTATAATATAACGTAATATGCAGTGTATCATTGAAAACACCTTATAATATAACGAAATATGCAGTGTATCATTGAAAATACCTTATAATATGTCGTAGTTTAACATTGAAAATACCTAATAATATAACGTAATATGCAGTGTATCATTGAAAATGCCTTATAGTGTAACGTAATTTGTAGTGTATCATTGAAAATACCTTATAATATAACGTAATATGCAGTGTATCATTGAAAATACCTTCTAATATATCGTAGTTTATCATTGAAAATACCTTATAATATAACGTAATATGCAGTGTATCATTGGAAATAACTTATAATATGACGTAATATGGAGTGTATCATTGAAAATACCTTATAATATATCGTAGTTTATCATTGAAAATTCCTTATAATATAACGTAATATGCAGTGTATCATTGGCAATACCATATAATATGTCGTAATATGCAGTGTATCATAGAAAATACCTTATAATATAACGTAACATGCAGTGTATCATTGAAAATACCTTATAATATAACGTAATTTGTAGTGTATCATTGAAAATACCTTATAATATAACGTAATATGCAGTATATCATTGAAAATACCTTATAATATAGCGTAATATGCAGTGTATCATTGAAAATACCTTATAATATAACGAAATATGCAGTGTATCATTGAAAATACCTTATAATATATCGTATTATGCAGTGTATCATTGAAAATACCTTATAATATAGCGTAATATGCAGTGTATCATTGAAAATACCTTATAATATAACGAAATATGCAGTGTAACATTGAAAATACCATATAATATGTCGTAGTTTATCATTGAAAATACCTTATAATATAACGTAATATGCAGTGTATCATCGAAAATACCTTATAATATTTCGTAATTTGTAGTGTATCAGTGAAAATACCTTATAAGATAACGTAATATGCAGTGTATCATTGAAAATACATTATAATATAACGTAATATGCAGTGTATCATTGAAAATACCTTATAATATAACGGAATTTGTAGTGTATCATTGAAAATACCTTATAATATAATGTACTATGCAGCGTATCATTGAAAATACCTTATAATATATCGTAATATGCAGTGTATCATTGAAAATACCATATAATATAACGTAATATGCAGTGTATCATTGAAAATGCCTTATAATGTAACGTAATATGGAGTGTTTCAATGAAAATACCTTATAATACAACGGAATATGCAGAGTATCATTGAAAATACCTTATAATATAACGTAATATGCAGTGTATCATTGAAAACACCTTATAATATAACGAAATATGCAGTGTATCATTGAAAATACCTTATAATATAACGTACATTGCAGCGTATCACTGAAAATACCTTCTAATATATCGTAGTTTATCATTGAAAATACCTTATAATATAACGTAATATACAGTGTATCATTGAAAATACCTTATAATATAACGTAATTTGTAGTGTATCTTTGAAAATACCTTATAATATAACGTAATATGCAGTGTATAATTGAAAATAACTTATAATATGACGTAATATGCAGTGTATCATTGAAAATACCTTATAATATATAGTAGTTTATCATTGAAAATACCTTATAACATAACGTAATATACAGTTTAACATTGAAAATACCTTATAATATAACGTACTATGCAGCGTATCATTGAAAATACCTTATAATATATCGTAATATGGAGTGTATCATTGAAAATACCATATAATATAACGTAATATGCAGTGTATCATTGAAAATACCTTATAATATAGCGTACTATGCAGTGTATCATTGAAAATACCTTATAATATAACGTAATTTGTAGTGTATCTTTGAAAATACCTTATAATATAACGTAATATGCAGTGTATAATTGAAAATAACTTATAATATAACGAAATAAGCAGTGTGTCATTGAAAAGACCTTATAATATAACGTAATATGCAGTGTATCATTGAAAACACCTTATAATATAACGAAATATGCAGCGTATCATTGAAAATACCTTATAATATGTCGTAGTTTAACATTGAAAATACCTAATAATATAACGTAATATGCAGTGTATCATTGAAAATGCCTTATAGTGTAACGTAATTTGTAGTGTATCATTGAAAATACCTTATAATATAACGTAATATGCAGTGTATCATTGAAAATACCTTATAATGTAACGTAATATGCAGTGTATCATTGAAAATACATTATAATATAACGTAATATGCAGTTTATCATTGAAAATACCTTATAATATAACGGAATTTGTAGTGTATCATTGAAAATACCTTATAATATAACGTAATATGCAGTGTATCATTTAAAATACCTTATAATATATAGTAGTTTATCATTGAAAATACCTTATAACATAACGTAATATACAGTGTAACATTGAAAATACCTTATAATATAACGTACTATGCAGCGTATCATTGAAAATACCTTATAATATATCGTAATATGCAGTGTATCATTGAAAATACCATATAATATAACGTAATATGCAGTGTATCATTGAAAATGCCTTATAATGTAACGTAATATGGAGTGTTTCAATGAAAATACCTTATAATACAACGGAATATGCAGAGTATCATTGAAAATACCTTATAATATAACGTAATATGCAGTGTATCATTGAAAACACCTTATAATATAACGAAATATGCAGTGTATCATTGAAAATACCTTATAATATGTCGTAGTTTAACATTGAAAATACCTAATAATATAACGTAATATGCAGTGTATCATTGAAAATGCCTTATAGTGTAACGTAATTTGTAGTGTATCATTGAAAATACCTTATAATATAACGTAATATGCAGTGTATCATTGAAAATACCTTCTAATATATCGTAGTTTATCATTGAAAATACCTTATAATATAACGTAATATGCAGTGTATCATTGGAAATAACTTATAATATGACGTAATATGGAGTGTATCATTGAAAATACCTTATAATATATCGTAGTTTATCATTGAAAATTCCTTATAATATAACGTAATATGCAGTGTATCATTGGCAATACCATATAATATGTCGTAATATGCAGTGTATCATAGAAAATACCTTATAATATAACGTAACATGCAGTGTATCATTGAAAATACCTTATAATATAACGTAATATGCAGTGTATCATTGAAAATACCTTATAATATAGCGTAATATGCAGTATATCATTGAAAATACCTTATAATATAGCGTAATATGCAGTGTATCATTGAAAATACCTTATAATATAACGAAATATGCAGTGTATCATTGAAAATACCTTATAATATATCGTATTATGCAATGTATCATTGAAAATACCTTATAATATAGCGTAATATGCAGTGTATCATTGAAAATACCTTATAATATAACGAAATATGCAGTGTAACATTGAAAATACCATATAATATGTCGTAGTTTATCATTGAAAATACCTTATAATATAACGTAATATGCAGTGTATCATCGAAAATACCTTATAATATTTCGTAATTTGTAGTGTATCAGTGAAAATACCTTATAAGATAACGTAATATGCAGTGTATCATTGAAAATACATTATAATATAACGTAATATGCAGTGTATCATTGAAAATACCTTATAATATAACGGAATTTGTAGTGTATCATTGAAAATACCTTATAATATAACGTAATATGCAGTGTATCATTGAAAATACCTTATAATATAACGTAATATGCAGTGTATCATTGAAAATACATTATAATATAACGTAATATGCAGTTTATCATTGAAAATACCTTATAATATAACGGAATTTGTAGTGTATCATTGAAAATACCTTATAATATAACGTAATATGCAGTGTATCATTGAAAATACCTTATAACATATCGTATTATGCAATGTATCATTGAAAATACCTTATAATATAACGTAATATGCAGTGTATCATTGAAAATACCTTATAATATAGCGTAATATGCAGTATATCATTGAAAATACCTTATAATATTGCGTAATATGCAGTGTATCATTGAAAATACCTTATAATATAACGAAATATGCAGTGTATCATTGAAAATACCTTATAATATGTCGTAGTTTATCATTGAAAATACCTTATAATATAACGTAATATGCAGTGTATCATTGAAAATGCCTTATAATGTAACGTAATATGGAGTGTTTCAATGAAAATACCTTATAATACAACGTAATATGCAGTGTATCATTGAAAATACCTAATAATATAACGTAATATGCAGTGTATCATTGAAAATACATTATAATATAACGTAATATGCAGTGTATCATTGAAAATACCTAAATAATATAACGGAATTTGTAGTGTATCATTGAAAATACCTTATAATATAACGTAATATGCAGTGTATCATTGAAAATACCTTATAATATATCGTATTATGCAATGTATCATTGAAAATACCTTATAATATAACGTAATATGCAGCGTATCACTGAAAATACCTTCTAATATATCGTAGTTTATCATTGAAAATACCTTATATTATAACGTAATATGCAGTGTATCATTGAAAATACCTTATAATATAACGTAATATGCAGTGTATCATTGAAAATACCTTCTAATATATCGTAGTTTATCATTGAAAATACCTTATAATATAACGTAATATGCAGTGTATCATTGGAAATACCTTATAATATATAGTAGTTTATCATTGAAAATACCTTATAACATAACGTAATATACAGTTTAACATTGAAAATACCTTATAATATAACGTATTATGCAGCGTATCATTGAAAATACCTTATAATATAGCGTAATATGCAGTGTATCATTGAAAATACCTTATAATATAACGTAATATGCAGTGTATCATTGAAAATACCTTCTAATATATCGTAGTTTATCATTGACAATACCTTATAATATAACGTATTATGCAGCGTATTATTGAAAATACCTTATAATATAGCGTAATATGCAGTGTATCATTGAAAATACCTTATAATATAACGTAATATGCAGTGTATCATAGAAAATACCATGTAATATAACGTAATATACAGTGTATCATTGAAAATACCTTATAATATAGCGTAATATGCAGTATATCATTGAAAATACCTTATAATATTGCGTAATATGCAGTGTATCATTGAAAATACCTTATAATATAACGAAATATGCAGTGTATCATTGAAAATACCTTATAATATGTCGTAGTGTATCATTCAAAATACCTTCTAATATATCGTAGTTTATCATTGAAAATACCTTATAATATAACGTAATATGCAGTGTATCATTGGAAATACCTTATAATATATAGTAGTTTATCATTGAAAATACCTTATAACATAACGTAATATACAGTTTAACATTGAAAATACCTTATAATATAACGTATTATGCAGCGTATCATTGAAAATACCTTATAATATAGCGTAATATGCAGTGTATCATTGAAAATACCTTATAATATAACGTAATATGCAGTGTATCATTGAAAATACCTTCTAATATATCGTAGTTTATCATTGAAAATACCTTATAATATAACGTAATATACAGTGTATCATTGAAAATACCTTATAATATGACGTAATATGCAGTGTATCATTGAAAATACCTTATAATATATCGTATTATGCAATGTATCATTGAAAATACCTTATAATATAACGTAATATGCAGTGTATCATTGAAAATACCTTATAATATAGCGTAATATGCAGTATATCATTGAAAATACCTTATAATATAGCGTAATATGCAGTGTATCATTGAAAATACCTTATAATATAACGAAATATGCAGTGTATCATTGAAAATACCTTATAATATATAGTAGTTTATCATTGAAAATACCTTATAACATAACGTAATATACAGTTTAACATTGAAAATACCTTATAATATAACGTATTATGCAGCGTATCATTGAAAATACCTTATAATATAACGAAATATGCAGTGTATCATTGAAAATACCTTATAATATGTCGTTGTTTATCATTGAAAATACCTTATAATATAACGTAATATGCAGTGTATCATTGAAAATGCCTTATAATGTAACGTAATATGGAGTGTTTCAATGAAAATATCTTATAATACAACGTAATATGCAGTGTATCATTGAAAATACCTAATAATATAACGTAATATGCAGTGTATCATTGAAAATACCTAATAATATAACGTACATTGCAGCGTATCACTGAAAATACCTTCTAATATATCGTAGTTTATCATTGAAAATACCTTATAATATAACGTAATATACAGTGTATCATTGAAAATACCTTATAATATAACGTAATATGCAGTGTATCATTGAAAATACCTTATAATATATAGTAGTTTATCATTGAAAATACCTTATAACATAACGTAATATACAGTGTAACATTGAAAATACCTTATAATATAACGTACTATGCAGCGTATCATTGAAAATACCTTATAATATATCGTAATATGCAGTGTATCATTGAAAATACCATATAATATAACGTAATATGCAGTGTATCATTGAAAATACCTAATAATATAACGTAATATGCAGTGTATCATTGAAAATACCTTATAATATATAGTAGTTTATCATTGAAAATACCTTATAACATAACGTAATATACAGTGTAACATTGAAAATACCTTATAATATAACGTATTATGCAGCGTATCATTGAAAATACCTTATAATATAGCGTAATATGCAGTGTATCATTGAAAATACCTTATAATATAACGTGATATGCAGTGTATCATAGAAAATACCATGTAATATAACGTAATATACAGTGTATCATTGAAAATACCTTATAATATAACGTAATATGCAGTGTATCATTGAAAATACCTTCTAATATATCGTAGTTTATCATTGAAAATACCTTATAATATAACGTAATATGCAGTGTATCATTGGAAATAACTTATAATATGACGTAATATGGAGTGTATCATTGAAAATACCTTATAATATATCGTAGTTTATCATTGAAAATTCCTTATAATATAACGTAATATGCAGTGTATCATTGGCAATACCATATAATATGACGTAATATGCAGTGTATCATAGAAAATACCTTATAATATAACGTAACATGCAGTGTATCATTGAAAATACCTTATAATATAACGTAATATGCAGTGTATCATTGAAAATACCTTATAATATAGCGTAATATGCAGTATATCATTGAAAATACCTTATAATATAGCGTAATATGCAGTGTATCATTGAAAATAGCTTATAATATAACGAAATATGCAGTGTATCATTGAAAATACCTTATAATATGTCGTAGTTTATCATTGAAAATACCTTATAATATAACGTAATATGCAGTGTATCATTGAAAATGCCTTATAATGTAACGTAATATGGAGTGTTTCAATGAAAATACCTTATAATACAACGTAATATGCAGTGTATCATTGAAAATACCTAATAATATAACGTAATATGCAGTGTATCATTGAAAATACCTTATAATATAACGTACATTGCAGCGTATCACTGAAAATACCTTCTAATATAT
This sequence comes from Lasioglossum lativentre, assembly GCA_916610255.1. Lineage (NCBI taxonomy): Eukaryota > Metazoa > Arthropoda > Insecta > Hymenoptera > Halictidae > Lasioglossum > Lasioglossum lativentre. The sequence continues at coordinate 206,914 of CAKAJI010000232.1, read as the reverse complement.
CGTAGTTTATCATTGAAAATACCTTATAATATAACGTAATATACAGTGTATCATTGAAAATACCTTATAATATGACGTAATATGCAGTGTATCATTGAAAATACCTTATAATATATAGTAGTTTATCATTGAAAATACCTTATAACATAACGTAATATACAGTTTAACATTGAAAATACCTTATAATATAACGTATTATGCAGCGTATCATTGAAAATACCTTATAATATAGCGTAATATGCAGTGTATCATTGAAAATACCTTATAATATAACGTAATATGCAGTGTATGATTGAAAATACCTTCTAATATATCGTAGTTTATCATTGAAAATACCTTATAATATAACGTAATATACAGTGTATCATTGAAAATACCTTATAATATGACGTAATATGCAGTGTATCATTGAAAATACCTTATAATATATCGTATTATGCAATGTATCATTGAAAATACCTTATAATATAACGTAATATGCAGTGTATCATTGAAAATACCTTATAATATATAGTAGTTTATCATTGAAAATACCTTATAACATAACGTAATATACAGTGTAACATTGAAAATACCTTATAATATAACGTATTATGCAGCGTATTATTGAAAATACCTTATAATATAGCGTAATATGCAGTGTATCATTGAAAATACCTTATAATATAACGTAATATGCAGTGTATCATAGAAAATACCATGTAATATAACGTAATATACAGTGTATCATTGAAAATACCTTATAATATAACGTAATATGCAGTGTATCATTGAAAATACCTTCTAATATATCGTAGTTTATCATTGAAAATACCTTATAATATAACGTAATATGCAGTGTATCATTGGAAATAACTTATAATATGACGTAATATGGAGTGTATCATTGAAAATACCTTATAATATATCGTAGTTTATCATTGAAAATTCCTTATAATATAACGTAATATGCAGTGTATCATTGGCAATACCATATAATATGACGTAATATGCAGTGTATCATTGAAAATACCTTATAATATAACGTAATATGCAGTGTATCATTGAAAATACCTTATAATATAACGTAATATGCAGTGTATCATTGAAAATACATTATAATGTAACGTAATATGCAGTTTATCATTGAAAATACCTTATAATATAACGGAATTTGTAGTGTATCATTGAAAATACCTTATAATATAACGTAATATGCAGTGTATCATTGAAAATACCTTATAATATATCGTAGTTTATCATTGAAAATACCTTATAATATAACGTAATATGCAGTGTATCATTGAAAATACCTTATAATATAACGTAATATGCAGTGTATCATTGAAAATACCTTATAATATAGCGTAATATGCAGTATATCATTGAAAATACCTTATAATATAGCGTAATATGCAGTGTATCATTGAAAATACCTTATAATATAACGAAATATGCAGTGTATCATTGAAAATACCTTATAATATGTCGTAGTTTATCATTGAAAATACCTAATAATATAACGTAATATACAGTGTAGCATTGAAAATACCTTATAATATAACGTAATATGCAGTGTATCATTTAAAATACCTTATAATATATAGTAGTTTATCATTGAAAATACCTTATAACATAACGTAATATAAAGTGTAACATTGAAAATACCTTATAATATAACGTACTATGCAGCGTATCATTGAAAATACCTTATAATATATCGTAATATGCAGTGTATCATTGAAAATACCATATAATATAACGTAATATGCAGTGTATCATTGAAAATGCCTTATAATGTAACGTAATATGGAGTGTTTCAATGAAAATACCTTATAATACAACGGAATATGCAGAGTATCATTGAAAATACCTTATAATATAACGTAATATGCAGTGTATCATTGAAAATACCTTATAATATATCGTAATATGCAGTGTATCATTGAAAATACCTTATAACATAACGTAATATACAGTGTAACATTGAAAATACCTTATAATATAACGTACTATGCAGCGTATCATTGAAAATACCTTATAATATATCGTATTATGCAGTGTATCATTGAAAATACCTTATAATATAGCGTAATATGCAGTGTATCATTGAAAATACCTTATAATATAACGAAATATGCAGTGTAACATTGAAAATACCTTATAATATGTCGTAGTTTATCATTGAAAATACCTTATAATATAACGAAATATGCAGTGTATCATTGAAAATACCTTATAATATATAGTAGTTTATCATTGAAAATACCTTATAACATAACGTAATATACAGTTTAACATTGAAAATACCTTATAATATAACGTATTATGCAGCGTATCATTGAAAATACCTTATAATATAACGAAATATGCAGTGTATCATTGAAAATACCTTATAATATGTCGTTGTTTATCATTGAAAATACCTTATAATATAACGTAATATGCAGTGTATCATTGAAAATGCCTTATAATGTAACGTAATATGGAGTGTTTCAATGAAAATATCTTATAATACAACGTAATATGCAGTGTATCATTGAAAATACCTAATAATATAACGTAATATGCAGTGTATCATTGAAAATACCTAATAATATAACGTACATTGCAGCGTATCACTGAAAATACCTTCTAATATATCGTAGTTTATCATTGAAAATACCTTATAATATAACGTAATATACAGTGTATCATTGAAAATACCTTATAATATAACGTAATATGCAGTGTATCATTGAAAATACCTTATAATATATAGTAGTTTATCATTGAAAATACCTTATAACATAACGTAATATACAGTGTAACATTGAAAATACCTTATAATATAACGTACTATGCAGCGTATCATTGAAAATACCTTATAATATATCGTAATATGCAGTGTATCATTGAAAATACCATATAATATAACGTAATATGCAGTGTATCATTGAAAATACCTAATAATATAACGTAATATGCAGTGTATCATTGAAAATACCTTATAATATATAGTAGTTTATCATTGAAAATACCTTATAACATAACGTAATATACAGTGTAACATTGAAAATACCTTATAATATAACGTATTATGCAGCGTATCATTGAAAATACCTTATAATATAGCGTAATATGCAGTGTATCATTGAAAATACCTTATAATATAACGTAATATGCAGTGTATCATAGAAAATACCATGTAATATAACGTAATATACAGTGTATCATTGAAAATACCTTATAATATAACGTAATATGCAGTGTATCATTGAAAATACCTTCTAATATATCGTAGTTTATCATTGAAAATACCTTATAATATAACGTAATATGCAGTGTATCATTGGAAATAACTTATAATATGACGTAATATGGAGTGTATCATTGAAAATACCTTATAATATATCGTAGTTTATCATTGAAAATTCCTTATAATATAACGTAATATGCAGTGTATCATTGGCAATACCATATAATATGACGTAATATGCAGTGTATCATAGAAAATACCTTATAATATAACGTAACATGCAGTGTATCATTGAAAATACCTTATAATATAACGTAATATGCAGTGTATCATTGAAAATACCTTATAATATAGCGTAATATGCAGTATATCATTGAAAATACCTTATAATATAGCGTAATATGCAGTGTATCATTGAAAATACCTTATAATATAACGAAATATGCAGTGTATCATTGAAAATACCTTATAATATGTCGTAGTTTATCATTGAAAATACCTTATAATATAACGTAATATGCAGTGTATCATTGAAAATGCCTTATAATGTAACGTAATATGGAGTGTTTCAATGAAAATACCTTATAATACAACGTAATATGCAGTGTATCATTGAAAATACCTAATAATATAACGTAATATGCAGTGTATCATTGAAAATACCTTATAATATAACGTACATTGCAGCGTATCACTGAAAATACCTTCTAATATATCGTAGTTTATCATTGAAAATACCTTATAATATAACGTAATATACAGTGTATCATTGAAAATACCTTATAATATGACGTAATATGCAGTGTATCATTGAAAATACCTTATAATATATAGTAGTTTATCATTGAAAATACCTTATAACATAACGTAATATACAGTTTAACATTGAAAATACCTTATAATATAACGTATTATGCAGCGTATCATTGAAAATACCTTATAATATAGCGTAATATGCAGTGTATCATTGAAAATACCTTATAATATAACGTAATATGCAGTGTATCATTGAAAATACCTTCTAATATATCGTAGTTTATCATTGAAAATACCTTATAATATAACGTAATATACAGTGTATCATTGAAAATACCTTATAATATGACGTAATATGCAGTGTATCATTGAAAATACCTTATAATATATCGTATTATGCAATGTATCATTGAAAATACCTTATAATATAACGTAATATGCAGTGTATCATTGAAAATACCTTATAATATATAGTAGTTTATCATTGAAAATACCTTATAACATAACGTAATATACAGTGTAACATTGAAAATACCTTATAATATAACGTATTATGCAGCGTATTATTGAAAATACCTTATAATATAGCGTAATATGCAGTGTATCATTGAAAATACCTTATAATATAACGTAATATGCAGTGTATCATAGAAAATACCATGTAATATAACGTAATATACAGTGTATCATTGAAAATACCTTATAATATAACGTAATATGCAGTGTATCATTGAAAATACCTTCTAATATATCGTAGTTTATCATTGAAAATACCTTATAATATAACGTAATATGCAGTGTATCATTGGAAATAACTTATAATATGACGTAATATGGAGTGTATCATTGAAAATACCTTATAATATATCGTAGTTTATCATTGAAAATTCCTTATAATATAACGTAATATGCAGTGTATCATTGGCAATACCATATAATATGACGTAATATGCAGTGTATCATAGAAAATACCTTATAATATAACGTAATATGGAGTGTTTCAATGAAAATACCTTATAATATAACGTAATATGCAGTGTATCATTGAAAATACCTTATAATATAACGTAATATGCAGTGTATCATTGAAAATACCTTATAATATAACGTAATATGCAGTGTATCATTGAAAATACATTATAATATAACGTAATATGCAGTTTATCATTGAAAATACCTTATAATATAACGGAATTTGTAGTGTATCATTGAAAATACCTTATAATATAACGTAATATGCAGTGTATCATTGAAAATACCTTATAATATATCGTAGTTTATCATTGAAAATACCTTATAATATAACGTAATATGCAGTGTATCATTGAAAATACCTTATAATATAACGTAATATGCAGTGTATCATTGAAAATACCTTATAATATAGCGTAATATGCAGTATATCATTGAAAATACCTTATAATATAGCGTAATATGCAGTGTATCATTGAAAATACCTTATAATATAAGGAAATATGCAGTGTATCATTGAAAATACCTTATAATATGTCGTAGTTTATCATTGAAAATACCTAATAATATAACGTAATATACAGTGTAGCATTGAAAATACCTTATAATATAACGTAATATGCAGTGTATCATTTAAAATACCTTATAATATATAGTAGTTTATCATTGAAAATACCTTATAACATAACGTAATATACAGTGTAACATTGAAAATACCTTATAATATAACGTACTATGCAGCGTATCATTGAAAATACCTTATAATATATCGTAATATGCAGTGTATCATTGAAAATACCATATAATATAACGTAATATGCAGTGTATCATTGAAAATGCCTTATAATGTAACGTAATATGGAGTGTTTCAATGAAAATACCTTATAATACAACGGAATATGCAGAGTATCATTGAAAATACCTTATAATATAACGTAATATGCAGTGTATCATTGAAAATACCTTATAATATATCGTAATATGCAGTGTATCATTGAAAATACCTTATAACATAACGTAATATACAGTGTAACATTGAAAATACCTTATAATATAACGTACTATGCAGCGTATCATTGAAAATACCTTATAATATATCGTATTATGCAGTGTATCATTGAAAATACCTTATAATATAGCGTAATATGCAGTGTATCATTGAAAATACCTTATAATATAACGAAATATGCAGTGTAACATTGAAAATACCTTATAATATGTCGTAGTTTATCATTGAAAATACCTTATAATATAACGTAATATGCAGTGTATCATTGAAAATGCCTTATAATGTAACGTAATATGGAGTGTTTCAATGAAAATACCTTATAATATAACGTAATATGCAGTGTATCATTGAAAATACCTTATAATATAACGTAATATGCAGTGTATCATTGAAAATACCTTATAATATAGTGTAATATGCAGTATATCATTGAAAATACCTTATAATATAGCGTAATATGCAGTGTATCATTGAAAATACCTTATAATATAACGAAATATGCAGTGTATCATTGAAAATACCTTATAATATGTCGTAGTTTATCATTGAAAATACCTTATAATATAACGTAATATGCAGTGTATCATTGAAAATGCCTTATAATGTAACGTAATATGGAGTGTTTCAATGAAAATACCTTATAATACAACGTAATATGCAGTGTATCATTGAAAAAACCTTATAACATAACGTAATATACAGTTTAACATTGAAAATACCTTATAATATAACGTACTATGCAGCGTATCATTGAAAATACCTTATAATATATCGTCATATGGAGTGTATCATTGAAAATACCATATAATATAACGTAATATGCAGTGTATCATTGAAAATACCTTATAATATAGCGTACTATACAGTGTATCATTGAAAATACCTTATAATATAACGTAATTTGTAGTGTATCTTTGAAAATACCTTATAATATAACGTAATATGCAGTGTATAATTGAAAATAACTTATAATATAACGAAATAAGCAGTGTGTCATTGAAAAGACCTTGTAATATAACGTACTATGCAGCGTATCATTGAAAATACCTTATAATATATCGTAATATGCAGTGTATCATTGAAAATACCATATAATATAACGTAATATGCAGTGTATCATTGAAAATGCCTTATAATGTAACGTAATATGGAGTGTTTCAATGAAAATACCTTATAATACAACGGAATATGCAGAGTGTCATTGAAAATACCTTATAATATAACGTAATATGCAGTGTATCATTGAAAATACCTTATAATATATCGTAATATGCAGTGTATCATTGAAAATACCTTATAACATAACGTAATATACAGTGTAACATTGAAAATACCTTATAATATAACGTACTATGCAGCGTATCATTGAAAATACCTTATAATATATCGTATTATGCAGTGTATCATTGAAAATACCTTATAATATAGCGTAATATGCAGTGTATCATTGAAAATACCTTATAATATAACGAAATATGCAGTGTAACATTGAAAATACCTTATAATATGTCGTAGTTTATCATTGAAAATACCTTATAATATAACGTAATATGCAGTGTATCATTGAAAATGCCTTATAATGTAACGTAATATGGAGTGTTTCAATGAAAATACCTTATAATATAACGTAATATGCAGTGTATCATTGAAAATACCTTATAATATAACGTAATATGCAGTGTATCATTGAAAATACCTTATAATATAGTGTAATATGCAGTATATCATTGAAAATACCTTATAATATAGCGTAATATGCAGTGTATCATTGAAAATACCTTATAATATAACGAAATATGCAGTGTATCATTGAAAATACCTTATAATATGTCGTAGTTTATCATTGAAAATACCTTATAATATAACGTAATATGCAGTGTATCATTGAAAATGCCTTATAATGTAACGTAATATGGAGTGTTTCAATGAAAATACCTTATAATACAACGTAATATGCAGTGTATCATTGAAAATACCTAATAATATAACGTACATTGCAGCGTATCACTGAAAATACCTTCTAATATATCGTAGTTTATCATTGAAAATACCTTATAATATAACGTAATATACAGTGTATCATTGAAAATACCTTATAATATAACGTAATATGCAGTTTATCATTGAAAAAACCTTATAACATAACGTAATATACAGTTTAACAATGAAAATACCTTATAATATAACGTACTATGCAGCGTATCATTGAAAATACCTTATAATATATCGTCATATGGAGTGTATCATTGAAAATACCATATAATATAACGTAATATGCAGTGTATCATTGAAAATACCTTATAATATAGCGTACTATACAGTGTATCATTGAAAATACCTTATAATATAACGTAATTTGTAGTGTATCTTTGAAAATACCTTATAATATAACGTAATATGCAGTGTATAATTGAAAATAACTTATAATATAACGAAATAAGCAGTGTGTCATTGAAAAGACCTTGTAATATAACGTACATTGCAGCGTATCACTGAAAATACCTTCTAATATATCGTAGTTTATCATTGAAAATACCTTATAATATAACGTAATATACAGTGTAGCATTGAAAATACCTTATAATATAACGTAATATGCAGTGTATCATTTAAAATACCTTATAATATATAGTAGTTTATCATTGAAAATACCTTATAACATAACGTAATATACAGTGTAACATTGAAAATACCTTATAATATAACGTACTATGCAGCGTATCATTGAAATTACCTTATAATATATCGTAATATGCTGTGTATCATTGAAAATACCATATAATATAACGTAATATGCAGTGTATCATTGAAAATACCTTATAATATTTCGTAATTTGTAGTGTATCAGTGAAAATACCTTATAATATAACGGAATATGCAGTGTATCATTGAAAATACCTTATAATATAACGTAATATGCAGTGTATCATTGAAAATACCTTATAATATATCGTTTTATGCAATGTATCATTGAAAATACCTTATAATATTTCGTAATTTGTAGTGTATCATTGAAAATACCTTATAATATAACGTACATTGCAGCGTATCACTGAAAATACCTTCTAATATATCGTAGTTTATCATTGAAAATACCTTATAATATAACGTAATATACAGTGTAGCATTGAAAATACCTTATAATATAACGTAATATGCAGTGTATCATTTAAAATACCTTATAACATAACGTAATATACAGTGTAACATTGAAAATACCTTATAATATAACGTACTATGCAGCGTATCATTGAAAATACCTTATAATATATCGTATTATGCAGTGTATCATTGAAAATACCTTATAATATAGCGTAATATGCAGTGTATCATTGAAAATACCTTATAATATAACGAAATATGCAGTGTAACATTGAAAATACCTTATAATATAACGTACTATGCAGCGTATCATTGAAAATACCTTATAATATATCGTAATATGCAGTGTATCATTGAAAATACCATATAATATAACGTAATATGCAGTGTATCATTGAAAATGCCTTATAATGTAACGTAATATGGAGTGTTTCAATGAAAATACCTTATAATACAACGGAATATGCAGAGTATCATTGAAAATACCTTATAATATAACGTAATATGCAGTGTATCATTGAAAATACCTTATAATATATCGTAATATGCAGTGTATCATTGAAAATACCTTATAACATAACGTAATATACAGTGTAACATTGAAAATACCTTATAATATAACGTACTATGCAGCGTATCATTGAAAATACCTTATAATATATCGTATTATGCAGTGTATCATTGAAAATACCTTATAATATAGCGTAATATGCAGTGTATCATTGAAAATACCTTATAATATAACGAAATATGCAGTGTAACATTGAAAATACCTTATAATATGTCGTAGTTTATCATTGAAAATACCTTATAATATAACGTAATATGCAGTGTATCATTGAAAATGCCTTATAATGTAACGTAATATGGAGTGTTTCAATGAAAATACCTTATAATATAACGTAATATGCAGTGTATCATTGAAAATACCTTATAATATAACGTAATATGCAGTGTATCATTGAAAATACCTTATAATATAACGAAATATGCAGTGTATCATTGAAAATACCTTATAATATGTCGTAGTTTATCATTGAAAATACCTTATAATATAACGTAATATGCAGTGTATCATTGAAAATGCCTTATAATGTAACGTAATATGGAGTGTTTCAATGAAAATATCTTATAATACAACGTAATATGCAGTGTATCATTGAAAATACCTAATAATATAACGTAATATGCAGTGTATCATTGAAAATACCTAATAATATAACGTACATTGCAGCGTATCACTGAAAATACCTTCTAATATATCGTAGTTTATCATTGAAAATACCTTATAATATAACGTAATATACAGTGTATCATTGAAAATACCTTATAATATAACGTAATATGCAGTGTATCATTGAAAATACCTTATAATATATAGTAGTTTATCATTGAAAATACCTTATAACATAACGTAATATACAGTGTAACATTGAAAGTACGTTATATTATAAGGTACTATGCAGCGTATCATTGAAAATACCTTATAATATATCGTAATATGCAGTGTATCATTGAAAATACCATATAATATAACGTAATATGCAGTGTATCATTGAAAATACCTTATATTATAACGTAATATGCAGTGTATCATTGAAAATACCTTGTAATATAACGTAATATGCAGTGTATCATTGAAAATACCTAATAATATAACGTACATTGCAGCGTATCACTGAAAATACCTTCTAATATATCGTAGTTTATCATTGAAAATACCTTATAATATAACGTAATATGCAGTGTATCATTGAAAATACCTTATAATATAACGGAATTTGTAGTGTATCATTGAAAATACCTTATAATATAACGTAATATGCAGTGTATCGTTTAAAATACCTTATAATATATAGTAGTTTATCATTGAAAATACCTTATAACATAACGTAATATACAGTGTAACATTGAAAATACCTTATAATATAACGTACTATGCAGCGTATCATTGAAAATACCTTATAATATATCGTAATATGCAGTGTATCATTGAAAATACCATATAATATAACGTAATATGCAGTGTATCATTGAAAATGCCTTATAATGTAACGTAATATGGAGTGTTTCAATGAAAATACCTTATAATACAACGGAATATGCAGAGTATCATTGAAAATACCTTATAATATAACGTAATATGCAGTGTATCATTGAAAACACCTTATAATATAACGAAATATGCAGTGTATCATTGAAAATACCTTATAATATGTCGTAGTTTAACATTGAAAATACCTAATAATATAACGTAATATGCAGTGTATCATTGAAAATGCCTTATAGTGTAACGTAATTTGTAGTGTATCATTGAAAATACTTTATAATATAACGTAATATGCAGTGTATCATTGAAAATACCTTATAATATATAGTAGTTTATCATTGAAAATACCTTATAACATAACGTAATATACAGTGTAACATTGAAAGTACGTTATAATATAACGTACTATGCAGCGTATCATTGAAAATACCTTATAATATATCGTAATATGCAGTGTATCATTGAAAATACCATATAATATAACGTAATATGCAGTGTATCATTGAAAATACCTTATATTATAACGTAATATGCAGTGTATCATTGAAAATACCTTGTAATATAACGTAATATGCAGTGTATCATTGAAAATACCTAATAATATAACGTACATTGCAGCGTATCACTGAAAATACCTTCTAATATATCGTAGTTTATCATTGAAAATACCTTATAATATAACGTAATATACAGTGTATCATTGAAAATACCTTATAATATAACGGAATTTGTAGTGTATCATTGAAAATACCTTATAATATAACGTAATATGCAGTGTATCGTTTAAAATACCTTATAATATATAGTAGTTTATCATTGAAAATACCTTATAACATAACGTAATATACAGTGTAACATTGAAAATACCTTATAATATAACGTACTATGCAGCGTATCATTGAAAATACCTTATAATATGTCGTAGTTTAACATTGAAAATACCTAATAATATAACGTAATATGCAGTGTATCATTGAAAATGCCTTATAGTGTAACGTAATTTGTAGTGTATCATTGAAAATACTTTATAATATAACGTAATATGCAGTGTATCATTGAAAATACCTTATAATATAACGTAATATGCAGTGTATCATTGAAAATACATTATAATATAACGTAATATGCAGTTTATCATTGAAAATACCTTATAATATAACGGAATTTGTAGTGTATCATTGAAAATACCTTATAATATAACGTACATTGCAGCGTATCACTGAAAATACCTTCTAATATATCGTAGTTTATCATTGAAAATACCTTATAATATAACGTAATATACAGTGTAGCATTGAAAATACCTTATAATATAACGTAATATGCAGTGTATCATTGAAAATACCTTATAATATAACGTAATATGCAGTGTATCATTGAAAATGCCTTATAATGTAACGTAATATGGAGTGTTTCAATGAAAATACCTTATAATACAACGGAATATGCAGAGTATCATTGAAAATACCTTATAATATAACGTAATATGCAGTGTATCATTGAAAACACCTTATAATATAACGAAATATGCAGTGTATCATTGAAAATACCTTATAATATGTTGTAGTTTAACATTGAAAATACCTAATAATATAACGTAATATGCAGTGTATCATTGAAAATGCCTTATAGTGTAACGTAATTTGTAGTGTATCATTGAAAATACCTTATAATATAACGTAATATGCAGTGTATCATTGAAAATACCTTATAATATAACGTAATATGCAGTGTATCATTGAAAATACATTATAATATAACGTAATATGCAGTTTATCATTGAAAATACCTTATAATATAACGGAATTTGTAGTGTATCATTGAAAATACCTTATAATATAACGTAATATGCAGTGTATCATTGAAAATACCTTATAATATATCGTATTATGCAATGTATCATTGAAAATACCTTATAATATAACGTAATATGCAGTGTATCATTGAAAATACCTTATAATATAGCGTAATATGCAGTATATCATTGAAAATACCTTATAATATTGCGTAATATGCAGTGTATCATTGAAAATACCTTATAATATATCGTATTATGCAATGTATCATTGAAAATACCTTATAATATAACGTAATATGCAGCGTATCACTGAAAATACCTTCTAATATATCGTAGTTTATCATTGAAAATACCTTATATTATAACGTAATATGCAGTGTATCATTGAAAATACCTTGTAATATAACGTAATATGCAGTGTATCATTGAAAATACCTTCTAATATATCGTAGTTTATCATTGAAAATACCTTATAATATAACGTAATATGCAGTGTATCATTGGAAATACCTTATAATATATAGTAGTTTATCATTGAAAATACCTTATAACATAACGTAATATACAGTTTAACATTGAAAATACCTTATAATATAACGTATTATGCAGCGTATCATTGAAAATACCTTATAATATAGCGTAATATGCAGTGTATCATTGAAAATACCTTATAATATAACGTAATATGCAGTGTATCATTGAAAATACCTTCTAATATATCGTAGTTTATCGTTGAAAATACCTTATAATATAACGTAATATACAGTGTATCATTGAAAATACCTTATAATATGACGTAATATGCAGTGTATCATTGAAAATACCTTATAATATATCGTATTATGCAATGTATCATTGAAAATACCTTATAATATAACGTAATATGCAGTGTATCATTGAAAATACCTTATAATATATAGTAGTTTATCATTGAAAATACCTTATAACATAACGTAATATACAGTGTAACATTGAAAATACCTTATAATATAACGTATTATGCAGCGTATTATTGAAAATACCTTATAATATAGCGTAATATGCAGTGTATCATTGAAAATACCTTATAATATAACGTAATATGCAGTGTATCATAGAAAATACCATGTAATATAACGTAATATACAGTGTATCATTGAAAATACCTTATAATATAGCGTAATATGCAGTATATCATTGAAAATACCTTATAATATTGCGTAATATGCAGTGTATCATTGAAAATACCTTATAATATAACGGAATTTGTAGTGTATCATTGAAAATACCTTATAATATAACGTATTATGCAGCGTATCATTGAAAATACCTTATAATATAGCGTAATATGCAGTGTATCATTGAAAATACCTTATAATATAACGTAATATGCAGTGTATCATTGAAAATACCTTCTAATATATCGTAGTTTATCGTTGAAAATACCTTATAATATAACGTAATATACAGTGTATCATTGAAAATACCTTATAATATGACGTAATATGCAGTGTATCATTGAAAATACCTTATAATATATCGTATTATGCAATGTATCATTGAAAATACCTTATAATATAACGTAATATGCAGTGTATCATTGAAAATACCTTATAATATATAGTAGTTTATCATTGAAAATACCTTATAACATAACGTAATATACAGTGTAACATTGAAAATACCTTATAATATAACGTATTATGCAGCGTATTATTGAAAATACCTTATAATATAGCGTAATATGCAGTGTATCATTGAAAATACCTTATAATATAACGTAATATGCAGTGTATCATAGAAAATACCATGTAATATAACGTAATATACAGTGTATCATTGAAAATACATTATAATATAGCGTAATATGCAGTATATCATTGAAAATACCTTATAATATTGCGTAATATGCAGTGTATCATTGAAAATACCTTATAATATAACGGAATTTGTAGTGTATCATTGAAAATACCTTATAATATTACGTAATATGCAGTGTATCATTGAAAATACCTTATAATATTTCGTAATTTGTAGTGTATCAGTGAAAATACCTTATAATATAACGTAATATGCAGTGTATCATTGAAAATACATTATAATATAACGTAATATGCAGTGTATCATTGAAAATACCTTATAATATAACGGAATTTGTAGTGTATCATTGAAAATACCTTATAATATAACGTAATATGCAGTGTATCATTGAAAATACCTTATAATATATCGTACTATGCAATGTATCATTGAAAATACCTTATAATATTTCGTAATTTGTAGTGTATCATTGAAAATACCTTATAATATAACGTACATTGCAGCGTATCACTGAAAATACCTTCTAATATATCGTAGTTTATCATTGAAAATACCTTATAATATAACGTAATATACAGTGTAGCATTGAAAATACCTTATAATATATCGTAATATGCAGTGTATCATTGAAAATACCATATAATATAACGTAATATGCAGTGTATCATTGAAAATGCCTTATAATGTAACGTAATATGGAGTGTTTCAATGAAAATACCTTATAATACAACGGAATATGCAGAGTATCATTGAAAATACCTTATAATATAACGTAATATGCAGTGTATCATTGAAAACACCTTATAATATAACGAAATATGCAGTGTATCATTGAAAATACCTTATAATATGTTGTAGTTTAACATTGAAAATACCTAATAATATAACGTAATATGCAGTGTATCATTGAAAATGCCTTATAGTGTAACGTAATTTGTAGTGTATCATTGAAAATACCTTATAATATAACATAATATGCAGTGTATCATTGAAAATACCTTATAATATAACGTAATATGCAGTGTATCATTGAAAATACCTTATAATATAACGTAATATGCAGTTTATCATTGAAAATACCTTATAATATAACGGAATTTGTAGTGTATCATTGAAAATACCTTATAATATAACGTAATATGCAGTGTATCATTGAAAATACCTTATAATATATCGTATTATGCAATGTATCATTGAAAATACCTTATAATATAACGTAATATGCAGTGTATCATTGAAAATACCTTATAATATAGCGTAATATGCAGTATATCATTGAAAATACCTTATAATATTGCGTAATATGCAGTGTATCATTGAAAATACCTTATAATATAACGAAATATGCAGTGTATCATTGAAAATACCTTATAATATGTCGTAGTTTATCAGTGAAAATACCTTATAATATAACGTAATATGCAGTGTATCATTGAAAATGCCTTATAATGTAACGTAATATGGAGTGTTTCAATGAAAATACCTTATAATACAACGTAATATGCAGTGTATCATTGAAAATACCTAATAATATAACGTAATATGCAGTGTATCATTGAAAATACATTATAATATAACGTAATATGCAGTGTATCATTGAAAATACCTAAATAATATAACGGAATTTGTAGTGTATCATTGAAAATACCTTATAATATAACGTAATATGCAGTGTATCATTGAAAATACCTTATAATATATCGTATTATGCAATGTATCATTGAAAATACCTTATAATATAACGTAATATGCAGCGTATCACTGAAAATACCTTCTAATATATCGTAGTTTATCATTGAAAATACCTTATATTATAACGTAATATGCAGTGTATCATTGAAAATACCTTGTAATATAACGTAATATGCAGTGTATCATTGAAAATACCTTCTAATATATCGTAGTTTATCATTGAAAATACCTTATAATATAACGTAATATGCAGTGTATCATTGGAAATACCTTATAATATATAGTAGTTTATCATTGAAAATACCTTATAACATAACGTAATATACAGTTTAACATTGAAAATACCTTATAATATGACGTAATATGCAGTGTATCATTGAAAATACCTTATAATATATCGTATTATGCAATGTATCATTGAAAATACCTTATAATATAACGTAATATGCAGTGTATCATTGAAAATACCTTATAATATATAGTAGTTTATCATTGAAAATACCTTATAACATAACGTAATATACAGTGTAACATTGAAAATACCTTATAATATAACGTATTATGCAGCGTATTATTGAAAATACCTTATAATATAGCGTAATATGCAGTGTATCATTGAAAATACCTTATAATATAACGTAATATGCAGTGTATCATAGAAAATACCATGTAATATAACGTAACATACAGTGTATCATTGAAAATACCTTATAATATAGCGTATTATGCAGTATATCATTGAAAATACCTTATAATATTGCGTAATATGCAGTGTATCATTGAAAATACCTTATAATATAACGGAATTTGTAGTGTATCATTGAAAATACCTTATAATATAACGTAATATGCAGTGTATCATTGAAAATACCTTATAATATTTCGTAATTTGTAGTGTATCAGTGAAAATACCTTATAATATAACGTAATATGCAGTGTATCATTGAAAATACATTATAATATAACGTAATATGCAGTGTATCATTGAAAATACCTTATAATATAACGGAATTTGTAGTGTATCATTGAAAATACCTTATAATATAACGTAATATGCAGTGTATCATTGAAAATACCTTATAATATATCGTACTATGCAATGTATCATTGAAAATACCTTATAATATTTCGTAATTTGTAGTGTATCATTGAAAATACCTTATAATATAACGTACATTGCAGCGTATCACTGAAAATACCTTCTAATATATCGTAGTTTATCATTGAAAATACCTTATAATATAACGTAATATACAGTGTAGCATTGAAAATACCTTATAATATATCGTAATATGCAGTGTATCATTGAAAATACCATATAATATAACGTAATATGCAGTGTATCATTGAAAATGCCTTATAATGTAACGTAATATGGAGTGTTTCAATGAAAATACCTTATAATACAACGGAATATGCAGAGTATCATTGAAAATACCTTATAATATAACGTAATATGCAGTGTATCATTGAAAACACCTTATAATATAACGAAATATGCAGTGTATCATTGAAAATACCTTATAATATGTTGTAGTTTAACATTGAAAATACCTAATAATATAACGTAATATGCAGTGTATCATTGAAAATGCCTTATAGTGTAACGTAATTTGTAGTGTATCATTGAAAATACCTTATAATATAACATAATATGCAGTGTATCATTGAAAATACCTTATAATATAACGTAATATGCAGTGTATCATTGAAAATACATTATAATATAACGTAATATGCAGTTTATCATTGAAAATACCTTATAATATAACGGAATTTGTAGTGTATCATTGAAAATACCTTATAATATAACGTAATATGCAGTGTATCATTGAAAATACCTTATAATATATCGTATTATGCAATGTATCATTGAAAATACCTTATAATATAACGTAATATGCAGTGTATCATTGAAAATACCTTATAATATAGCGTAATATGCAGTATATCATTGAAAATACCTTATAATATTGCGTAATATGCAGTGTATCATTGAAAATACCTTATAATATAACGAAATATGCAGTGTATCATTGAAAATACCTTATAATATGTCGTAGTTTATCATTGAAAATACCTTATAATATAACGTAATATGCAGTGTATCATTGGAAATACCTTATAATATATAGTAGTTTATCATTGAAAATACCTTATAACATAACGTAATATACAGTTTAACATTGAAAATACCTTATAATATAACGTATTATGCAGCGTATCATTGAAAATACCTTATAATATAGCGTAATATGCAGTGTATCATTGAAAATACCTTATAATATAACGTAATATGCAGTGTATCATTGAAAATACCTTCTAATATATCGTAGTTTATCGTTGAAAATACCTTATAATATAACGTAATATACAGTGTATCATTGAAAATACCTTATAATATGACGTAATATGCAGTGTATCATTGAAAATACCTTATAATATATCGTATTATGCAATGTATCATTGAAAATACCTTATAATATAACGTAATATGCAGTGTATCATTGAAAATACCTTATAATATATAGTAGTTTATCATTGAAAATACCTTATAACATAACGTAATATACAGTGTAACATTGAAAATACCTTATAATATAACGTATTATGCAGCGTATTATTGAAAATACCTTATAATATAGCGTAATATGCAGTGTATCATTGAAAATACCTTATAATATAACGTAATATGCAGTGTATCATAGAAAATACCATGTAATATAACGTAATATACAGTGTATCATTGAAAATACCTTATAATATAGCGTAATATGCAGTATATCATTGAAAATACCTTATAATATAGCGTAATATGCAGTGTATCATCGAAAATACCTTATAATATAACGGAATTTGTAGTGTATCATTGAAAATACCTTATAATATAACGTAATATGCAGTGTATCATTGAAAATACCTTATAATATTTCGTAATTTGTAGTGTATCAGTGAAAATACCTTATAATATAACGTAATATGCAGTGTATCATTGAAAATACATTATAATATAACGTAATATGCAGTGTATCATTGAAAATACCTTATAATATAACGGAATTTGTAGTGTATCATTGAAAATACCTTATAATATAACGTAATATGCAGTGTATCATTGAAAATACCTTATAATATATCGTACTATGCAATGTATCATTGAAAATACCTTATAATATTTCGTAATTTGTAGTGTATCATTGAAAATACCTTATAATATAACGTACATTGCAGCGTATCACTGAAAATACCTTCTAATATATCGTAGTTTATCATTGAAAATACCTTATAATATAACGTAATATACAGTGTAGCATTGAAAATACCTTATAATATATCGTAATATGCAGTGTATCATTGAAAATACCATATAATATAACGTAATATGCAGTGTATCATTGAAAATGCCTTATAATGTAACGTAATATGGAGTGTTTCAATGAAAATACCTTATAATACAACGGAATATGCAGAGTATCATTGAAAATACCTTATAATATGTCGTAGTTTATCATTGAAAATACCTTATAATATAACGTAATATGCAGTGTATCATTGAAAATGCCTTATAATGTAACGTAATATGGAGTGTTTCAATGAAAATACCTTATAATACAACGTAATATGCAGTGTATCATTGAAAATACCTAATAATATAACGTACATTGCAGCGTATCACTGAAAATACCTTCTAATATATCGTAGTTTATCATTGAAAATACCTTATAATATAACGTAATATACAGTGTATCATTGAAAATACCTTATAATATAACGTAATATGCAGTTTATCATTGAAAAAAACCTTATAACATAACGTAATATACAGTTTAACAATGAAAATACCTTATAATATAACGTACTATGCAGCGTATCATTGAAAATACCTTATAATATATCGTCATATGGAGTGTATCATTGAAAATACCATATAATATAACGTAATATGCAGTGTATCATTGAAAATACCTTATAATATAGCGTACTATACAGTGTATCATTGAAAATACCTTATAATATAACGTAATTTGTAGTGTATCTTTGAAAATACCTTATAATATAACGTAATATGCAGTGTATAATTGAAAATAACTTATAATATAACGAAATAAGCAGTGTGTCATTGAAAAGACCTTGTAATATAACGTACATTGCAGCGTATCACTGAAAATACCTTCTAATATATCGTAGTTTATCATTGAAAATACCTTATAATATAACGTAATATACAGTGTAGCATTGAAAATACCTTATAATATAACGTAATATGCAGTGTATCATTTAAAATACCTTATAATATATAGTAGTTTATCATTGAAAATACCTTATAACATAACGTAATATACAGTGTAACATTGAAAATACCTTATAATATAACGTACTATGCAGCGTATCATTGAAATTACCTTATAATATATCGTAATATGCTGTGTATCATTGAAAATACCATATAATATAACGTAATATGCAGTGTATCATTGAAAATACCTTATAATATTTCGTAATTTGTAGTGTATCAGTGAAAATACCTTATAATATAACGGAATATGCAGAGTATCATTGAAAATACCTTATAATATAACGTAATATGCAGTGTATCATTGAAAATACCTTATAATATATCGTTTTATGCAATGTATCATTGAAAATACCTTATAATATTTCGTAATTTGTAGTGTATCATTGAAAATACCTTATAATATAACGTACATTGCAGCGTATCACTGAAAATACCTTCTAATATATCGTAGTTTATCATTGAAAATACCTTATAATATAACGTAATATACAGTGTAGCATTGAAAATACCTTATAATATAACGTAATATGCAGTGTATCATTTAAAATACCTTATAACATAACGTAATATACAGTGTAACATTGAAAATACCTTATAATATAACGTACTATGCAGCGTATCATTGAAAATACCTTATAATATATCGTATTATGCAGTGTATCATTGAAAATACCTTATAATATAGCGTAATATGCAGTGTATCATTGAAAATACCTTATAATATAACGAAATATGCAGTGTAACATTGAAAATACCTTATAATATAACGTACTATGCAGCGTATCATTGAAAATACCTTATAATATATCGTAATATGCAGTGTATCATTGAAAATACCATATAATATAACGTAATATGCAGTGTATCATTGAAAATGCCTTATAATGTAACGTAATATGGAGTGTTTCAATGAAAATACCTTATAATACAACGGAATATGCAGAGTATCATTGAAAATACCTTATAATATAACGTAATATGCAGTGTATCATTGAAAATACCTTATAATATATCGTAATATGCAGTGTATCATTGAAAATACCTTATAACATAACGTAATATACAGTGTAACATTGAAAATACCTTATAATATAACGTACTATGCAGCGTATCATTGAAAATACCTTATAATATATCGTATTATGCAGTGTATCATTGAAAATACCTTATAATATAGCGTAATATGCAGTGTATCATTGAAAATACCTTATAATATAACGAAATATGCAGTGTAACATTGAAAATACCTTATAATATGTCGTAGTTTATCATTGAAAATACCTTATAATATAACGTAATATGCAGTGTATCATTGAAAATGCCTTATAATGTAACGTAATATGGAGTGTTTCAATGAAAATACCTTATAATATAACGTAATATGCAGTGTATCATTGAAAATACCTTATAATATAACGTAATATGCAGTGTATCATTGAAAATACCTTATAATATAACGAAATATGCAGTGTATCATTGAAAATACCTAATAATATAACGTAATATGCAGTGTATCATTGAAAATACCTAATAATATAACGTACATTGCAGCGTATCACTGAAAATACCTTCTAATATATCGTAGTTTATCATTGAAAATACCTTATAATATAACGTAATATACAGTGTATCATTGAAAATACCTTATAATATAACGTAATATGCAGTGTATCATTGAAAATACCTTATAATATATAGTAGTTTATCATTGAAAATACCTTATAACATAACGTAATATACAGTGTAACATTGAAAGTACGTTATATTATAAGGTACTATGCAGCGTATCATTGAAAATACCTTATAATATATCGTAATATGCAGTGTATCATTGAAAATACCATATAATATAACGTAATATGCAGTGTATCATTGAAAATACCTTATATTATAACGTAACATGCAGTGTATCATTGAAAATACCTTGTAATATAACGTAATATGCAGTGTATCATTGAAAATACCTAATAATATAACGTACATTGCAGCGTATCACTGAAAATACCTTCTAATATATCGTAGTTTATCATTGAAAATACCTTATAATATAACGTAATATACAGTGTATCATTGAAAATACCTTATAATATAACGGAATTTGTAGTGTATCATTGAAAATACCTTATAATATAACGTAATATGCAGTGTATCGTTTAAAATACCTTATAATATATAGTAGTTTATCATTGAAAATACCTTATAACATAACGTAATATACAGTGTAACATTGAAAATACCTTATAATATAACGTACTATGCAGCGTATCATTGAAAATACCTTATAATATATCGTAATATGCAGTGTATCATTGAAAATACCATATAATATAACGTAATATGCAGTGTATCATTGAAAATGCCTTATAATGTAACGTAATATGGAGTGTTTCAATGAAAATACCTTATAATACAACGGAATATGCAGAGTATCATTGAAAATACCTTATAATATAACGTAATATGCAGTGTATCATTGAAAACACCTTATAATATAACGAAATATGCAGTGTATCATTGAAAATACCTTATAATATGTCGTAGTTTAACATTGAAAATACCTAATAATATAACGTAATATGCAGTGTATCATTGAAAATGCCTTATAGTGTAACGTAATTTGTAGTGTATCATTGAAAATACTTTATAATATAACGTAATATGCAGTGTATCATTGAAAATACCTTATAATATATAGTAGTTTATCATTGAAAATACCTTATAACATAACGTAATATACAGTGTAACATTGAAAGTACCTTATAATATAACGTACTATGCAGCGTATCATTGAAAATACCTTATAATATATCGTAATATGCAGTGTATCATTGAAAATACCATATAATATAACGTAATATGCAGTGTATCATTGAAAATACCTTATATTATAACGTAATATGCAGTGTATCATTGAAAATACCTTGTAATATAACGTAATATGCAGTGTATCATTGAAAATACCTAATAATATAACGTACATTGCAGCGTATCACTGAAAATACCTTCTAATATATCGTAGTTTATCATTGAAAATACCTTATAATATAACGTAATATACAGTGTATCATTGAAAATACCTTATAATATAACGGAATTTGTAGTGTATCATTGAAAATACCTTATAATATAACGTAATATGCAGTGTATCGTTTAAAATACCTTATAATATATAGTAGTTTATCATTGAAAATACCTTATAACATAACGTAATATACAGTGTAACATTGAAAATACCTTATAATATAACGTACTATGCAGCGTATCATTGAAAATACCTTATAATATGTCGTAGTTTAACATTGAAAATACCTAATAATATAACGTAATATGCAGTGTATCATTGAAAATGCCTTATAGTGTAACGTAATTTGTAGTGTATCATTGAAAATACTTTATAATATAACGTAATATGCAGTGTATCATTGAAAATACCTTATAATATAACGTAATATGCAGTGTATCATTGAAAATACATTATAATATAACGTAATATGCAGTTTATCATTGAAAATACCTTATAATATAACGGAATTTGTAGTGTATCATTGAAAATACCTTATAATATAACGTACATTGCAGCGTATCACTGAAAATACCTTCTAATATATCGTAGTTTATCATTGAAAATACCTTATAATATAACGTAATATACAGTGTAGCATTGAAAATACCTTATAATATATCGTAATATGCAGTGTATCATTGAAAATACCATATAATATAACGTAATATGCAGTGTATCATTGAAAATGCCTTATAATGTAACGTAATATGGAGTGTTTCAATGAAAATACCTTATAATACAACGGAATATGCAGAGTATCATTGAAAATACCTTATAATATAACGTAATATGCAGTGTATCATTGAAAACACCTTATAATATAACGAAATATGCAGTGTATCATTGAAAATACCTTATAATATGTTGTAGTTTAACATTGAAAATACCTAATAATATAACGTAATATGCAGTGTATCATTGAAAATGCCTTATAGTGTAACGTAATTTGTAGTGTATCATTGAAAATACCTTATAATATAACGTAATATGCAGTGTATCATTGAAAATACCTTATAATATAACGTAATATGCAGTGTATCATTGAAAATACATTATAATATAACGTAATATGCAGTTTATCATTGAAAATACCTTATAATATAACGGAATTTGTAGTGTATCATTGAAAATACCTTATAATATAACGTAATATGCAGTGTATCATTGAAAATACCTTATAATATATCGTATTATGCAATGTATCATTGAAAATACCTTATAATATAACGTAATATGCAGTGTATCATTGAAAATACCTTATAATATAGCGTAATATGCAGTATATCATTGAAAATACCTTATAATATTGCGTAATATGCAGTGTATCATTGAAAATACCTTATAATATATCGTATTATGCAATGTATCATTGAAAATACCTTATAATATAACGTAATATGCAGCGTATCACTGAAAATACCTTCTAATATATCGTAGTTTATCATTGAAAATACCTTATATTATAACGTAATATGCAGTGTATCATTGAAAATACCTTGTAATATAACGTAATATGCAGTGTATCATTGAAATACCTTCTAATATATCGTAGTTTATCATTGAAAATACCTTATAATATAACGTAATATGCAGTGTATCATTGGAAATACCTTATAATATATAGTAGTTTATCATTGAAAATACCTTATAACATAACGTAATATACAGTTTAACATTGAAAATACCTTATAATATAACGTATTATGCAGCGTATCATTGAAAATACCTTATAATATAGCGTAATATGCAGTGTATCATTGAAAATACCTTATAATATAACGTAATATGCAGTGTATCATTGAAAATACCTTCTAATATATCGTAGTTTATCGTTGAAAATACCTTATAATATAACGTAATATACAGTGTATCATTGAAAATACCTTATAATATGACGTAATATGCAGTGTATCATTGAAAATACCTTATAATATATCGTATTATGCAATGTATCATTGAAAATACCTTATAATATAACGTAATATGCAGTGTATCATTGAAAATACCTTATAATATATAGTAGTTTATCATTGAAAATACCTTATAACATAACGTAATATACAGTGTAACATTGAAAATACCTTATAATATAACGTATTATGCAGCGTATTATTGAAAATACCTTATAATATAGCGTAATATGCAGTGTATCATTGAAAATACCTTATAATATAACGTAATATGCAGTGTATCATAGAAAATACCATGTAATATAACGTAATATACAGTGTATCATTGAAAATACCTTATAATATAGCGTAATATGCAGTATATCATTGAAAATACCTTATAATATTGCGTAATATGCAGTGTATCATTGAAAATACCTTATAATATAACGGAATTTGTAGTGTATCATTGAAAATACCTTATAATATAACGTAATATGCAGTGTATCATTGAAAATACCTTATAATATTTCGTAATTTGTAGTGTATCAGTGAAAATACCTTATAATATAACGTAATATGCAGTGTATCATTGAAAATACATTATAATATAACGTAATATGCAGTGTATCATTGAAAATACCTTATAATATAACGGAATTTGTAGTGTATCATTGAAAATACCTTATAATATAACGTAATATGCAGTGTATCATTGAAAATACCTTATAATATATCGTACTATGCAATGTATCATTGAAAATACCTTATAATATTTCGTAATTTGTAGTGTATCATTGAAAATACCTTATAATATAACGTACATTGCAGCGTATCACTGAAAATACCTTCTAATATATCGTAGTTTATCATTGAAAATACCTTATAATATAACGTAATATACAGTGTAGCATTGAAAATACCTTATAATATATCGTAATATGCAGTGTATCATTGAAAATACCATATAATATAACGTAATATGCAGTGTATCATTGAAAATGCCTTATAATGTAACGTAATATGGAGTGTTTCAATGAAAATACCTTATAATACAACGGAATATGCAGAGTATCATTGAAAATACCTTATAATATAACGTAATATGCAGTGTATCATTGAAAACACCTTATAATATAACGAAATATGCAGTGTATCATTGAAAATACCTTATAATATGTTGTAGTTTAACATTGAAAATACCTAATAATATAACGTAATATGCAGTGTATCATTGAAAATGCCTTATAGTGTAACGTAATTTGTAGTGTATCATTGAAAATACCTTATAATATAACATAATATGCAGTGTATCATTGAAAATACCTTATAATATAACGTAATATGCAGTGTATCATTGAAAATACATTATAATATAACGTAATATGCAGTGTATCATTGAAAATACCTTATAATATAACGGAATTTGTAGTGTATCATTGAAAATACCTTATAATATAACGTAATATGCAGTGTATCATTGAAAATACCTTATAATATATCGTATTATGCAATGTATCATTGAAAATACCTTATAATATAACGTAATATGCAGTGTATCATTGAAAATACCTTATAATATAGCGTAATATGCAGTATATCATTGAAAATACCTTATAATATTGCGTAATATGCAGTGTATCATTGAAAATACCTTATAATATAACGAAATATGCAGTGTATCATTGAAAATACCTTATAATATGTCGTAGTTTATCAGTGAAAATACCTTATAATATAACGTAATATGCAGTGTATCATTGAAAATGCCTTATAATGTAACGTAATATGGAGTGTTTCAATGAAAATACCTTATAATACAACGTAATATGCAGTGTATCATTGAAAATACCTAATAATATAACGTAATATGCAGTGTATCATTGAAAATACATTATAATATAACGTAATATGCAGTGTATCATTGAAAATACCTAAATAATATAACGGAATTTGTAGTGTATCATTGAAAATACCTTATAATATAACGTAATATGCAGTGTATCATTGAAAATACCTTATAATATATCGTATTATGCAATGTATCATTGAAAATACCTTATAATATAACGTAATATGCAGCGTATCACTGAAAATACCTTCTAATATATCGTAGTTTATCATTGAAAATACCTTATAGTATAACGGAATATGCAGAGTATCATTGAAAATACCTTATAATATAACGTAATATGCAGTGTATCATTGAAAATACCTTCTAATATATCGTAGTTTATCATTGAAAATACCTTATAATATAACGTAATATGCAGTGTATCATTGGAAATACCTTATAATATATAGTAGTTTATCATTGAAAATACCTTATAACATAACGTAATATACAGTTTAACATTGAAAATACCTTATAATATGACGTAATATGCAGTGTATCATTGAAAATACCTTATAATATATCGTATTATGCAATGTATCATTGAAAATACCTTATAATATAACGTAATATGCAGTGTATCATTGAAAATACCTTATAATATATAGTAGTTTATCATTGAAAATACCTTATAACATAACGTAATATACAGTGTAACATTGAAAATACCTTATAATATAACGTATTATGCAGCGTATTATTGAAAATACCTTATAATATAGCGTAATATGCAGTGTATCATTGAAAATACCTTATAATATAACGTAATATGCAGTGTATCATAGAAAATACCATGTAATATAACGTAACATACAGTGTATCATTGAAAATACCTTATAATATAGCGTATTATGCAGTATATCATTGAAAATACCTTATAATATTGCGTAATATGCAGTGTATCATTGAAAATACCTTATAATATAACGGAATTTGTAGTGTATCATTGAAAATACCTTATAATATAACGTAATATGCAGTGTATCATTGAAAATACCTTATAATATTTCGTAATTTGTAGTGTATCAGTGAAAATACCTTATAATATAACGTAATATGCAGTGTATCATTGAAAATACATTATAATATAACGTAATATGCAGTGTATCATTGAAAATACCTTATAATATAACGGAATTTGTAGTGTATCATTGAAAATACCTTATAATATAACGTAATATGCAGTGTATCATTGAAAATACCTTATAATATATCGTACTATGCAATGTATCATTGAAAATACCTTATAATATTTCGTAATTTGTAGTGTATCATTGAAAATACCTTATAATATAACGTACATTGCAGCGTATCACTGAAAATACCTTCTAATATATCGTAGTTTATCATTGAAAATACCTTATAATATAACGTAATATACAGTGTAGCATTGAAAATACCTTATAATATATCGTAATATGCAGTGTATCATTGAAAATACCATATAATATAACGTAATATGCAGTGTATCATTGAAAATGCCTTATAATGTAACGTAATATGGAGTGTTTCAATGAAAATACCTTATAATACAACGGAATATGCAGAGTATCATTGAAAATACCTTATAATATAACGTAATATGCAGTGTATCATTGAAAACACCTTATAATATAACGAAATATGCAGTGTATCATTGAAAATACCTTATAATATGTTGTAGTTTAACATTGAAAATACCTAATAATATAACGTAATATGCAGTGTATCATTGAAAATGCCTTATAGTGTAACGTAATTTGTAGTGTATCATTGAAAATACCTTATAATATAACATAATATGCAGTGTATCATTGAAAATACCTTATAATATAACGTAATATGCAGTGTATCATTGAAAATACATTATAATATAACGTAATATGCAGTTTATCATTGAAAATACCTTATAATATAACGGAATTTGTAGTGTATCATTGAAAATACCTTATAATATAACGTAATATGCAGTGTATCATTGAAAATACCTTATAATATATCGTATTATGCAATGTATCATTGAAAATACCTTATAATATAACGTAATATGCAGTGTATCATTGAAAATACCTTATAATATAGCGTAATATGCAGTATATCATTGAAAATACCTTATAATATTGCGTAATATGCAGTGTATCATTGAAAATACCTTATAATATAACGAAATATGCAGTGTATCATTGAAAATACCTTATAATATGTCGTAGTTTATCATTGAAAATACCTTATAATATAACGTAATATGCAGTGTATCATTGAAAATACCTTATAATATATAGTAGTTTATCATTGAAAATACCTTATAACATAACGTAATATACAGTTTAACATTGAAAATACCTTATAATATAACGTATTATGCAGCGTATCATTGAAAATACCTTATAATATAGCGTAATATGCAGTGTATCATTGAAAATACCTTATAATATAACGTAATATGCAGTGTATCATTGAAAATACCTTCTAATATATCGTAGTTTATCGTTGAAAATACCTTATAATATAACGTAATATACAGTGTATCATTGAAAATACCTTATAATATGACGTAATATGCAGTGTATCATTGAAAATACCTTATAATATATCGTATTATGCAATGTATCATTGAAAATACCTTATAATATAACGTAATATGCAGTGTATCATTGAAAATACCTTATAATATATAGTAGTTTATCATTGAAAATACCTTATAACATAACGTAATATACAGTGTAACATTGAAAATACCTTATAATATAACGTATTATGCAGCGTATTATTGAAAATACCTTATAATATAGCGTAATATGCAGTGTATCATTGAAAATACCTTATAATATAACGTAATATGCAGTGTATCATAGAAAATACCATGTAATATAACGTAATATACAGTGTATCATTGAAAATACCTTATAATATAGCGTAATATGCAGTATATCATTGAAAATACCTTATAATATAGCGTAATATGCAGTGTATCATTGAAAATACCTTATAATATAACGGAATTTGTAGTGTATCATTGAAAATACCTTATAATATAACGTAATATGCAGTGTATCATTGAAAATACCTTATAATATTTCGTAATTTGTAGTGTATCAGTGAAAATACCTTATAATATAACGTAATATGCAGTGTATCATTGAAAATACATTATAATATAACGTAATATGCAGTGTATCATTGAAAATACCTTATAATATAACGGAATTTGTAGTGTATCATTGAAAATACCTTATAATATAACGTAATATGCAGTGTATCATTGAAAATACCTTATAATATATCGTACTATGCAATGTATCATTGAAAATACCTTATAATATTTCGTAATTTGTAGTGTATCATTGAAAATACCTTATAATATAACGTACATTGCAGCGTATCACTGAAAATACCTTCTAATATATCGTAGTTTATCATTGAAAATACCTTATAATATAACGTAATATACAGTGTATCATTGAAAATACCTTATAATATATCGTAATATGCAGTGTATCATTGAAAATACCATATAATATAACGTAATATGCAGTGTATCATTGAAAATGCCTTATAATGTAACGTAATATGGAGTGTTTCAATGAAAATACCTTATAATACAACGGAATATGCAGAGTATCATTGAAAATACCTTATAATATAACGTAATATGCAGTGTATCATTGAAAACACCTTATAATATAACGAAATATGCAGTGTATCATTGAAAATACCTTATAATATGTTGTAGTTTAACATTGAAAATACCTAATAATATAACGTAATATGCAGTGTATCATTGAAAATGCCTTATAGTGTAACGTAATTTGTAGTGTATCATTGAAAATACCTTATAATATAACATAATATGCAGTGTATCATTGAAAATACCTTATAATATAACGTAATATGCAGTGTATCATTGAAAATACATTATAATATAACGTAATATGCAGTTTATCATTGAAAATACCTTATAATATAACGGAATTTGTAGTGTATCATTGAAAATACCTTATAATATAACGTAATATGCAGTGTATCATTGAAAATACCTTATAATATATCGTATTATGCAATGTATCATTGAAAATACCTTATAATATAACGTAATATGCAGTGTATCATTGAAAATACCTTATAATATAGCGTAATATGCAGTATATCATTGAAAATACCTTATAATATTGCGTAATATGCAGTGTATCATTGAAAATACCTTATAATATAACGAAATATGCAGTGTATCATTGAAAATACCTTATAATATGTCGTAGTTTATCATTGAAAATACCTTATAATATAACGTAATATGCAGTGTATCATTGAAAATGCCTTATAATGTAACGTAATATGGAGTGTTTCAATGAAAATACCTTATAATACAACGTAATATGCAGTGTATCATTGAAAATACCTAATAATATAACGTAATATGCAGTGTATCATTGAAAATACATTATAATATAACGTAATATGCAGTGTATCATTGAAAATACCTAAATAATATAACGGAATTTGTAGTGTATCATTGAAAATACCTTATAATATAACGTAATATGCAGTGTATCATTGAAAATACCTTATAATATATCGTATTATGCAATGTATCATTGAAAATACCTTATAATATAACGTAATATGCAGCGTATCACTGAAAATACCTTCTAATATATCGTAGTTTATCATTGAAAATACCTTATATTATAACGTAATATGCAGTGTATCATTGAAAATACCTTGTAATATAACGTAATATGCAGTGTATCATTGAAAATACCTTCTAATATATCGTAGTTTATCATTGAAAATACCTTATAATATAACGTAATATGCAGTGTATCATTGGAAATACCTTATAATATATAGTAGTTTATCATTGAAAATACCTTATAACATAACGTAATATACAGTTTAACATTGAAAATACCTTATAATATAACGTATTATGCAGCGTATTATTGAAAATACCTTATAATATAGCGTAATATGCAGTGTATCATTGAAAATACCTTATAATATAACGTAATATGCAGTGTATCATAGAAAATACCATGTAATATAACGTAATATACAGTGTATCATTGAAAATACCTTATAATATAACGTAATATGCAGTGTATCATTGAAAATACCTTCTAATATATCGTAGTTTATCATTGAAAATACCTTATAATATAACGTAATATGCAGTGTATCATTGGAAATAACTTATAATATGACGTAATATGGAGTGTATCATTGAAAATACCTTATAATATATCGTAGTTTATCATTGAAAATTCCTTATAATATAACGTAATATGCAGTGTATCATTGGCAATACCATATAATATGACGTAATATGCAGTGTATCATTGAAAATACCTTATAATATAGCGTAATATGCAGTATATCATTGAAAATACCTTATAATATAGCGTAATATGCAGTGTATCATTGAAAATACCTTATAATATAACGAAATATGCAGTGTATCATTGAAAATACCTTATAATATATAGTAGTTTATCATTGAAAATACCTTATAACATAACGTAATATACAGTTTAACATTGAAAATACCTTATAATATAACGTAATATGCAGTGTATCATTGAAAATACCTTATAATATAACGAAATATGCAGTGTATCATTGAAAATACCTTATAATATATAGTAGTTTATCATTGAAAATACCTTATAACATAACGTAATATACAGTTTAACATTGAAAATACCTTATAATATAACGTATTATGCAGCGTATCATTGAAAATACCTTATAATATAACGAAATATGCAGTGTATCATTGAAAATACCTTATAATATGTCGTTGTTTATCATTGAAAATACCTTATAATATAACGTAATATGCAGTGTATCATTGAAAATGCCTTATAATGTAACGTAATATGGAGTGTTTCAATGAAAATATCTTATAATACAACGTAATATGCAGTGTATCATTGAAAATACCATATAATATAACGTAATATGCAGTGTATCATTGAAAATACCTAATAATATAACGTAATATGCAGTGTATCATTGAAAATACCTTATAATATATAGTAGTTTATCATTGAAAATACCTTATAACATAACGTAATATACAGTGTAACATTGAAAATACCTTATAATATAACGTATTATGCAGCGTATCATTGAAAATACCTTATAATATAGCGTAATATGCAGTGTATCATTGAAAATACCTTATAATATAACGTAATATGCAGTGTATCATAGAAAATACCATGTAATATAACGTAATATACAGTGTATCATTGAAAATACCTTATAATATAACGTAATATGCAGTGTATCATTGAAAATACCTTCTAATATATCGTAGTTTATCATTGAAAATACCTTATAATATAACGTAATATGCAGTGTATCATTGGAAATAACTTATAATATGACGTAATATGGAGTGTATCATTGAAAATACCTTATAATATATCGTAGTTTATCATTGAAAATTCCTTATAATATAACGTAATATGCAGTGTATCATTGGCAATACCATATAATATGACGTAATATGCAGTGTATCATAGAAAATACCTTATAATATAACGTAACATGCAGTGTATCATTGAAAATACCTTATAATATAACGTAATATGCAGTGTATCATTGAAAATACCTTATAATATAGCGTAATATGCAGTATATCATTGAAAATACCTTATAATATAGCGTAATATGCAGTGTATCATTGAAAATACCTTATAATATAACGAAATATGCAGTGTATCATTGAAAATACCTTATAATATGTCGTAGTTTATCATTGAAAATACCTTATAATATAACGTAATATGCAGTGTATCATTGAAAATGCCTTATAATGTAACGTAATATGGAGTGTTTCAATGAAAATACCTTATAATACAACGTAATATGCAGTGTATCATTGAAAATACCTAATAATATAACGTAATATGCAGTGTATCATTGAAAATACCTTATAATATAACGTACATTGCAGCGTATCACTGAAAATACCTTCTAATATATCGTAGTTTATCATTGAAAATACCTTATAATATAACGTAATATACAGTGTATCATTGAAAATACCTTATAATATGACGTAATATGCAGTGTATCATTGAAAATACCTTATAATATATAGTAGTTTATCATTGAAAATACCTTATAACATAACGTAATATACAGTTTAACATTGAAAATACCTTATAATATAACGTATTATGCAGCGTATTATTGAAAATACCTTATAATATAGCGTAATATGCAGTGTATCATTGAAAATACCTTATAATATAACGTAATATGCAGTGTATCATAGAAAATACCATGTAATATAACGTAATATACAGTGTATCATTGAAAATACCTTATAATATAACGTAATATGCAGTGTATCATTGAAAATACCTTCTAATATATCGTAGTTTATCATTGAAAATACCTTATAATATAACGTAATATGCAGTGTATCATTGGAAATAACTTATAATATGACGTAATATGGAGTGTATCATTGAAAATACCTTATAATATATCGTAGTTTATCATTGAAAATTCCTTATAATATAACGTAATATGCAGTGTATCATTGGCAATACCATATAATATGACGTAATATGCAGTGTATCATAGAAAATACCTTATAATATAACGTAACATGCAGTGTATCATTGAAAATACCTTATAATATAACGTAATATGCAGTGTATCATTGAAAATACCTTATAATATAGCGTAATATGCAGTATATCATTGAAAATACCTTATAATATAGCGTAATATGCAGTGTATCATTGAAAATACCTTATAATATAACGAAATATGCAGTGTATCATTGAAAATACCTTATAATATATAGTAGTTTATCATTGAAAATACCTTATAACATAACGTAATATACAGTTTAACATTGAAAATACCTTATAATATAACGTATTATGCAGCGTATCATTGAAAATACCTTATAATATAACGAAATATGCAGTGTATCATTGAAAATACCTTATAATATGTCGTTGTTTATCATTGAAAATACCTTATAATATAACGTAATATGCAGTGTATCATTGAAAATGCCTTATAATGTAACGTAATATGGAGTGTTTCAATGAAAATATCTTATAATACAACGTAATATGCAGTGTATCATTGAAAATACCATATAATATAACGTAATATGCAGTGTATCATTGAAAATACCTAATAATATAACGTAATATGCAGTGTATCATTGAAAATACCTTATAATATATAGTAGTTTATCATTGAAAATACCTTATAACATAACGTAATATACAGTGTAACATTGAAAATACCTTATAATATAACGTATTATGCAGCGTATCATTGAAAATACCTTATAATATAGCGTAATATGCAGTGTATCATTGAAAATACCTTATAATATAACGTAATATGCAGTGTATCATAGAAAATACCATGTAATATAACGTAATATACAGTGTATCATTGAAAATACCTTATAATATAACGTAATATGCAGTGTATCATTGAAAATACCTTCTAATATATCGTAGTTTATCATTGAAAATACCTTATAATATAACGTAATATGCAGTGTATCATTGGAAATAACTTATAATATGACGTAATATGGAGTGTATCATTGAAAATACCTTATAATATATCGTAGTTTATCATTGAAAATTCCTTATAATATAACGTAATATGCAGTGTATCATTGGCAATACCATATAATATGACGTAATATGCAGTGTATCATAGAAAATACCTTATAATATAACGTAACATGCAGTGTATCATTGAAAATACCTTATAATATAACGTAATATGCAGTGTATCATTGAAAATACCTTATAATATAGCGTAATATGCAGTATATCATTGAAAATACCTTATAATATAGCGTAATATGCAGTGTATCATTGAAAATACCTTATAATATAACGAAATATGCAGTGTATCATTGAAAATACCTTATAATATGTCGTAGTTTATCATTGAAAATACCTTATAATATAACGTAATATGCAGTGTATCATTGAAAATGCCTTATAATGTAACGTAATATGGAGTGTTTCAATGAAAATACCTTATAATACAACGTAATATGCAGTGTATCATTGAAAATACCTAATAATATAACGTAATATGCAGTGTATCATTGAAAATACCTTATAATATAACGTACATTGCAGCGTATCACTGAAAATACCTTCTAATATATCGTAGTTTATCATTGAAAATACCTTATAATATAACGTAATATACAGTGTATCATTGAAAATACCTTATAATATGACGTAATATGCAGTGTATCATTGAAAATACCTTATAATATATAGTAGTTTATCATTGAAAATACCTTATAACATAACGTAATATACAGTTTAACATTGAAAATACCTTATAATATAACGTAATATGCAGTGTATCATTGAAAATACCTTATAATATAGCGTAATATGCAGTGTATCATTGAAAATACCTTATAATATAACGTAATATGCAGTGTATCATTGAAAATACCTTCTAATATATCGTAGTTTATCATTGAAAATACCTTATAATATAACGTAATATACAGTGTATCATTGAAAATACCTTATAATATGACGTAATATGCAGTGTATCATTGAAAATACCTTATAATATATCGTATTATGCAATGTATCATTGAAAATACCTTATAATATAACGTAATATGCAGTGTATCATTGAAAATACCTTATAATATAACGTAACATGCAGTGTATCATTGAAAATACCTTATAATATAACGTAATATGCAGTGTATCATTGAAAATACCTTATAATATAGCGTAATATGCAGTATATCATTGAAAATACCTTATAATATAGCGTAATATGCAGTGTATCATTGAAAATACCTTATAATATAACGAAATATGCAGTGTATCATTGAAAATACCTTATAATATGTCGTAGTTTATCATTGAAAATACCTTATAATATAACGTAATATGCAGTGTATCATTGAAAATGCCTTATAATGTAACGTAATATGGAGTGTTTCAATGAAAATACCTTATAATACAACGTAATATGCAGTGTATCATTGAAAATACCTAATAATATAACGTAATATGCAGTGTATCATTGAAAATACCTTATAATATAACGTACATTGCAGCGTATCACTGAAAATACCTTCTAATATATCGTAGTTTATCATTGAAAATAC
Source organism: Lasioglossum lativentre (assembly GCA_916610255.1). NCBI lineage: Eukaryota > Metazoa > Arthropoda > Insecta > Hymenoptera > Halictidae > Lasioglossum > Lasioglossum lativentre. Next base: position 169,239 of record CAKAJI010000232.1, on the reverse strand, counting down.
CTTATAATATAACGTAATATACAGTGTATCATTGAAAATACCTTATAATATGACGTAATATGCAGTGTATCATTGAAAATACCTTATAATATATAGTAGTTTATCATTGAAAATACCTTATAACATAACGTAATATACAGTTTAACATTGAAAATACCTTATAATATAACGTATTATGCAGCGTATCATTGAAAATACCTTATAATATAGCGTAATATGCAGTGTATCATTGAAAATACCTTATAATATAACGTAATATGCAGTGTATCATTGAAAATACCTTCTAATATATCGTAGTTTATCATTGAAAATACCTTATAATATAACGTAATATACAGTGTATCATTGAAAATACCTTATAATATGACGTAATATGCAGTGTATCATTGAAAATACCTTATAATATATCGTATTATGCAATGTATCATTGAAAATACCTTATAATATAACGTAATATGCAGTGTATCATTGAAAATACCTTATATTATATAGTAGTTTATCATTGAAAATACCTTATAACATAACGTAATATACAGTTTAACATTGAAAATACCTTATAATATAACGTATTATGCAGCGTATTATTGAAAATACCTTATAATATAGCGTAATATGCAGTGTATCATTGAAAATACCTTATAATATAACGTAATATGCAGTGTATCATAGAAAATACCATGTAATATAACGTAATATACTGTGTATCATTGAAAATACCTTATAATATAACGTAATATGCAGTGTATCATTGAAAATACCTTCTAATATATCGTAGTTTATCATTGAAAATACCTTATAATATAACGTAATATGCAGTGTATCATTGGAAATAACTTATAATATGACGTAATATGGAGTGTATCATTGAAAATACCTTATAATATATCGTAGTTTATCAATGAAAATACCTTATAATATAACGTAATATGCAGTGTATCATTGAAAATACCTTATAATATAACGTAATATGCAGTGTATCATTGAAAATACCTTATAATATAACGTAATATGCAGTGTATCATTGAAAATACATTATAATATAACGTAATATGCAGTTTATCATTGAAAATACCTTATAATATAACGGAATTTGTAGTGTATCATTGAAAATACCTTATAATATAACGTAATATGCAGTGTATCATTGAAAATACCTTATAATATATCGTAGTTTATCATTGAAAATACCTTATAATATAACGTAATATGCAGTGTATCATTGAAAATACCTTATAATATAACGTAATATGCAGTGTATCATTGAAAATACCTTATAATATAGCGTAATATGCAGTATATCATTGAAAATACCTTATAATATAGCGTAATATGCAGTGTATCATTGAAAATACCTTATAATATAACGAAATATGCAGTGTATCATTGAAAATACCTTATAATATGTCGTAGTTTATCATTGAAAATACCTAATAATATAACGTAATATGCAGTGTATCATTGAAAATGCCTTATAGTGTAACGTAATTGGTAGTGTATCATTGAAAATACCTTATAATATAACGTAATATGCAGTGTATCATTGAAAATACCTTATAATATAACGTAATATGCAGTGTATCATTGAAAATACATTATAATATAACGTAATATGCAGTTTATCATTGAAAATACCTTATAATATAACGGAATTTGTAGTGTATCATTGAAAATACCTTATAATATAACGTAATATGCAGTGTATCATTGAAAATACCTTATAATATATCGTACTATGCAATGTATCATTGAAAATACCTTATAATATTTCGTAATTTGTAGTGTATCATTGAAAATACCTTATAATATAACGTACATTGCAGCGTATCACTGAAAATCCCTTCTAATATATCGTAGTTTATCATTGAAAATACCTTATAATATAACGTAATATACAGTGTAGCATTGAAAATACCTTATAATATAACGTAATATGCAGTGTATCATTTAAAATACCTTATAATATATAGTAGTTTATCATTGAAAATACCTTATAACATAACGTAATATACAGTGTAACATTGAAAATACCTTATAATATAACGTACTATGCAGCGTATCATTGAAAATACCTTATAATATATCGTAATATGCAGTGTATCATTGAAAATACCATATAATATAACGTAATATGCAGTGTATCATTGAAAATACCTTATAATATTTCGTAATTTGTAGTGTATCAGTGAAAATACCTTATAATATAACGGAATATGCAGAGTATCATTGAAAATACCTTATAATATAACGTAATATGCAGTGTATCATTGAAAATACCTTATAATATAACGGAATTTGTAGTGTATCATTGAAAATACCTTATAATATAACGTAATATGCAGTGTACAATTGAAAATACCTTATAATATATCGTTTTATGCAATGTATCATTGAAAATACCTTATAATATTTCGTAATTTGTAGTGTATCATTGAAAATACCTTATAATATAACGTACATTGCAGCGTATCACTGAAAATACCTTCTAATATATCGAAGTTTATCATTGAAAATACCTTATAATATAACGTAATATACAGTGTGTCATTGAAAATACCTTATAATATAACGTAATATGCAGTGTATCATTTAAAATACCTTATAATATATAGTAGTTTATCATTGAAAATACCTTATAACATAACGTAATATACAGTGTAACATTGAAAATACCTTATAATATAACGTACTATGCAGCGTATCATTGAAAATACCTTATAATATATCGTAATATGCAGTGTATCATTGAAAATACCATATAATATAACGTAATATGCAGTGTATCATTGAAAATGCCTTATAATGTAACGTAATATGGAGTGTTTCAATGAAAATACCTTATAATACAACGGAATATGCAGAGTATCATTGAAAATACCTTATAATATAACGTAATATGCAGTGTATCATTGAAAATACCTTATAATATATCGTAATATGCAGTGTATCATTGAAAATACCTTATAACATAACGTAATATACAGTGTAACATTGAAAATACCTTATAATATAACGTACTATGCAGCGTATCATTGAAAATACCTTATAATATATCGTATTATGCAGTGTATCATTGAAAATACCTTATAATATAGCGTAATATGCAGTGTATCATTGAAAATACCTTATAATATAACGAAATATGCAGTGTAACATTGAAAATACCTTATAATATGTCGTAGTTTATCATTGAAAATACCTTATAATATAACGTAATATGCAGTGTATCATTGAAAATGCCTTATAATGTAACGTAATATGGAGTGTTTCAATGAAAATACCTTATAATATAACGTAATATGCAGTGTATCATTGAAAATACCTTATAATATAACGTAATATGCAGTGTATCATTGAAAATACCTTATAATATAGTGTAATATGCAGTATATCATTGAAAATACCTTATAATATAGCGTAATATGCAGTGTATCATTGAAAATACCTTATAATATAACGAAATATGCAGTGTATCATTGAAAATACCTTATAATATGTCGTAGTTTATCATTGAAAATACCTTATAATATAACGTAATATGCAGTGTATCATTGAAAATGCCTTATAATGTAACGTAATATGGAGTGTTTCAATGAAAATACCTTATAATACAACGTAATATGCAGTGTATCATTGAAAATACCTAATAATATAACGTAATATGCAGTGTATCATTGAAAATACCTAATAATATAACGTACATTGCAGCGTATCACTGAAAATACCTTCTAATATATCGTAGTTTATCATTGAAAATACCTTATAATATAACGTAATATACAGTGTATCATTGAAAATACCTTATAATATAACGTAATATGCAGTGTATCATTGAAAGTACCTTATAATATATAGTAGTTTATCATTGAAAATACCTTATAACATAACGTAATATACAGTGTAACATTGAAAATACCTTATAATATAACGTACTATGCAGCGTATCATTGAAAATACCTTATAATATATCGTAATATGCAGTGTATCATTGAAAATACCATATAATATAACGTAATATGCAGTGTATCATTGAAAATACCTTATATTATAACGTAATATGCAGTGTATCATTGAAAATACCTTGTAATATAACGTAATATGCAGTGTATCATTGAAAATACCTAATAATATAACGTACATTGCAGCGTATCACTGAAAATACCTTCTAATATATCGTAGTTTATCATTGAAAATACCTTATAATATAACGTAATATACAGTGTATCATTGAAAATACCTTATAATATAACGTAATATGCAGTTTATCATTGAAAAAACCTTATAACATAACGTAATATACAGTTTAACATTGAAAATACCTTATAATATAACGTAATATGCAGCGTATCACTGAAAATACCTTCTAATATATCGTAGTTTATCATTGAAAATACCTTATATTATAACGTAATATGCAGTGTATCATTGAAAATACCTTGTAATATAACGTAATGTGCAGTGTATCATTGAAAATACCTTCTAATATATCGTAGTTTATCATTGAAAATACCTTATAATATAACGTAATATGCAGTGTATCATTGGAAATACCTTATAATATATAGTAGTTTATCATTGAAAATACCTTATAACATAACGTAATATACAGTTTAACATTGAAAATACCTTATAATATAACGTATTATGCAGCGTATCATTGAAAATACCTTATAATATAGCGTAATATGCAGTGTATCATTGAAAATACCTTATAATATAACGTAATATGCAGTGTATCATTGAAAATACCTTCTAATATATCGTAGTTTATCATTGAAAATACCTTATAATATAACGTAATATACAGTGTATCATTGAAAATACCTTATAATATGACGTAATATGCAGTGTATCATTGAAAATACCTTATAATATATCGTATTATGCAATGTATCATTGAAAATACCTTATAATATAACGTAATATGCAGTGTATCATTGAAAATACCTTATAATATATAGTAGTTTATCATTGAAAATACCTTATAACATAACGTAATATGCAGTGTACAATTGAAAATACCTTATAATATATCGTTTTATGCAATGTATCATTGAAAATACCTTATAATATTTCGTAATTTGTAGTGTATCATTGAAAATACCTTATAATATAACGTACATTGCAGCGTATCACTGAAAATACCTTCTAATATATCGAAGTTTATCATTGAAAATACCTTATAATATAACGTAATATACAGTGTAGCATTGAAAATACCTTATAATATAACGTAATATGCAGTGTATCATTTAAAATACCTTATAATATATAGTAGTTTATCATTGAAAATACCTTATAACATAACGTAATATACAGTGTAACATTGAAAATACCTTATAATATAACGTACTATGCAGCGTATCATTGAAAATACCTTATAATATATCGTAATATGCAGTGTATCATTGAAAATACCATATAATATAACGTAATATGCAGTGTATCATTGAAAATGCCTTATAATGTAACGTAATATGGTGTGTTTCAATGAAAATACCTTATAATACAACGGAATATGCAGAGTATCATTGAAAATACCTTATAATATAACGTAATATGCAGTGTATCATTGAAAATACCTTATAATATATCGTAATATGCAGTGTCTCATTGAAAATACCTTATAACATAACGTAATATACAGTGTAACATTGAAAATACCTTATAATATAACGTACTATGCAGCGTATCAATGAAAATACCTTATAATATATCGTATTATGCAGTGTATCATTGAAAATACCTTATAATATAGCGTAATATGCAGTGTATCATTGAAAATACCTTATAATATAACGAAATATGCAGTGTAACATTGAAAATACCTTATAATATGTCGTAGTTTATCATTGAAAATACCTTATAATATAACGTAATATGCAGTGTATCATTGAAAATGCCTTATAATGTAACGTAATATGCAGTATATCATTGAAAATACCTTATAATATAGCGTAATATGCAGTGTATCATTGAAAATACCTTATAATATAACGAAATATGCAGTGTATCATTGAAAATACCTTATAATATGTCGTAGTTTATCATTGAAAATACCTTATAATATAACGTAATATGCAGTGTATCATTGAAAATGCCTTATAATGTAACGTAATATGGAGTGTTTCAATGAAAATACCTTATAATACAACGTAATATGCAGTGTATCATTGAAAATACCTAATAATATAACGTAATATGCAGTGTATCATTGAAAATACCTAATAATATAACGTACATTGCAGCGTATCACTGAAAATACCTTCTAATATATCGTAGTTTATCATTGAAAATACCTTATAATATAACGTAATATACAGTGTATCATTGAAAATACCTTATAATATAACGTAATATGCAGTGTATCATTGAAAGTACCTTATAATTCATAGTAGTTTATCATTGAAAATACCTTATAACATAACGTAATATACAGTGTAACATTGAAAATACCTTATAATATAACGTACTATGCAGCGTATCATTGAAAATACCTTATAATATATCGTAATATGCAGTGTATCATTGAAAATACCATATAATATAACGTAATATGCAGTGTATCATTGAAAATACCTTATATTATAACGTAATATGCAGTGTATCATTGAAAATACCTTGTAATATAACGTAATATGCAGTGTATCATTGAAAATACCTAATAATATAACGTACATTGCAGCGTATCACTGAAAATACCTTCTAATATATCGTAGTTTATCATTGAAAATACCTTATAATATAACGTAATATACAGTGTATCATTGAAAATACCTTATAATATAACGTAATATGCAGTTTATCATTGAAAAAACCTTATAACATAACGTAATATACAGTTTAACATTGAAAATACCTTATAATATAACGTACTATGCAGCGTATCATTGAAAATACCTTATAATATATCGTCATATGGAGTGTATCATTGAAAATACCATATAATATAACGTAATATGCAGTGTATCATTGAAAATACCTTATAATATAGCGTACTATGCAGTGTATCATTGAAAATACCTTATAATATAACGTAATTTGTAGTGTATCTTTGAAAATACCTTATAATATAACGTAATATGCAGTGTATAATTGAAAATAACTTATAATATAACGAAATAAGCAGTGTGTCATTGAAAAGACCTTGTAATATAACGTACATTGCAGCGTATCACTGAAAATACCTTCTAATATATCGTAGTTTATCATTGAAAATACCTTATAATATAACGTAATATACAGTGTAGCATTGAAAATACCTTATAATATAACGTAATATGCAGTGTATCATTTAAAATACCTTATAATATATAGTAGTTTATCATTGAAAATACCTTATAACATAACGTAATATACAGTGTAACATTGAAAATACCTTATAATATAACGTACTATGCAGCGTATCATTGAAATTACCTTATAATATATCGTAATATGCAGTGTATCATTGAAAATACCATATAATATAACGTAATATGCAGTGTATCATTGAAAATACCTTATAATATTTCGTAATTTGTAGTGTATCAGTGAAAATACCTTATAATATAACGGAATATGCAGAGTATCATTGAAAATACCTTATAATATAACGTAATATGCAGTGTATCATTGAAAATACCTTATAATATAACGGAATTTGTAGTGTATCATTGAAAATACCTTATAATATAACGTAATATGCAGTGTATCATTGAAAATACCTTATAATATAACGTAATATGCAGTGTATCATTGAAAATACCTTATAATATAGCGTAATATGCAGTATATCATTGAAAATACCTTATAATATAGCGTAATATGCAGTGTATCATTGAAAATACCTTATAATATAACGAAATATGCAGTGTATCATTGAAAATACCTTATAATATGTCGTAGTTTATCATTGAAAATACCTTATAATATAACGTAATATGCAGTGTATCATTGAAAATGCCTTATAATGTAACGTAATATGGAGTGTTTCAATGAAAATATCTTATAATACAACGTAATATGCAGTGTATCATTGAAAATACCTAATAATATAACGTAATATGCAGTGTATCATTGAAAATACCCAATAATATAACGTACATTGCAGCGTATCACTGAAAATACCTTCTAATATATCGTAGTTTATCATTGAAAATACCTTATAATATAACGTAATATACAGTGTATCATTGAAAATACCTTATAATATAACGTAATATGCAGTGTATCATTGAAAATACCTTATAATATATAGTAGTTTATCATTGAAAATACCTTATAACATAACGTAATATACAGTGTAACATTGAAAGTACCTTATAATATAACGTACTATGCAGCGTATCATTGAAAATACCTTATAATATATCGTAATATGCAGTGTATCATTGAAAATACCATATAATATAACGTAATATGCAGTGTATCATTGAAAATACCTTATATTATAACGTAATATGCAGTGTATCATTGAAAATACCTTGTAATATAACGTAATATGCAGTGTATCATTGAAAATACCTAATAATATAACGTACATTGCAGCGTATCACTGAAAATACCTTCTAATATATCGTAGTTTATCATTGAAAATACCTTATAATATAACGTAATATACAGTGTATCATTGAAAATACCTTATAATATAACGGTATTTGTAGTGTATCATTGAAAATACCTTATAATATAACGTAATATGCAGTGTATCGTTTAAAATACCTTATAATATATAGTAGTTTATCATTGAAAATACCTTATAACATAACGTAATATACAGTGTAACATTGAAAATACCTTATAATATAACGTACTATGCAGCGTATCATTGAAAATACCTTATAATATATCGTAATATGCAGTGTATCATTGAAAATACCATATAATATAACGTAATATGCAGTGTATCATTGAAAATGCCTTATAATGTAACGTAATATGGAGTGTTTCAATGAAAATACCTTATAATACAACGGAATATGCAGAGTATCATTGAAAATACCTTATAATATAACGTAATATGCAGTGTATCATTGAAAACACCTTATAATATAACGAAATATGCAGTGTATCATTGAAAATACCTTATAATATGTCGTAGTTTAACATTGAAAATACCTAATAATATAACGTAATATGCAGTGTATCATTGAAAATGCCTTATAGTGTAACGTAATTTGTAGTGTATCATTGAAAATACCTTATAATATAACGTAATATGCAGTGTATCATTGAAAATACCTTATAATATAACGTAATATGCAGTGTATCATTGAAAATACATTATAATATAACGTAATATGCAGTTTATCATTGAAAATACCTTATAATATAACGTAATATACAGTATAGCATTGAAAATACCTTATAATATAACGTAATATGCAGTGTATCATTTAAAATACCTTATAATATATAGTAGTTTATCATTGAAAATACCTTATAACATAACGTAATATACAGTGTAACATTGAAAATACCTTATAATATAACGTACTATGCAGCGTATCATTGAAAATACCTTATAATATATCGTAATATGCAGTGTATCATTGAAAATACCATATAATATAACGTAATATGCAGTGTATCATTGAAAATACCTTATAATATTTCGTAATTTGTAGTGTATCAGTGAAAATACCTTATAATATAACGGAATATGCAGTGTATCATTGAAAATACCTTATAATATAACGTAATATGCAGTGTATCATTGAAAATACCTTATAATATAACGGAATTTGTAGTGTATCATTGAAAATACCTTATAATATAACGAAATATGCAGTGTATCATTGAAAATACCTTATAATATGTCGTAGTTTATCATTGAAAATACCTTATAATATAACGTAATATGCAGTGTATCATTGAAAATGCCTTATAATGTAACGTAATATGGAGTGTTTCAATGAAAATACCTTATAATACAACGTAATATGCAGTGTATCATTGAAAATACCTAATAATATAACGTAATATGCAGTGTATCATTGAAAATACCTAATAATATAACGTACATTGCAGCGTATCACTGAAAATACCTTCTAATATATCGTAGTTTATCATTGAAAATACCTTATAATATAACGTAATATACAGTGTATCATTGAAAATACCTTATAATATAACGTAATATGCAGTGTATCATTGAAAAAACCTTATAATATATAGTAGTTTATCATTGAAAATACCTTATAACATAACGTAATATACAGTGTAACATTGAAAATACCTTATAATATAACGTACTATGCAGCGTATCATTGAAAATACCTTATAATATATCGTAATATGCAGTGTATCATTGAAAATACCATATAATATAACGTAATATGCAGTGTATCATTGAAAATGCCTTATAATGTAACGTAATATGGAGTGTTTCAATGAAAATACCTTATAATACACGGGAATATGCAGAGTATCATTGAAAATACCTTATAATATAACGTAATATGCAGTGTATCATTGAAAATACCTTATAATATATCGTAATATGCAGTGTATCATTGAAAATACCTTATAACATAACGTAATATACAGTGTAACATTGAAAATACCTTATAATATAACGTACTATGCAGCGTATCATTGAAAATACCTTATAATATATCGTATTATGCAGTGTATCATTGAAAATACCTTATAATATAACGTAATATGCAGTGTATCATTGAAAATACCTTATAATATAACGGAATTTGTAGTGTATCATTGAAAATACCTTATAATATAACGTAATATGCAGTGTACAATTGAAAATACCTTATAATATATCGTTTTATGCAATGTATCATTGAAAATACCTTATAATATTTCGTAATTTGTAGTGTATCATTGAAAATACCTTATAATATAACGTACATTGCAGCGTATCACTGAAAATACCTTCTAATATATCGTAGTTTATCATTGAAAATACCTTATAATATAACGTAATATACAGTGTAGCATTGAAAATACCTTATAATATAACGTAATATGCAGTGTATCATTTAAAATACCTTATAATATATAGTAGTTTATCATTGAAAATACCTTATAACATAACGTAATATACAGTGTAACATTGAAAATACCTTATAATATAACGTACTATGCAGCGTATCATTGAAAATACCTTATAATATATCGTAATATGCAGTGTATCATTGAAAATACCATATAATATAACGTAATATGCAGTGTATCATTGAAAATGCCTTATAATGTAACGTAATATGGAGTGTTTCAATGAAAATACCTTATAATACAACGGAATATGCAGAGTATCATTGAAAATACCTTATAATATAACGTAATATGCAGTGTATCATTGAAAATACCTTATAATATATCGTAATATGCAGTGTATCATTGAAAATACCTTATCACATAACGTAATATACAGTGTAACATTGAAAATACCTTATAATATAACGTACTATGCAGCGTATCATTGAAAATACCTTATAATATATCGTATTATGCAGTGTATCATTGAAAATACCTTATAATATAGCGTAATATGCAGTGTATCATTGAAAATACCTTATAATATAACGAAATATGCAGTGTAACATTGAAAATACCTTATAATATGTCGTAGTTTATCATTGAAAATACCTTATAATATAACGTAATATGCAGTGTATCATTGAAAATGCCATATAATGTAACGTAATATGGAGTGTTTCAATGAAAATACCTTATAATATAACGTAATATGCAGTGTATCATTGAAAATACCTTATAATATAACGTAATATGCAGTGTATCATTGAAAATACCTTATAATATAGCGTAATATGCAGTATATCATTGAAAATACCTTATAATATAGCGTAATATGCAGTGTATCATTGAAAATACCTTATAATATAACGAAATATGCAGTGTATCATTGAAAATACCTTATAATATGTCGTAGTTTATCATTGAAAATACCTTATAATATAACGTAATATGCAGTGTATCATTGAAAATGCCTTATAATGTAACGTAATATGGAGTGTTTCAATGAAAATACCTTATAATACAACGTAATATGCAGTGTATCATTGAAAATACCTAATAATATAACGTAATATGCAGTGTATCATTGAAAATACCTAATAATATAACGTACATTGCAGCGTATCACTGAAAATACCTTCTAATATATCGTAGTTTATCATTGAAAATACCTTATAATATAACGTAATATACAGTGTATCATTGAAAATACCTTATAATATAACGTAATATGCAGTGTATCATTGAAAAAACCTTATAATATATAGTAGTTTATCATTGAAAATACCTTATAACATAACGTAATATACAGTGTAACATTGAAAATACCTTATAATATAACGTACTATGCAGCGTATCATTGAAAATACCTTCTAATATATCGTAGTTTATCATTGAAAATACCTTATAATATAACGTAATATACAGTGTATCATTGAAAATACCTTATAATATATCGTAATATGCAGTGTATCATTGAAAATACCATATAATATAACGTAATATGCAGTGTATCATTGAAAATGCCTTATAATGTAACGTAATATGGAGTGTTTCAATGAAAATACCTTATAATACAACGGAATATGCAGAGTATCATTGAAAATACCTTATAATATAACGTAATATGCAGTGTATCATTGAAAATACCTTATAATATATCGTAATATGCAGTGTATCATTGAAAATACCTTATAACATAACGTAATATACAGTGTAACATTGAAAATACCTTATAATATAACGTACTATGCAGCGTATCATTGAAAATACCTTATAATATATCGTATTATGCAGTGTATCATTGAAAATACCTTATAATATAGCGTAATATGCAGTGTATCATTGAAAATACCTTATAATATAACGAAATATGCAGTGTAACATTGAAAATACCTTATAATATGTCGTAGTTTATCATTGAAAATACCTTATAATATAACGTAATATGCAGTGTATCATTGAAAATGCCTTATAATGTAACGTAATATGGAGTGTTTCAATGAAAATACCTTATAATATAACGTAATATGCAGTGTATCATTGAAAATACCTAATAATATAACGTACATTGCAGCGTATCACTGAAAATACCTTCTAATATATCGTAGTTTATCATTGAAAATACCTTATAATATATAGTAGTTTATCATTGAAAATACCTTATAACATAACGTAATATACAGTGTAACATTGAAAATACCTTATAATATAACGTATTATGCAGCGTATTATTGAAAATACCTTATAATATAGCGTAATATGCAGTGTATCATTGAAAATACCTTATAATATAACGTAATATGCAGTGTATCATAGAAAATACCATGTAATATAACGTAATATACAGTGTATCATTGAAAATACCTTATAATATAACGTAATATGCAGTGTATCATTGAAAATACCTTATAATATATCGTAGTTTATCATTGAAAATACCTTATAATATAACGTAATATGCAGTGTATCATTGGAAATAACTTATAATATGACGTAATATGGAGTGTATCATTGAAAATACCTTATAATATATCGTAGTTTATCATTGAAAATTCCTTATAATATAACGTAATATGCAGTGTATCATTGGCAATACCATATAATATGACGTAATATGCAGTGTATCATTGAAAATACCTTATAATATAACGTAATATGCAGTGTATCATTGAAAATACCTTATAATATAGCGTAATATGCAGTATATCATTGAAAATACCTTATAATATAGCGTAATATGCAGTGTATCATTGAAAATACCTTATAATATGTCGTAGTTTATCATTGAAAATACCTTATAATATAACGTAATATGCAGTGTATCATTGAAAATGCCTTATAATGTAACGTAATATGGAGTGTTTCAATGAAAATACCTTATAATACAACGTAATATGCAGTGTATCATTGAAAATACCTAATAATATAACGTAATATGCAGTGTATCATTGAAAATACCATATAATATAACGTAATATGCAGTGTATCATTGAAAATGCCTTATAATGTAACGTAATATGGAGTGTTTCAATGAAAATACCTTATAATACAACGGAATATGCAGAGTATCATTGAAAATACCTTATAATATAACGTAATATGCAGTGTATCATTGAAAACACCTTATAATATAACGAAATATGCAGTGTATCATTGAAAATACCTTATAATATGTCGTAGTTTAACATTGAAAATACCTAATAATATAACGTAATATGCAGTGTATCATTGAAAATGCCTTATAGTGTAACGTAATTTGTAGTGTATCATTGAAAATACCTTATAATATAACGTAATATGCAGTGTATCATTGAAAATACCTTATAATATAACGTAATATGCAGTGTATCATTGAAAATACATTATAATATAACGTAATATGCAGTTTATCATTGAAAATACCTTATAATATAACGGAATTTGTAGTGTATCATTGAAAATACCTTATAATATAACGTAATATGCAGTGTATCATTGAAAATACCTTATAATATATCGTATTATGCAATGTATCATTGAAAATACCTTATAATATAACGTAATATGCAGTGTATCATTGAAAATACCTTATAATATAGCGTAATATGCAGTATATCATTGAAAATACCTTATAATATTGCGTAATATGCAGTGTATCATTGAAAATACCTTATAATATAACGAAATATGCAGTGTATCATTGAAAATACCTTATAATATGTCGTAGTTTATCATTGAAAATACCTTATAATATAACGTAATATGCAGTGTATCATTGAAAATGCCTTATAATGTAACGTAATATGGAGTGTTTCAATGAAAATACCTTATAATACAACGTAATATGCAGTGTATCATTGAAAATACCTAATAATATAACGTAATATGCAGTGTATCATTGAAAATACATTATAATATAACGTAATATGCAGTGTATCATTGAAAATACCTTATAATATAACGGAATTTGTAGTGTATCATTGAAAATACCTTATAATATAACGTAATATGCAGTGTATCATTGAAAATACCTTATAATATATCGTATTATGCAATGTATCATTGAAAATACCTTATAATATAACGTAATATGCAGTGTATCATTGAAAATACCTTATAATATATAGTAGTTTATCATTGAAAATACCTTATAACATAACGTAATATACAGTGTAACATTGAAAATACCTTATAATATAACGTACTATGCAGCGTATCATTGAAAATACCTTATAATATATCGTAATATGCAGTGTATCATTGAAAATACCATATAATATAACGTAATATGCAGTGTATCATTGAAAATGCCTTATAATGTAACGTAATATGGAGTGTTTCAATGAAAATACCTTATAATACAACGGAATATGCAGAGTATCATTGAAAATACCTTATAATATAACGTAATATGCAGTGTATCATTGAAAATACCTTATAATATATCGTAATATGCAGTGTATCATTGAAAATACCTTATAACATAACGTAATATACAGTGTAACATTGAAAATACCTTATAATATAACGTACTATGCAGCGTATCATTGAAAATACCTTATAATATATCGTATTATGCAGTGTATCATTGAAAATACCTTATAATATAGCGTAATATGCAGTGTATCATTGAAAATACCTTATAATATAACGAAATATGCAGTGTAACATTGAAAATACCTTATAATATGTCGTAGTTTATCATTGAAAATACCTTATAATATAACGTAATATGCAGTGTATCATTGAAAATGCCTTATAATGTAACGTAATATGGAGTGTTTCAATGAAAATACCTTATAATACAACGTAATATGCAGTGTATCATTGAAAATACCTAATAATATAACGTAATATGCAGTGTATCATTGAAAATACCTAATAATATAACGTACATTGCAGCGTATCACTGAAAATACCTTATAATATATAGTAGTTTATCATTGAAAATACCTTATAACATAACGTAATATACAGTGTAACATTGAAAATACCTTATAATATAACGTATTATGCAGCGTATTATTGAAAATACCTTATAATATAACGTAATATGCAGTGTATCATTGAAAATACCTTATAATATAACGTAATATGCAGTGTATCATTGAAAATACCTTATAATATAGCGTAATATGCAGTATATCATTGAAAATACCTTATAATATAGCGTAATATGCAGTGTATCATTGAAAATACCTTATAATATAACGAAATATGCAGTGTATCATTGAAAATACCTTATAATATGTCGTAGTTTATCATTGAAAATACCTTATAATATAACGTAATATGCAGTGTATCATTGAAAATGCCTTATAATGTAACGTAATATGGAGTGTTTCAATGAAAATACCTTATAATACAACGTAATATGCAGTGTATCATTGAAAATACCTAATAATATAACGTAATATGCAGCGTATCATTGAAAATACCTAATAATATAACGTACATTGCAGCGTATCACTGAAAATACCTTCTAATATATCGTAGTTTATCATTGAAAATACCTTATAATATAACGTAATATACAGTGTATCATTGAAAATACCTTATAATATAGCGTAATATGCAGTGTATCATTGAAAATACCTTATAATATAACGAAATATGCAGTGTATCATTGAAAATACCTTATAATATATCGTAATATGCAGTGTATCATTGAAAATACCTTATAATATAACGTAATATGCAGTGTATCATTGAAAATACCTTATAATATAGCGTACTATGCAGTGTATCATTGAAAATACCTTATAATATAACGTAATATGCAGTGTATCATTGAAAATACCTTATAATATAACGTAATATGCAGTGTATCATTGAAAATACCTTATAATATAGCGTAATATGCAGTATATCATTGAAAATACCTTATAATATAGCGTAATATGCAGTGTATCATTGAAAATACCTTATAATATAACGAAATATGCAGTGTATCATTGAAAATACCTTATAATATGTCGTAGTTTATCATTGAAAATACCTTGTAATATAACGTAATATGCAGTGTATCATTGAAAATGCCTTATAATGTAACGTAATATGGAGTGTTTCAATGAAAATACCTTATAATACAACGTAATATGCAGTGTATCATTGAAAATACCTAATAATATAACGTAATATGCAGTGTATCATTGAAAATACCTTCTAATATATCGTAGTTTATCATTGAAAATACCTTATAATATAACGTAATATGCAGTGTATCATTGAAAATACCTTATAATATAACGTAATATGCAGTGTGTCATTGAAAATACCTTATAATATATAGTAGTTTATCATTGAAAATACCTTATAACATAACGTAATATACAGTGTAACATTGAAAATACCTTATAATATAACGTACTATGCAGCGTATCATTGAAAATACCTTATAATATATCGTAATATGCAGTGTATCATTGAAAATACCATATAATATAACGTAATATGCAGTGTATCATTGAAAATACCTTATATTATAACGTAATATGCAGTGTATCATTGAAAATACCTTGTAATATAACGTAATATGCAGTGTATCATTGAAAATACCTTATAATATAACGTAATATACAGTGTATCATTGAAAATACCTTATAATATAGCGTACTATGCAGTGTATCATTGAAAATACCTTATAATATAACGTAATATGCAGTGTATCATTGAAAATACCATATAATATAACGTAATATGCAGTGTATCATTGAAAATACCTTATATTATAACGTAATATGCAGTGTATCATTGAAAATACCTTGTAATATAACGTAATATGCAGTGTATCATTGAAAATACCTTATAATATAACGAAATATGCAGTGTATCACTGAAAATACCTTATAATATAGCGTAATATGCAGTGTATCATTGAAAATACCTTATAATATATCGTAGTTTATCATTGAAAATGCCTTATAATGAAACGGAATATGCAGTGTATCATTGAAAATACCTTATAATATAACGTAATATGCATTGTATCATTGAAAATTCCTTATAATATAACGTAATTTGCAGTGTATCAATGAAAATACCTTATAATATAACGTGATATGCAATGTATCATTGAAAATAGCTTATAATATAACGTAATTTGTAGTGTATCATTGAAAATACCTTATAATATACCGTAATATGCAGTGTATCATTGAAAATAACTTATAATATAACGAAATAAGCAGTGTGTCATTGAAAAGACCTTGTAATATAACGAAATATGCAGTGTATCATTGAAAATACCTTATAATATGTCGTAGTTTAACATTGAAAATACATAATAATATAACGTAATATGCAGTGTATCATTGAAAATACCTTATAATATAACGAAATATGCAGTGTATCATTGAAAATACCTTATAATATGTCGTAGTTTATCATTGAAAATACCTTATAATATAACGTAATATGCAGTGTATCATTGAAAATGCCTTATAATGTAACGTAATATGGAGTGTTTCAATGAAAATACCTTATAATACAACGTAATATGCAGTGTATCATTGAAAATACCTAATAATATAACGTAATATGCAGTGTATCATTGAAAATACCTTCTAATATATCGTAGTTTATCATTGAAAATACCTTATAATATAACGTAATATACAGTGTATCATTGAAAATACCTTATAATATAACGTAATATGCAGTGTGTCATTGAAAATACCTTATAATATATAGTAGTTTATCATTGAAAATACCTTATAACATAACGTAATATACAGTGTAACATTGAAAATACCTTATAATATAACGTACTATGCAGCGTATCATTGAAAATACCTTATAATATATCGTAATATGCAGTGTATCATTGAAAATACCATATAATATAACGTAATATGCAGTGTATCATTGAAAATACCTTATATTATAACGTAATATGCAGTGTATCATTGAAAATACCTTGTAATATAACGTAAGATGCAGTGTATCATTGAAAATACCTTATAATATAACGTAATATACAGTGTATCATTGAAAATACCTTATAATATAGCGTACTATGCAGTGTATCATTGAAAATACCTTATAATATAACGTAATATGCAGTGTATCATTGAAAATACCATATAATATAACGTAATATGCAGTGTATCATTGAAAATACCTTATATTATAACGTAATATGCAGTGTATCATTGAAAATACCTTGTAATATAACGTAATATGCAGTGTATCATTGAAAATACCTTATAATATAACGAAATATGCAGTGTATCACTGAAAATACCTTATAATATAGCGTAATATGCAGTGTATCATTGAAAATACCTTATAATATATCGTAGTTTATCATTGAAAATGCCTTATAATGAAACGGAATATGCAGTGTATCATTGAAAATACCTTATAATATAACGTAATATGCATTGTATCATTGAAAATTCCTTATAATATAACGTAATTTGCAGTGTATCAATGAAAATACCTTATAATATAACGTGATATGCAATGTATCATTGAAAATAGCTTATAATATAACGTAATTTGTAGTGTATCTTTGAAAATACCTTATAATATACCGTAATATGCAGTGTATCATTGAAAATAACTTATAATATAACGAAATAAGCAGTGTGTCATTGAAAAGACCTTGTAATATAACGAAATATGCAGTGTATCATTGAAAATACCTTATAATATGTCGTAGTTTAACATTGAAAATACATAATAATATAACGTAATATGCAGTGTATCATAGAAAATAACTTATAATATAACGAAATATGCAGTGTATCACTGAAAATACCTTCTAATATATCGTAGTTTATCATTGAAAATACCTTATAATATAACGTACTATGCAGCGTATCATTGAAAATACCTTATAATATATCGTAATATGCAGTGTATCATTGAAAATACCATATAATATAACGTAATATGCAGTGTATCATTGAAAATACCTTATAACATAACGTAATATACAGTGTATCATTGAAAATACCTTATAATATAGCGTAATATGCAGTGTATCATTGAAAATACCTTATAATATAACGAAATATGCAGTGTATCATTGAAAATACCTTATAATATATCGTAATATGCAGTGTATCATTGAAAATACCATATAATATAACGTAATATGCAGTGTATCATTGAAAATACCTTATAATATAGCGTACTATGCAGTGTATCATTGAAAATACCTTATAATATAACGTAATATGCAGTGTATCATTGAAAATACCTTATAATATAACGTAATATGCAGTGTATCATTGAAAATACCTTATAATATAGCGTAATATGCAGTATATCATTGAAAATACCTTATAATATAGCGTAATATGCAGTGTATCATTGAAAATACCTTATAATATAACGAAATATGCAGTGTATCATTGAAAATACCTTATAATATGTCGTAGTTTATCATTGAAAATACCTTGTAATATAACGTAATATGCAGTGTATCATTGAAAATGCCTTATAATGTAACGTAATATGGAGTGTTTCAATGAAAATACCTTATAATACAACGTAATATGCAGTGTATCATTGAAAATACCTAATAATATAACGTAATATGCAGTGTATCATTGAAAATACCTTCTAATATATCGTAGTTTATCATTGAAAATACCTTATAATATAACGTAATATACAGTGTATCATTGAAAATACCTTATAATATAACGTAATATGCAGTGTGTCATTGAAAATACCTTATAATATATAGTAGTTTATCATTGAAAATACCTTATAACATAACGTAATATACAGTGTAACATTGAAAATACCTTATAATATAACGTACTATGCAGCGTATCATTGAAAATACCTTATAATATATCGTAATATGCAGTGTATCATTGAAAATACCATATAATATAACGTAATATGCAGTGTATCATTGAAAATACCTTATATTATAACGTAATATGCAGTGTATCATTGAAAATACCTTGTAATATAACGTAATATGCAGTGTATCATTGAAAATACCTTATAATATAACGTAATATACAGTGTATCATTGAAAATACCTTATAATATAGCGTACTATGCAGTGTATCATTGAAAATACCTTATAATATAACGTAATATGCAGTGTATCATTGAAAATACCATATAATATAACGTAATATGCAGTGTATCATTGAAAATACCTTATATTATAACGTAATATGCAGTGTATCATTGAAAATACCTTGTAATATAACGTAATATGCAGTGTATCATTGAAAATACCTTATAATATAACGTAATATGCAGTGTATCACTGAAAATACCTTATAATATAGCGTAATATGCAGTGTATCATTGAAAATACCTTATAATATATCGTAGTTTATCATTGAAAATGCCTTATAATGAAACGGAATATGCAGTGTATCATTGAAAATACCTTATAATATAACGTAATATGCATTGTATCATTGAAAATTCCTTATAATATAACGTAATTTGCAGTGTATCAATGAAAATACCTTATAATATAACGTGATATGCAATGTATCATTGAAAATAGCTTATAATATAACGTAATTTGTAGTGTATCTTTGAAAATACCTTATAATATACCGTAATATGCAGTGTATCATTGAAAATAACTTATAATATAACGAAATAAGCAGTGTGTCATTGAAAAGACCTTGTAATATAACGAAATATGCAGTGTATCATTGAAAATACCTTATAATATGTCGTAGTTTAACATTGAAAATACATAATAATATAACGTAATATGCAGTGTATCATTGAAAATACCTTATAATATAACGAAATATGCAGTGTATCATTGAAAATACCTTATAATATGTCGTAGTTTATCATTGAAAATACCTTATAATATAACGTAATATGCAGTGTATCATTGAAAATGCCTTATAATGTAACGTAATATGGAGTGTTTCAATGAAAATACCTTATAATACAACGTAATATGCAGTGTATCATTGAAAATACCTAATAATATAACGTAATATGCAGTGTATCATTGAAAATACCTTCTAATATATCGTAGTTTATCATTGAAAATACCTTATAATATAACGTAATATACAGTGTATCATTGAAAATACCTTATAATATAACGTAATATGCAGTGTGTCATTGAAAATACCTTATAATATATAGTAGTTTATCATTGAAAATACCTTATAACATAACGTAATATACAGTGTAACATTGAAAATACCTTATAATATAACGTACTATGCAGCGTATCATTGAAAATACCTTATAATATATCGTAATATGCAGTGTATCATTGAAAATACCATATAATATAACGTAATATGCAGTGTATCATTGAAAATACCTTATATTATAACGTAATATGCAGTGTATCATTGAAAATACCTTGTAATATAACGTAAGATGCAGTGTATCATTGAAAATACCTTATAATATAACGTAATATACAGTGTATCATTGAAAATACCTTATAATATAGCGTACTATGCAGTGTATCATTGAAAATACCTTATAATATAACGTAATATGCAGTGTATCATTGAAAATACCATATAATATAACGTAATATGCAGTGTATCATTGAAAATACCTTATATTATAACGTAATATGCAGTGTATCATTGAAAATACCTTGTAATATAACGTAATATGCAGTGTATCATTGAAAATACCTTATAATATAACGAAATATGCAGTGTATCACTGAAAATACCTTATAATATAGCGTAATATGCAGTGTATCATTGAAAATACCTTATAATATATCGTAGTTTATCATTGAAAATGCCTTATAATGAAACGGAATATGCAGTGTATCATTGAAAATACCTTATAATATAACGTAATATGCATTGTATCATTGAAAATTCCTTATAATATAACGTAATTTGCAGTGTATCAATGAAAATACCTTATAATATAACGTGATATGCAATGTATCATTGAAAATAGCTTATAATATAACGTAATTTGTAGTGTATCTTTGAAAATACCTTATAATATACCGTAATATGCAGTGTATCATTGAAAATAACTTATAATATAACGAAATAAGCAGTGTGTCATTGAAAAGACCTTGTAATATAACGAAATATGCAGTGTATCATTGAAAATACCTTATAATATGTCGTAGTTTAACATTGAAAATACATAATAATATAACGTAATATGCAGTGTATCATAGAAAATAACTTATAATATAACGAAATATGCAGTGTATCACTGAAAATACCTTCTAATATATCGTAGTTTATCATTGAAAATACCTTATAATATAACGTACTATGCAGCGTATCATTGAAAATACCTTATAATATATCGTAATATGCAGTGTATCATTGAAAATACCATATAATATAACGTAATATGCAGTGTATCATTGAAAATACCTTATAACATAACGTAATATACAGTGTAACATTGAAAATACCTTATAATATAACGTACTATGCAGCGTATCATTGAAAATACCTTATAATATATCGTAATATGCAGTGTATCATTGAAAATACCATATAATATAACGTAATATGCAGTGTATCATTGAAAATACCTTATATTATAACGTAATATGCAGTGTATCATTGAAAATACCTTGTAATATAACGTAATATGCAGTGTATCATTGAAAATACCTAATAATATCACGTACATTGCAGCGTATCACTGAAAATACCTTCTAATATATCGTAGTTTATCATTGAAAATACCTTATAATATAACGTAATATACAGTGTATCATTGAAAATACCTTATAATATAACGTAATATGCAGTTTATCATTGAAAATACCTTATAATATATAGTAGTTTATCATTGAAAATACCTTATAACATAACGTAATATACAGTGTAACATTGAAAATACCTTATAATATAACGTACTATGCAGCGTATCATTGAAAATACCTTATAATATATCGTAATATGCAGTGTATCATTGAAAATACCTTATAACATAACGTAATATGCAGTGTATCATTGAAAATACCTTATATTATAACGTAATATGCAGTGTATCATTGAAAATACCTTGTAATATAACGTAATATGCAGTGTATCATTGAAAATACCTTATAATATAACGTAATATACAGTGTATCATTGAAAATACCTTATAATATAGCTTACTATGCAGTGTATCATTGAAAATACCTTATAATATAACGTTATATGCAGTGTATCATTGAAAATACCTTATAATATATAGTAGTTTATCATTGAAAATACCTTATAACAAAACGTAATATACAGTGTAACATTGAAAATACCTTATAATATAACGTACTATGCAGCGTATCATTGAAAATACCTTATAATATATCGTAATATGCAGTGTATCATTGAAAATACCATATAATATAACGTAATATGCAGTGTATCATTGAAAATACCTTATATTATAACGTAATATGCAGTGTATCATTGAAAATACCTTATAATATAACGTAATATGCAATGTATCATTGAAAATACCTTATAATATATAGTAGTTTATCATTGAAAATACCTTATAACATAACGTAATATACAGTGTAACATTGAAAATACCTTCTAATATATCGTAGTTTATCATTGAAAATACCTTATAATATAACGAAATATGCAGTGTATCATTGAAAATACCTTATAATATGTCGTAGTTTATCATTGAAAATACCTTATAATATAACGTAATATGCAGTGTATCATTGAAAATGCTATAATGTAACGTAATATGGAGTGTTTCAATGAAAATACCTTATAATACAACGTAATATGCAGTGTATCATTGAAAATACCTATTAATATAACGTAATATGCAGTGTATCATTGAAAATACCTAATAATATAACGTACATTGCAGCGTATCACTGAAAATACCTTCTAATATATCGTAGTTTATCATTGAAAATACCTTATAATATAACGTAATATACAGTGTATCATTGAAAATACCTTATAATATAACGTAATATGCAGTTTATCATTGAAAATACCTTATAATATATAGTAGTTTATCATTGAAAATACCTTATAACATAACGTAATATACAGTGTAACATTGAAACTACCTTATAATATAACGTACTATGCAGCGTATCATTGAAAATACCTTATAATATATCGTAATATGCAGTGTATCATTGAAAATACCATATAATATAACGTAATATGCAGTGTATCATTGAAAATACCTTATATTATAACGTAATATGCAGTGTATCATTGAAAATACCTTGTAATATAACGTAATATGCAGTGTATCATTGAAAATACCTTATAATATAGCGTACTATGCAGTGTATCATTGAAAATACCTTATAATATAACGTAATATGCAGTGTATCATTGAAAATACCTTATAATATAACGTAATATGCAGTGTATCATTGAAAATACCTTATAATATAGCGTAATATGCAGTATATCATTGAAAATACCTTATAATATAGCGTAATATGCAGTGTATCATTGAAAATACCTTATAATATAACGAAATATGCAGTGTATCATTGAAAATACCTTATAATATGTCGTAGTTTATCATTGAAAATACCTTATAATATAACGTAATATGCAGTGTATCATTGAAAATGCCTTATAATGTAACGTAATATGGAGTGTTTCAATGAAAATACCTTATAATACAACGTAATATGCAGTGTATCATTGAAAACACCTAATAATATAACGTAATATGCAGTGTATCATTGAAAATACCTTCTAATATATCGTAGTTTATCATTGAAAATACCTTATAATATAACGTAATATACAGTGTATCATTGAAAATACCTTATAATATAACGTAATATGCAGTGTGTCATTGAAAATACCTTATAATATATAGTAGTTTATCATTGAAAATACCTTATAACATAACGTAATATACAGTGTAACATTGAAAATACCTTATAATATAACGTACTATGCAGCGTATCATTGAAAATACCTTATAATATATCGTAATATGCAGTGTATCATTGAAAATACCATATAATATAACGTAATATGCAGTGTATCATTGAAAATACCATATAATATAACGTAATATGCAGTGTATCATTGAAAATACCTTATAACATAACGTAATATACAGTGTAACATTGAAAATACCTTATAATATAACGTACTATGCAGCGTATCATTGAAAATACCTTATAATATATCGTAATATGCAGTGTATCATTGAAAATACCATATAATATAACGTAATATGCAGTGTATCATTGAAAATACCTTATATTATAACGTAATATGCAGTGTATCATTGAAAATACCTTGTAATATAACGTAATATGCAGTGTATCATTGAAAATACCTAATAATATCACGTACATTGCAGCGTATCACTGAAAATACCTTCTAATATATCGTAGTTTATCATTGAAAATACCTTATAATATAACGTAATATACAGTGTATCATTGAAAATACCTTATAATATAACGTAATATGCAGTTTATCATTGAAAATACCTTATAATATATAGTAGTTTATCATTGAAAATACCTTATAACATAACGTAATATACAGTGTAACATTGAAAATACCTTATAATATAACGTACTATGCAGCGTATCATTGAAAATACCTTATAATATATCGTAATATGCAGTGTATCATTGAAAATACCTTATAACATAACGTAATATGCAGTGTATCATTGAAAATACCTTATATTATAACGTAATATGCAGTGTATCATTGAAAATACCTTGTAATATAACGTAATATGCAGTGTATCATTGAAAATACCTTATAATATAACGTAATATACAGTGTATCATTGAAAATACCTTATAATATAGCTTACTATGCAGTGTATCATTGAAAATACCTTATAATATAACGTTATATGCAGTGTATCATTGAAAATACCTTATAATATATAGTAGTTTATCATTGAAAATACCTTATAACAAAACGTAATATACAGTGTAACATTGAAAATACCTTATAATATAACGTACTATGCAGCGTATCATTGAAAATACCTTATAATATATCGTAATATGCAGTGTATCATTGAAAATACCATATAATATAACGTAATATGCAGTGTATCATTGAAAATACCTTATATTATAACGTAATATGCAGTGTATCATTGAAAATACCTTATAATATAACGTAATATGCAATGTATCATTGAAAATACCTTATAATATATAGTAGTTTATCATTGAAAATACCTTATAACATAACGTAATATACAGTGTAACATTGAAAATGCCTTCTAATATATCGTAGTTTATCATTGAAAATACCTTATAATATAACGAAATATGCAGTGTATCATTGAAAATACCTTATAATATGTCGTAGTTTATCATTGAAAATACCTTATAATATAACGTAATATGCAGTGTATCATTGAAAATGCTATAATGTAACGTAATATGGAGTGTTTCAATGAAAATACCTTATAATACAACGTAATATGCAGTGTATCATTGAAAATACCTATTAATATAACGTAATATGCAGTGTATCATTGAAAATACCTAATAATATAACGTACATTGCAGCGTATCACTGAAAATACCTTCTAATATATCGTAGTTTATCATTGAAAATACCTTATAATATAACGTAATATACAGTGTATCATTGAAAATACCTTATAATATAACGTAATATGCAGTTTATCATTGAAAATACCTTATAATATATAGTAGTTTATCATTGAAAATACCTTATAACATAACGTAATATACAGTGTAACATTGAAACTACCTTATAATATAACGTACTATGCAGCGTATCATTGAAAATACCTTATAATATATCGTAATATGCAGTGTATCATTGAAAATACCATATAATATAACGTAATATGCAGTGTATCATTGAAAATACCTTATATTATAACGTAATATGCAGTGTATCATTGAAAATACCTTGTAATATAACGTAATATGCAGTGTATCATTGAAAATACCTTATAATATAACGTAATATACAGTGTATCATTGAAAATACCTTATAATATAGCTTACTATGCAGTGTATCATTGAAAATACCTTATAATATAACGTTATATGCAGTGTATCATTGAAAATACCTTATAATATAACGAAATATGCAGTGTATCATTGAAAATACCTTATAATATAGCGTAATATGCAGTATATCATTGAAAATACCTTATAATATAGCGTAATATGCAGTGTATCATTGAAAATACCTTATAATATAACGAAATATGCAGTGTATCATTGAAAATACCTTATAATATGTCGTAGTTTATCATTGAAAATACCTTATAATATAACGTAATATGCAGTGTATCATTGAAAATGCCTTATAATGTAACGTAATATGGAGTGTTTCAATGAAAATACCTTATAATACAACGTAATATGCAGTGTATCATTGAAAATACCTAATAATATAACGTAATATGCAGCGTATCATTGAAAATACCTAATAATATAACGTACATTGCAGCGTATCACTGAAAATACCTTCTAATATATCGTAGTTTATCATTGAAAATACCTTATAATATAACGTAATATACAGTGTATCATTGAAAATACCTTATAATATAGCGTAATATGCAGTGTATCATTGAAAATACCTTATAATATAACGAAATATGCAGTGTATCATTGAAAATACCTTATAATATATCGTAATATGCAGTGTATCATTGAAAATACCATATAATATAACGTAATATGCAGTGTATCATTGAAAATACCTTATAATATAGCGTACTATGCAGTGTATCATTGAAAATACCTTATAATATAACGTAATATGCAGTGTATCATTGAAAATACCTTATAATATAACGTAATATGCAGTGTATCATTGAAAATACCTTATAATATAGCGTAATATGCAGTATATCATTGAAAATACCTTATAATATAGCGTAATATGCAGTGTATCATTGAAAATACCTTATAATATAACGAAATATGCAGTGTATCATTGAAAATACCTTATAATATGTCGTAGTTTATCATTGAAAATACCTTATAATATAACGTAATATGCAGTGTATCATTGAAAATGCCTTATAATGTAACGTAATATGGAGTGTTTCAATGAAAATACCTTATAATACAACGTAATATGCAGTGTATCATTGAAAACACCTAATAATATAACGTAATATGCAGTGTATCATTGAAAATACCTTCTAATATATCGTAGTTTATCATTGAAAATACCTTATAATATAACGTAATATACAGTGTATCATTGAAAATACCTTATAATATAACGTAATATGCAGTGTGTCATTGAAAATACCTTATAATATATAGTAGTTTATCATTGAAAATACCTTATAACATAACGTAATATACAGTGTAACATTGAAAATACCTTATAATATAACGTACTATGCAGCGTATCATTGAAAATACCTTATAATATATCGTAATATGCAGTGTATCTATGAAAATACCATATAATATAACGTAATATGCAGTGTATCATTGAAAATACCTTATATTATAACGTAATATGCAGTGTATCATTGAAAATACCTTGTAATATAACGTAATATGCAGTGTATCATTGAAAATACCTTATAATATAACGTAATATACAGTGTATCATTGAAAATACCTTATAATATAGCGTACTATGCAGTGTATCATTGAAAATACCTTATAATATAACGTAATATGCAGTGTATCATTGAAAATACCATATAATATAACGTAATATGCAGTGTATCATTGAAAATACCTTATATTATAACGTAATATGCAGTGTATCATTGAAAATACCTTGTAATATAACGTAATATGCAGTGTATCATTGAAAATACCTTATAATATAACGAAATATGCAGTGTATCACTGAAAATACCTTATAATATAGCGTAATATGCAGTGTATCATTGAAAATACCTTATAATATATCGTAGTTTATCATTGAAAATGCCTTATAATGAAACGGAATATGCAGTGTATCATTGAAAATACCTTATAATATAACGTAATATGCATTGTATCATTGAAAATTCCTTATAATATAACGTAATTTGCAGTGTATCAATGAAAATACCTTATAATATAACGTGATATGCAATGTATCATTGAAAATAGCTTATAATATAACGTAATTTGTAGTGTATCTTTGAAAATACCTTATAATATACCGTAATATGCAGTGTATCATTGAAAATAACTTATAATATAACGAAATAAGCAGTGTGTCATTGAAAAGACCTTGTAATATAACGAAATATGCAGTGTATCATTGAAAATACCTTATAATATGTCGTAGTTTAACATTGAAAATACATAATAATATAACGTAATATGCAGTGTATCATAGAAAATAACTTATAATATAACGAAATATGCAGTGTATCACTGAAAATACCTTCTAATATATCGTAGTTTATCATTGAAAATACCTTATAATATAACGTACTATGCAGCGTATCATTGAAAATACCTTATAATATATCGTAATATGCAGTGTATCATTGAAAATACCATATAATATAACGTAATATGCAGTGTATCATTGCAAATACCTAATAATATAACGTAATATGCAGTGTATCATTGAAAATACCTAATAATATAACGTACATTGCAGCGTATCACTGAAAATACCTTCTAATATATCGTAGTTTATCATTGAAAATACCTTATAATATAACGTAATATACACTGTATCATTGAAAATACCTTATAATATAACGTAATATGCAGTGTATCATTGAAAATACCTTATAATATATAGTAGTTTATCATTGAAAATACCTTATAACATAACGTAATATACAGTGTAACATTGAAAATACCTTATAATATAACGTACTATGCAGCGTATCATTGAAAATACCTTATAATATATCGTAATATGCAGTGTATCATTGAAAATACCATATAATATAACGTAATATGCAGTGTATCATTGAAAATACCTTATATTATAACGTAATATGCAGTGTATCAATGAAAATACCTTGTAATATAACGTAATATGCAGTGTATCATTGAAAATACCTTATAATATAACGTAATATGCAGTGTATCATTGAAAATACCTTCTAATATATCGTAGTTTATCATTGAAAATACCTTATAATATAACGAAATATGCAGTGTATCATTGAAAATACCTTATAATATGTCGTAGTTTATCATTGAAAATACCTTATAATATAACGTAATATGCAGTGTATCATTGAAAATGCCTTATAATGTAACGTAATATGGAGTGTTTCAATGAAAATACCTTATAATACAACGTAATATGCAGTGTATCATTGAAAATACCTATTAATATAACGTAATATGCAGTGTATCATTGAAAATACCTAATAATATAACGTACATTGCAGCGTATCACTGAAAATACCTTCTAATATATCGTAGTTTATCATTGAAAATACCTTATAATATAACGTAATATACAGTGTATCATTGAAAATACCTTATAATATAACGTAATATGCAATGTATCATTGAAAATACCTTATAATATATAGTAGTTTATCATTGAAAATACCTTATAACATAACGTAATATACAGTGTAACATTGAAAATACCTTATAATATAACGTACTATGCAGCGTATCATTGAAAATACCTTATAATATATCGTAATATGCAGTGTATCATAAAAAATACGTTATAATATAACGTAATATGCAGTGTATCATTGAAAATACCTTATAATATAACGTAATATGCAGTGTATCATTGAAAATAACTTATAATATAACGAAATATGCAGTGTGTCATTGAAAAGACCTTATAATATAACGTAATATGCAGTTTATCATTGAAAATACCTTATAATATATCGTAGTTTATCATTGAAAGTACCTTATAATATAACGTAATATACAGTGTATCATTGAAAATACCTTATAATATAACGAAATATGCAGTGTATCACTGAAAATACCTTCTAATATATCGTCGTTTATCATTGAAAATACCATATAATATAACGTAATATGCAGTGTATCATTGAAAATACCTTATAATATAACGTAATATGCAGTGTATCATTGAAAATACCTTATAATATATCGTAGTTTATCATTGAAAGTACCTTATAATATAACGTAATTTGCATTGTATCATTGGAAATAACTTATAATATGACGTAATAAGTAGTGTATCATTGAAAATACCTTATATTATATCGTAGTTTATCATTGAAAATTCCTTATAATATAACGTAATATGCAGTGTTTCATTGCAAATAACCTTATAATATAACGTAATATGCAGTGTTTCATTGCAAATAACCTTATAATATAACGTAATATGCATTGTATCATTGAAAATTCCTTATAATATGACGTAATATGCACTGTATCATTGAAAATACCTTCTAATATATCGTATTTTATTAATGAGAATTCCTTATAATATAACGTAATATGCAGTGTATCATTGAGAATACCTTATAATATAACGTAATATGCAGTGTATCATTGAAAATACCTTATAATATATCGTAGTTTATCATTGAAAATACCTTATAATATAACGTAATTTGCATTGTATCATTGGAAATAACTTATAATATGACGTAATATGTAGTGTATCATTGAAAATACCTTATATTATATCGTAGTTTATCATTGAAAATTCCTTATAATATAACATAATATGCAGTGTTTCATTGCAAATAACCTTATAATATAAAGTAATATGCAGTGTATCATTGAAAATTCCTTATAATATAACGTAATATGCAGTCTATCATTAAAAATACCTTTTAATATAACGTAACATACAGTGTTTCATTGCAAATAACGTTATAATATAACGTAATATGCAGTGTATCATTGAAAATACCCTATAATATATCGTAATATGTAGTTTATCATTGGAAATACCTTATAATATAACGTAATATGCAGTGTATCGTTGGCAATATTATCTAATATGACGTAATATGCAGTGTATCATTGAAAATACCTTATACTACAACGTAATATACAGTATATCATTGAAAATACCTTATAATATATCGTAATATGTAGTTTATCATTGTAAATACATTTTAATATATCGTAATTTGTAGTTTATCATTGAAAATACCTTATAATATATCGTAATTTGTAGTGTATCATTGAAAATACCTTATAATATAACGTAATATGCAGTGTATCATTGAAAATACCTTATAATAAAACGTAATATGCAGTGTATCATTGAAAATGCCTTATAATATGACGTAATATGCAGTGTATCATTGAAAATACCTTATAATATAACGTAATATGCAGTGTATCGTTGGCAATATTATCTAATATGACGTAATATGCAGTGTATCATTGAAAATACCTTATAATATATCGTAATTTGTAGTGTATCATTGAAAATACCTTATAATATAACGTAATATGCAGTGTATCATTGAAAATACCTTATATTATATCGTAGTTTATCATTGAAAATTCCTTATAATATAACATAATATGCAGTGTTTCATTGCAAATAACCTTATAATATAAAGTAATATGCAGTGTATCATTGAAAATTCCTTATAATATAACGTAATATGCAGTCTATCATTAAAAATACCTTTTAATATAACGTAACATACAGTGTTTCATTGCAAATAACGTTATAATATAACGTAATATGCAGTGTATCATTGAAAATACCTTATAATAAAACGTAATATGCAGTGTATCATTGAAAATGCCTTATAATATGACGTAATATGCAGTGTATCATTGAAAATACCTTATAATAAAACGTAATATGCAGTGTATCGTTGGCAATATTATCTAATATGACGTAATATGCAGTGTATCATTGAAAATACCTTATAATATATCGTAATTTGTAGTGTATCATTGAAAATACCTTATAATATAACGTAATATGCAGTGTATCATTGAAAATACCTTATATTATATCGTAGTTTATCATTGAAAATTCCTTATAATATAACATAATATGCAGTGTTTCATTGCAAATAACCTTATAATATAAAGTAATATGCAGTGTATCATTGAAAATTCCTTATAATATAACGTAATATGCAGTCTATCATTAAAAATACCTTTTAATATAACGTAACATACAGTGTTTCATTGCAAATAACGTTATAATATAACGTAATATGCAGTGTATCATTGAAAATACCCTATAATATATCGTAATATGTAGTTTATCATTGGAAATACCTTATAATATAACGTAATATGCAGTGTATCGTTGGCAATATTATCTAATATGACGTAATATGCAGTGTATCATTGAAAATACCTTATACTACAACGTAATATACAGTATATCATTGAAAGTACCTTATAATGTATCGTAATATGTAGTTTATCATTGTAAATACCTTATAATATATCGTAATTTGTAGTTTATCATTGAAAATACCTTATAATATATCGTAATTTGTAGTGTATCATTGAAAATACCTTATAATATAACGTAATATGCAGTGTATCATTGAAAATACCTTATAATAAAACGTAATATGCAGTGTATCATTGAAAATGCCTTATAATATAACGTAATATGCAGTGTATCATTGAAAATACCTTATATTATATCGTAGTTTATCATTGAAAATTCCTTATAATATAACATAATATGCAGTGTTTCATTGCAAATAACCTTATAATATAAAGTAATATGCAGTGTATCATTGAAAATTCCTTATAATATAACGTAATATGCAGTCTATCATTAAAAATACCTTTTAATATAACGTAACATACAGTGTTTCATTGCAAATAACGTTATAATATAACGTAATATGCAGTGTATCATTGAAAATACCCTATAATATATCGTAATATGTAGTTTATCATTGGAAATACCTTATAATATAACGTAATATGCAGTGTATCGTTGGCAATATTATCTAATATGACGTAATATGCAGTGTATCATTGAAAATACCTTATACTACAACGTAATATACAGTATATCATTGAAAATACCTTATAATGTATCGTAATATGTAGTTTATCATTGTAAATACCTTATAATATATCGTAATTTGTAGTTTATCATTGAAAATACCTTATAATATATCGTAATTTGTAGTGTATCATTGAAAATACCTTATAATATAACGTAATATGCAGTGTATCATTGAAAATACCTTATAATAAAACGTAATATGCAGTGTATCATTGAAAATGCCTTATAATATGACGTAATATGTAGTGTATCATTGAAAATACCTTATATTATATCGTAGTTTATCATTGAAAATTCCTTATAATATAACGTAATATGCAGTGTTTCATTGCAAATAACCTTATAATATAAAGTAATATGCAGTGTATCATTGAAAATTCCTTATAATATAACGTAATATGCAGTGTATCATTGAAAATACCTTTTAATATAACGTAACATACAGTGTTTCATTGCAAATAACCTTATACTACAACGTAATATACAGTATATCATTGAAAATACCTTATAATATATCGTAATATGTAGTTTATCATTGTAAATAACCTTATAATATAAAGTAATATGCAGTGTATCATTGAAAATTCCTTATAATATAACGTAATATGCAGTCTATCATTAAAAATACCTTTTAATATAACGTAACATACAGTGTTTCATTGCAAATAACGTTATAATATAACGTAATATGCAGTGTATCATTGAAAATACCCTATAATATATCGTAATATGTAGTTTATCATTGGAAATACCTTATAATATAACGTAATATGCAGTGTATCGTTGGCAATATTATCTAATATGACGTAATATGCAGTGTATCATTGAAAATACCTTATACTACAACGTAATATACAGTATATCATTGAAAATACCTTATAATGTATCGTAATATGTAGTTTATCATTGTAAATACCTTATAATATATCGTAATTTGTAGTTTATCATTGAAAATACCTTATAATATATCGTAATTTGTAGTGTATCATTGAAAATACCTTATAATATAACGTAATATGCAGTGTATCATTGAAAATACCTTATAATAAAACGTAATATGCAGTGTATCATTGAAAATGCCTTATAATATAACGTAATATGCAGTGTATCATTGAAAATACCTTCTAATATATCGTATTTTATTAATGAGAATTCCTTATAATATAACGTAATATGCAGTGTATCATTGAGAATACCTTATAATATAACGAAATATGCAGTGTATCATTGAAAATACCTTATAATATATCGTAGTTTATCATTGAAAATACCTTATAATATAACGTAATTTGCATTGTATCATTGGAAATAACTTATAATATGACGTAATATGTAGTGTATCATTGAAAATACCTTATATTATATCGTAGTTTATCATTGAAAATTCCTTATAATATAACGTAATATGCAGTGTTTCATTGCAAATAACCTTATAATATAAAGTAATATGCAGTGTATCATTGAAAATTCCTTATAATATAACGTAATATGCAGTGTATCATTGAAAATACCTTTTAATATAACGTAACATACAGTGTTTCATTGCAAATAACCTTATACTACAACGTAATATACAGTATATCATTGAAAATACCTTATAATATATCGTAATATGTAGTTTATCATTGTAAATAACCTTATAATATAAAGTAATATGCAGTGTATCATTGAAAATTCCTTATAATATAACGTAATATGCAGTCTATCATTAAAAATACCTTTTAATATAACGTAACATACAGTGTTTCATTGCAAATAACGTTATAATATAACGTAATATGCAGTGTATCATTGAAAATACCCTATAATATATCGTAATATGTAGTTTATCATTGGAAATACCTTATAATATAACGTAATATGCAGTGTATCGTTGGCAATATTATCTAATATGACGTAATATGCAGTGTATCATTGAAAATACCTTATACTACAACGTAATATACAGTATATCATTGAAAGTACCTTATAATGTATCGTAATATGTAGTTTATCATTGTAAATACCTTATAATATATCGTAATTTGTAGTTTATCATTGAAAATACCTTATAATATATCGTAATTTGTAGTGTATCATTGAAAATACCTTATAATATAACGTAATATGCAGTGTATCATTGAAAATACCTTATAATAAAACGTAATATGCAGTGTATCATTGAAAATGCCTTATAATATAACGTAATATGCAGTGTATCATTGAAAATACCTTATATTATATCGTAGTTTATCATTGAAAATTCCTTATAATATAACATAATATGCAGTGTTTCATTGCAAATAACCTTATAATATAAAGTAATATGCAGTGTATCATTGAAAATTCCTTATAATATAACGTAATATGCAGTCTATCATTAAAAATACCTTTTAATATAACGTAACATACAGTGTTTCATTGCAAATAACGTTATAATATAACGTAATATGCAGTGTATCATTGAAAATACCCTATAATATATCGTAATATGTAGTTTATCATTGGAAATACCTTATAATATAACGTAATATGCAGTGTATCGTTGGCAATATTATCTAATATGACGTAATATGCAGTGTATCATTGAAAATACCTTATACTACAACGTAATATACAGTATATCATTGAAAGTACCTTATAATGTATCGTAATATGTAGTTTATCATTGTAAATACCTTATAATATATCGTAATTTGTAGTTTATCATTGAAAATACCTTATAATATATCGTAATTTGTAGTGTATCATTGAAAATACCTTATAATATAACGTAATATGCAGTGTATCATTGAAAATACCTTATAATAAAACGTAATATGCAGTGTATCATTGAAAATGCCTTATAATATAACGTAATATGCAGTGTATCATTGAAAATTCCTTATAATATAACGTAATATGCAGTCTATCATTAAAAATACCTTTTAATATAACGTAACATACAGTGTTTCATTGCAAATAACCTTATAATATAACGTAATATGCAGTGTATCATTGAAAATACCCTATAATATATCGTAATATGTAGTTTATCATTGGAAATACCTTATAATATAACGTAATATGCAGTGTATCGTTGGCAATATTATCTAATAT
Organism: Lasioglossum lativentre; assembly: GCA_916610255.1. Taxonomy (NCBI): domain Eukaryota; kingdom Metazoa; phylum Arthropoda; class Insecta; order Hymenoptera; family Halictidae; genus Lasioglossum; species Lasioglossum lativentre. Next base: position 131,377 of record CAKAJI010000232.1, on the reverse strand, counting down.
GACGTAATATGCAGTGTATCATTGAAAATACCTTATACTACAACGTAATATACAGTATATCATTGAAAATACCTTATAATGTATCGTAATATGTAGTTTATCATTGTAAATACCTTATAATATATCGTAATTTGTAGTTTATCATTGAAAATACCTTATAATATATCGTAATTTGTAGTGTATCATTGAAAATACCTTATAATATAACGTAATATGCAGTGTATCATTGAAAATACCTTATAATAAAACGTAATATGCAGTGTATCATTGAAAATGCCTTATAATATGACGTAATATGCAGTGTATCATTGAAAATACCTTCTAATATATCGTATTTTATTAATGAGAATTCCTTATAATATAACGTAATATGCAGTGTATCATTGAGAATACCTTATAATATAACGAAATATGCAGTGTATCATTGAAAATACCTTATAATATATCGTAGTTTATCATTGAAAATACCTTATAATATAACGTAATTTGCATTGTATCATTGGAAATAACTTATAATATGACGTAATATGTAGTGTATCATTGAAAATACCTTATATTATATCGTAGTTTATCATTGAAAATTCCTTATACTATAACGTAATATGCAGTGTTTCATTGCAAATAACCTTATAATATAAAGTAATATGCAGTGTATCATTGAAAATTCCTTATAATATAACGTAATATGCAGTGTATCATTGAAAATAAATTTTAATATAACGTAACATACAGTGTTTCATTGCAAATAACCTTATACTACAACGTAATATACAGTATATCATTGAAAATACCTTATAATATATCGTAATATGTAGTTTATCATTGTAAATACCTTATAATATAACGTAATATGCAGTGTATCATTGAAAATACCTTATAATAAAACGTAATATGCAGTGTATCATTGAAAATGCCTTATAATATAACGAAATATGCAGTGTATCATTGAAAATACCTTATAATATATCGTAGTTTATCATTTAAAATTCCTTATAATATAACGTAATTTGCATTGTATCATTGGAAATAACTTATAATATGACGTAATATGTAGTGTATCATTGAAAATACCTTATATTATATCGTAGTTTATCATTGAAAATTCCTTATAATATAACGTAATATGCAGTGTTTCATTGCAAATAACCGTATAATATAACGTAATATGCAGTGTATCATTGAAAATTCCTTATAATATAACGTAATATGCAGTGCATCATTGAAAATACCTTTTAATATAACGTAACATACAGTGTTTCATTGCAAATAACCTTATAATATAACGTAATATGCAGTGTATCATTGAAAATACCTTATAATATATCGTAATATGTAGTTTATCATTGGAAATACCTTATAATATAACGTAATATGCAGTGTATCATTGGCAATACCATCTAATATGACGTAATATGCAGTGTATCATTGAAAATACCTTATACTACAACGTAATATACAGTATATCATTGAAAATACCTTATAATATATCGTAATATGTAGTTTATCATTGTAAATACCTTATAACATAACGTAATTTGCATTGTATCATTGGCAATAACTTATAATATGTCGTAATATGTAGTGTATCATTGGAAATACCTTATATTATATCGTAGTTTATCATTGAAAATTCCTTATAATATAACGTAATATGCAGTGTTTCATTGCAAATAACCTTATAATATAACGTAATATGCAGTGTATCATTGAAAATTCCTTATAATATGACGTAATATGCAGTGTATCATTGAAAATACCTTCTAATATATCGTAGTTTATCATTGAGAATTCCTTATAATATAACGTAATTTGCATTGTATCATTGGAAATAACTTATAATATGATGTAATATGTAGTGTATCATTGAAAATACCTTATATTATATCGTAATTTGTAGTTTATCATTGAAGATACCTTATAATATATCGTAATTTGTAGTTTATCATTGAAAATACCTTATAATATATCGTAATTTCTAGTGTATCATTGAAAATACCTTATAATATAACGTAATATGCAGTGTATCATTGAAAACACCTTATAATAAAACGTAATATGCAGTGTATCATTGAAAATGCCTTATAATATAACGAAATATGCAGTGTATCATTGAAAATACCTTATAATATATCGTAGTTTATCATTGAAAATTCCTTATAATATAACGTAATATGCAGTGTTTCATTGCAAATAACCTTATAATATAACGTAATATGCAGTGTATCATTGAAAATTCCTTATAATATATCGTAATATGTAGTTTATCATTGGAAATACCTTATAATATAACGTAATATGCAGTGTATCATTGGCAATATTATCTAATATGACGTAATATGCAGTGTATCATTGAAAATACCTTATAATACAACGTAATATACAGTATATCATTGAAAATACCTTATAATATATCGTAATATGTAGTTTATCATTGTAAATACCTTATAACATAACGTAATTTGCATTGTATCATTGGAAATAACTTATAATATGACGTAATATGTAGTGTATCATTGGAAATACCTTATATTATATCGTAGTTTATCATTGAAAATTCCTTATAATATAACGTAATATGCAGTGTATCATTGAAAATTCCTTATAATATATCGTAATATGTAGTTTATCATTGGAAATACCTTATAATATAACGTAATATGCAGTGTATCATTGGCAATATTATCTAATATGACGTAATATGCAGTGTATCATTGAAAATACCTTATACTACAACGTAATATACAGTATATCATTGAAAATACCTTATAATATATCGTAATATGTAGTTTATCATTGTAAATACCTTATAACATAACGTAATTTGCATTGTATCATTGGAAATAACTTATAATATGACGTAATATGTAGTGTATCATTGGAAATACCTTATATTATATCGTAGTTTATCATTGAAAATTCCTTATAATATAACGTAATATGCAGTGTTTCATTGCAAATAACCTTATAATATAACGTAATATGCAGTGTATCATTGAAAATTCCTTATAATATAACGTAATATGCAGTGCATCATTGAAAATACCTTTTAATATAACGTAACATACAGTGTTTCATTGCAAATAACCTTATATTATAAGGTTATTTGCATTGTATCATTGGAAATAACTTATAATATGACGTAATATGTAGTGTATCATTGAAAATACCTTATATTATATCGTAATTTGTAGTTTATCATTGAAGATACCTTATAATATATCGTAATATGTAGTTTATCATTGAAAATACCTTATAATATATCGTAATTTGTAGTGTATCATTGAAAATACCTTATAATATAACGTAATATGCAGTGTATCATTGAAAACACCTTATAATAAAACGTAATATGCAGTGTATCATTGAAAATGCCTTATAATATAACGAAATATGCAGTGTATCATTGAAAATACCTTATAATATATCGTAGTTTATCATTGAAAATTCCTTATAATATAACGTAATATGCAGTGTTTCATTGCAAATAACCTTATAATATAACGTAATATGCAGTGTATCATTGAAAATTCCTTATAATATAACGTAATATGCAGTGCATCATTGAAAATACCTTTTAATATAACGTAACATACAGTGTTTCATTGCAAATAACCTTATAATATAACGTAATATGCAGTGTATCATTGAAAATACCTTATAATATATCGTAATATGTAGTTTATCATTGGAAATACCTTATAATATAACGTAATATGCAGTGTATCATTGGCAATACCATCTAATATGACGTAATATGCAGTGTATCATTGAAAATACCTTATACTACAACGTAATATACAGTATATCATTGAAAATATCTTATAATATATCGTAATATGTAGTTTATCATTGTAAATACCTTATAACATAACGTAATTTGCATTGTATCATTGGAAATAACTTATAATATGACGTAATATGTAGTGTATCATTGGAAATACCTTATATTATATCGTAGTTTATCATTGAAAATTCCTTATAATATAACGTAATATGCAGTGTTTCATTGCAAATAACCTTATAATATAACGTAATATGCAGTGTATCATTGAAAATTCCTTATAATATAACGTAATATGCAGTGCATCATTGAAAATACCTTTTAATATAACGTAACATACAGTGTTTCATTGCAAATAACCTTATAATATAACGTAATATGCAGTGTATCATTGAAAATACCTTATAATATATCGTAATATGTAGTTTATCATTGGAAATACCTTATAATATAACGTAATATGCAGTGTATCATTGGCAATACCATCTAATATGACGTAATATGCAGTGTATCATTGAAAATACCTTATACTACAACGTAATATACAGTATATCATTGAAAATATCTTATAATATATCGTAATATGTAGTTTATCATTGTAAATACCTTATAACATAACGTAATTTGCATTGTATCATTGGAAATAACTTATAATATGACGTAATATGTAGTGTATCATTGGAAATACCTTATATTATATCGTAGTTTATCATTGAAAATTCCTTATAATATAACGTAATATGCAGTGTTTCATTGCAAATAACCTTATAATATAACGTAATATGCAGTGTATCATTGAAAATTCCTTATAATATGACGTAATATGCAGTGTATCATTGAAAATACCTTCTAATATATCGTAGTTTATCATTGAGAATTCCTTATAATATAACGTAATTTGCATTGTATCATTGGAAATAACTTATAATATGATGTAATATGTAGTGTATCATTGAAAATACCTTATATTATATCGTAATTTGTAGTTTATCATTGAAGATACCTTATAATATATCGTAATTTGTAGTGTATCATTGTAAATACCTTATAATATATCGTAATTTGTAGTTTATCATTGAAAATACCTTATAATATATCGTAATTTGTAGTGTATCATTGAAAATACCTTATAATATAACGTAATATGCAGTGTATCATTGAAAATACCTTATAATAAAACGTAATATGCAGTGTATCTTTGAAAATACCTTATAATATAACGTAATTTGCATTGTATCATTGGAAATAACTTATAATATGACGTAATATGTAGTGTATCATTGAAAATACCTTATATTATATCGTAGTTTATCATTGAAAATTCCTTATAATATAACGTAATATGCAGTGTTTCATTGCAAATAACCTTATAATATAAAGTAATATGCAGTGTATCATTGAAAATTCCTTATAATATGACGTAATATGCAGTGTATCATTGAAAATACCTTCTAATATATCGTAGTTTATTAATGAGAATTCCTTATAATATAACGTAATATGCAGTGTATCATTGAGAATACCTTATAATATAACGTAATATGCAGTGTATCATTGAAAATACCTTATAATATATCGTAATTTGTAGTGTATCATTGAAGGTACCTTATAATATATCGTAATTTGTAGTGTATAATTGAAAATACCTTATAATATAACGAAATATGCAGTGTATCATTGAAAATACCTTATATTATATCGTAGTTTATCATTGAAAATTCCTTATAATATAACGTAATATGCAGTGTATCATTGAAAATACCTTATAATATAACGTAATATGCAGTGTATCATTGAAAATACCTTATAATATATCGTAATATGCAGTGTATCATTGAAAATACCTTATAATATATCGTAGTTTATCATTGAAAACACCTTATAATATAACGTAATTTGCATTGTATCATTGGAAATAACTTATAATATGACGTAATATGTAGTGTATCATTGAAAATACCTAATATTATATCGTAATTTGTAGTTTATCATTGAAGATACCTTATAATATATCGTAATTTGTAGTTTATCATTGAAAATACCTTATATTATATCGTAATTTGTAGTTTATCATTGAAGATACCTTATAATATATCGTAATTTGTAGTTTATCATTGAAAATACCTTATAATATATCGTAATTTGTAGTGTATCATTGAAAATACCTTATAATATAACGTAATATGCAGTGTATCATTGAAAACACCTTATAATAAAACGTAATATGCAGTGTATCATTGAAAATGCCTTATAATATAACGAAATATGCAGTGTATCATTGAAAATACCATCTAATATAACGTAATATGCAGTGTATCATTGAAAATTCCTTATAATATGACGTAATATGCACTGTATCATTCAAAATACCTTCTAATATATCGTATTTTATTAATGAGAATTCCTTATAATATAACGTAATATGCAGTGTATCATTGAGAATACCTTATAATATAACGTAATATGCAGTGTATCATTGAAAATACCTTATAATATAACGTAATATGCAGTGTATCATTGAAAATACCTTATAATAAAACGTAATATGCAGTGTATCATTGAAAACACCTTATAATAAAACGTAATATGCAGTGTATCATTGAAAATGCCTTATAATATAACGAAATATGCAGTGTATCATTGAAAATACCATCTAATATAACGTAATATGCAGTGTATCATTGAAAATTCCTTATAATATGACGTAATATGCACTGTATCATTCAAAATACCTTCTAATATATCGTATTTTATTAATGAGAATTCCTTATAATATAACGTAATATGCAGTGTATCATTGAGAATACCTTATAATATAACGTAATATGCAGTGTATCATTGAAAATACCTTATAATATAACGTAATATGCAGTGTATCATTGAAAATACCTTATAATAAAACGTAATATGCAGTGTATCATTGAAAATGCCTTATAATATAACGAAATATGCAGTGTATACCTTAATATAACGTAAAATACCTTATAATATAACGTAATTTGCATTGTATCATTGGAAATAACTTATAATATGACGTAATAAGTAGTGTATCATTGAAAATACCTTATATTATATCGTAGTTTATCATTGAAAATTCCTTATAATATAACGTAATATGCAGTGTTTCATTGCAAATAACCTTATAATATAACGTAATATGCAGTGTTTCATTGCAAATAACCTTATAATATAACGTAATATGCAGTGTATCATTGAAAATTCCTTATAATATGACGTAATATGCACTGTATCATTGAAAATACCTTCTAATATATCGTATTTTATTAATGAGAATTCCTTATAATATAACGTAATATGCAGTGTATCATTGAGAATACCTTATAATATAACGTAATATGCAGTGTATCATTGAAAATACCTGATAATATATCGTAATTTGTAGTGTATCATTGAAGATACCTTATAATATATCGTAATTTGTAGTTTATCATTGAAAATACCTTATAATATATCGTAATTTGTAGTGTATCATTGAAAATACCTTATAATATAACATAATATGCAGTGTATCATTGAAAATACCTTATATTATATCGTAGTTTATCATTGAAAATTCCTTATAATATAACATAATATGCAGTGTTTCATTGCAAATAACCTTATAATATAAAGTAATATGCAGTGTATCATTGAAAATTCCTTATAATATAACGTAATATGCAGTCTATCATTAAAAATACCTTTTAATATAACGTAACATACAGTGTTTCATTGCAAATAACCTTATAATATAACGTAATATGCAGTGTATCATTGAAAATACCCTATAATATATCGTAATATGTAGTTTATCATTGGAAATACCTTATAATATAACGTAATATGCAGTGTATCGTTGGCAATATTATCTAATATGACGTAATATGCAGTGTATCATTGAAAATACCTTATACTACAACGTAATATACAGTATATCATTGAAAATACCTTATAATGTATCGTAATATGTAGTTTATCATTGTAAATACCTTATAATATATCGTAATTTGTAGTTTATCATTGAAAATACCTTATAATATATCGTAATTTGTAGTGTATCATTGAAAATACCTTATAATATAACGTAATATGCAGTGTATCATTGAAAATACCTTATAATAAAACGTAATATGCAGTGTATCATTGAAAATGCCTTATAATATGACGTAATATGCAGTGTATCATTGAAAATACCTTCTAATATATCGTATTTTATTAATGAGAATTCCTTATAATATAACGTAATATGCAGTGTATCACTGAGAATACCTTATAATATAACGAAATATGCAGTGTATCATTGAAAATACCTTATAATATATCGTAGTTTATCATTGAAAATACCTTATAATATAACGTAATTTGCATTGTATCATTGGAAATAACTTATAATATGACGTAATATGTAGTGTATCATTGAAAATACCTTATATTATATCGTAGTTTATCATTGAAAATTCCTTATACTATAACGTAATATGCAGTGTTTCATTGCAAATAACCTTATAATATAAAGTAATATGCAGTGTATCATTGAAAATTCCTTATAATATAACGTAATATGCAGTGTATCATTGAAAATACCTTTTAATATAACGTAACATACAGTGTTTCATTGCAAATAACCTTATACTACAACGTAATATACAGTATATCATTGTAAATACCTTATAATATATCGTAATATGTAGTTTATCATTGTAAATACCTTATAATATAACGTAATATGCAGTGTATCATTGAAAACACCTTATAATAAAACGTAATATGCAGTGTATCATTGAAAATGCCTTATAATATAACGAAATATGCAGTGTATCATTGAAAATACCTTACAATATATCGTAGTTTATCATTTAAAATTCCTTATAATATAACGTAATTTGCATTGTATCATTGGAAATAACTTATAATATGACGTAATATGTAGTGTATCATTGAAAATACCTTATATTATATCGTAGTTTATCATTGAAAATTCCTTATAATATAACGTAATATGCAGTGTTTCATTGCAAATAACCGTATAATATAACGTAATATGCAGTGTATCATTGAAAATTCCTTATAATATAACGTAATATGCAGTGCATCATTGAAAATACCTTTTAATATAACGTAACATACAGTGTTTCATTGCAAATAACCTTATAATATAACGTAATATGCAGTGTATCATTGAAAATACCTTATAATATATCGTAATATGTAGTTTATCATTGGAAATACCTTATAATATAACGTAATATGCAGTGTATCATTGGCAATACCATCTAATATGACGTAATATGCAGTGTATCATTGAAAATACCTTATACTACAACGTAATATACAGTATATCATTGAAAATACCTTATAATGTATCGTAATATGTAGTTTATCATTGTAAATACCTTATAATATATCGTAATTTGTAGTTTATCATTGAAAATACCTTATAATATATCGTAATTTGTAGTGTATCATTGAAAATACCTTATAATATAACGTAATATGCAGTGTATCATTGAAAATACCTTATAATAAAACGTAATATGCAGTGTATCATTGAAAATGCCTTATAATATGACGTAATATGCAGTGTATCATTGAAAATACCTTCTAATATATCGTATTTTATTAATGAGAATTCCTTATAATATAACGTAATATGCAGTGTATCACTGAGAATACCGTATAATATAACGAAATATGCAGTGTATCATTGAAAATACCTTATAATATATCGTAGTTTATCATTGAAAATACCTTATAATATAACGTAATATGCAGTGTATCATTGAAAATACCTTTTAATATAACGTAACATACAGTGTTTCATTGCAAATAACCTTATACTACAACGTAATATACAGTATATCATTGAAAATACCTTATAATATATCGTAATATGTAGTTTATCATTGTAAATACCTTATAATATAACGTAATATGCAGTGTATCATTGAAAATACCTTATAATAAAACGTAATATGCAGTGTATCATTGAAAATGCCTTATAATATAACGAAATATGCAGTGTATCATTGAAAATACCTTATAATATATCGTAGTTTATCATTTAAAATTCCTTATAATATAACGTAATTTGCATTGTATCATTGGAAATAACTTATAATATGACGTAATATGTAGTGTATCATTGAAAATACCTTATATTATATCGTAGTTTATCATTGAAAATTCCTTATAATATAACGTAATATGCAGTGTTTCATTGCTAATAACCGTATAATATAACGTAATATGCAGTGTATCATTGAAAATTCCTTATAATATAACGTAATATGCAGTGCATCATTGAAAATACCTTTTAATATAACGTAACATACAGTGTTTCATTGCAAATAACCTTATAATATAACGTAATATGCAGTGTATCATTGAAAATACCTTATAATATATCGTAATATGTAGTTTATCATTGGAAATACCTTATAATATAACGTAATATGCAGTGTATCATTGGCAATACCATCTAATATGACGTAATATGCAGTGTATCATTGAAAATACCTTATACTACAACGTAATATACAGTATATCATTGAAAATACCTTATAATATATCGTAATATGTAGTTTATCATTGTAAATACCTTATAACATAACGTAATTTGCATTGTATCATTGGCAATAACTTATAATATGTCGTAATATGTAGTGTATCATTGGAAATACCTTATATTATATCGTAGTTTATCATTGAAAATTCCTTATAATATAACGTAATATGCAGTGTTTCATTGCAAATAACCTTATAATATGTCGTAATATGTAGTGTATCATTGGAAATACCTTATATTATATCGTAGTTTATCATTGAAAATTCCTTATAATATAACGTAATATGCAGTGTTTCATTGCAAATAACCTTATAATATAACGTAATATGCAGTGTATCATTGAAAATTCCTTATAATATGACGTAATATGCAGTGTATCATTGAAAATACCTTCTAATATATCGTAGTTTATCATTGAGAATTCCTTATAATATAACGTAATTTGCATTGTATCATTGGAAATAACTTATAATATGATGTAATATGTAGTGTATCATTGAAAATACCTTATATTATATCGTAATTTGTAGTTTATCATTGAAGATACCTTATAATATATCGTAATTTGTAGTTTATCATTGAAAATACCTTATAATATATCGTAATTTCTAGTGTATCATTGAAAATACCTTATAATATAACGTAATATGCAGTGTATCATTGAAAACACCTTATAATAAAACGTAATATGCAGTGTATCATTGAAAATGCCTTATAATATAACGAAATATGCAGTGTATCATTGAAAATACCTTATAATATATCGTAGTTTAGAATTTAAAATTCCTTATAATATAACGTAATTTGCAATGTATCATTGGAAATAACTTATAATATGACGTAATATGTAGTGTATCATTGAAAATACCTTATATTATATCGTAGTTTATCATTGAAAATTCCTTATAATATAACGTAATATGCAGTGTTTCATTGCAAATAACCTTATAATATAACGTAATATGCAGTGTATCATTGAAAATTCCTTATAATATATCGTAATATGTAGTTTATCATTGGAAATACCTTATAATATAACGTAATATGCAGTGTATCATTGGCAATATTATCTAATATGACGTAATATGCAGTGTATCATTGAAAATACCTTATACTACAACGTAATATACAGTATATCATTGAAAATACCTTATAATATATCGTAATATGTAGTTTATCATTGTAAATACCTTATAACATAACGTAATTTGCATTGTATCATTGGAAATAACTTATAATATGACGTAATATGTAGTGTATCATTGGAAATACCTTATATTATATCGTAGTTTATCATTGAAAATTCCTTATAATATAACGTAATATGCAGTGTATCATTGAAAATACCTTATAATATAACGTAATATGTAGTTTATCATTGGAAATACCTTATAATATAACGTAATATGCAGTGTATCATTGGCAATATTATCTAATATGACGTAATATGCAGTGTATCATTGAAAATACCTTATACTACAACGTAATATACAGTATATCATTGAAAATACCTTATAATATATCGTAATATGTAGTTTATCATTGTAAATACCTTATAACATAACGTAATTTGCATTGTATCATTGGAAATAACTTATAATATGACGTAATATGTAGTGTATCATTGGAAATACCTTATATTATATCGTAGTTTATCATTGAAAATTCCTTATAATATAACGTAATATGCAGTGTTTCATTGCAAATAACCTTATAATATAACGTAATATGCAGTGTATCATTGAAAATTCCTTATAATATAACGTAATATGCAGTGCATCATTGAAAATACCTTTTAATATAACGTAACATACAGTGTTTCATTGCAAATAACCTTATAATATAACGTAATTTGCATTGTATCATTGGAAATAACTTATAATATGACGTAATATGTAGTGTATCATTGAAAATACCTTATATTATATCGTAATTTGTAGTTTATCATTGAAGATACCTTATAATATATCGTAATATGTAGTTTATCATTGAAAATACCTTATAATATATCGTAATTTGTAGTGTATCATTGAAAATACCTTATAATATAACGTAATATGCAGTGTATCATTGAAAACACCTTATAATAAAACGTAATATGCAGTGTATCATTGAAAATGCCATATAATATAACGAAATATGCAGTGTATCATTGAAAATACCTTATAATATATCGTAGTTTATCATTGAAAATTCCTTATAATATAACGTAATTTGCATTGTATCATTGGAAATAACTTATAATATGACGTAATATGTAGTGTATCATTGAAAATACCTTATATTATATCGTAGTTTATCATTGAAAATTCCTTATAATATAACGTAATATGCAGTGTTTCATTGCAAATAACCTTATAATATAACGTAATATGCAGTGTATCATTGAAAATTCCTTATAATATAACGTAATATGCAGTGCATCATTGAAAATACCTTTTAATATAACGTAACATACAGTGTTTCATTGCAAATAACCTTATAATATAACGTAATATGCAGTGTATCATTGAAAATACCTTATAATATATCGTAATATGTAGTTTATCATTGGAAATACCTTATAATATAACGTAATATGCAGTGTATCATTGGCAATACCATCTAATATGACGTAATATGCAGTGTATCATTGAAAATACCTTATACTACAACGTAATATACAGTATATCATTGAAAATATCTTATAATATATCGTAATATGTAGTTTATCATTGTAAATACCTTATAACATAACGTAATTTGCATTGTATCATTGGAAATAACTTATAATATGACGTAATATGTAGTGTATCATTGGAAATACCTTATATTATATCGTAGTTTATCATTGAAAATTCCTTATAATATAACGTAATATGCAGTGTTTCATTGCAAATAACCTTATAATATAACGTAATATGCAGTGTATCATTGAAAATTCCTTATAATATGACGTAATATGCAGTGTATCATTGAAAATACCTTCTAATATATCGTAGTTTATCATTGAGAATTCCTTATAATATAACGTAATTTGCATTGTATCATTGGAAATAACTTATAATATGATGTAATATGTAGTGTATCATTGAAAATACCTTATATTATATCGTAATTTGTAGTTTATCATTGAAGATAACTTATAATATATCGTAATTTGTAGTTTATCATTGAAAATACCTTATAATATATCGTAATGTGTAGTGTATCATTGAAAATACCTTATAATATAACGTAATATGCAGTGTATCATTGAAAACACCTTATAATAAAACGTAATATGCAGTGTATCATTGAAAATGCCTTATAATATAACGAAATATGCAGTGTATCATTGAAAATACCTTATAATATATCGTAGTTTAGAATTTAAAATTCCTTATAATATAACGTAATTTGCATTGCATCATTGGAAATAACTTATAATATGACGTAATATGTAGTGTATCATTGGAAATACCTTATATTATATCGTAGTTTATCATTGAAAATTCCTTATAATATAACGTAATATGCAGTGTTTCATTGCAAATAACCTTATAATATAACGTAATATGCAGTGTATCATTGAAAATTCCTTATAATATATCGTAATATGTAGTTTATCATTGGAAATACCTTATAATATAACGTAATATGCAGTGTATCATTGGCAATATTATCTAATATGACGTAATATGCAGTGTATCATTGAAAATACCTTATACTACAACGTAATATACAGTATATCATTGAAAATACCTTATAATATATCGTAATATGTAGTTTATCATTGTAAATACCTTATAACATAACGTAATTTGCATTGTATCATTGGAAATAACTTATAATATGACGTAATATGCAGTGTATCATTGGCAATACCATCTAATATGACGTAATATGCAGTGTATCATTGAAAATACCTTATACTACAACGTAATATACAGTATATCATTGAAAATATCTTAGAATATATCGTAATATGTAGTTTATCATTGTAAATACCTTATAACATAACGTAATTTGCATTGTATCATTGGAAATAACTTATAATATGAAGTAATATGTAGTGTATCATTGGAAATACCTTATATTATATCGTAGTTTATCATTGAAAATTCCTTATAATATAACGTAATATGCAGAGTTTCATTGCAAATAACCTTATAATATAACGTAATATGCAGTGTATCATTGAAAATTCCTTATAATATGACGTAATATGCAGTGTATCATTGAAAATACCTTCTAATATATCGTAGTTTATCATTGAGAATTCCTTATAATATAACGTAATTTGCATTGTATCATTGGAAATAACTTATAATATGATGTAATATGTAGTGTATCATTGAAAATACCTTATATTATATCGTAATTTGTAGTTTATCATTGAAGATACCTTATAATATATCGTAATTTGTAGTTTATCATTGAAAATACCTTATAATATATCGTAATTTCTAGTGTATCATTGAAAATACCTTATAATATAACGTAATATGCAGTGTATCATTGAAAACACCTTATAATAAAACGTAATATGCAGTGTATCATTGAAAATGCCTTATAATATAACGAAATATGCAGTGTATCATTGAAAATACCTTATAATATATCGTAGTTTATCATTTAAAATTCCTTATAATATAACGTAATTTGCATTGTATCATTGGAAATAACTTATAATTTGACGTAATATGTAGTGTATCATTGAAAATACCTTATATTATATCGTAGTTTATCATTGAAAATTCCTTATAATATAACGTAATATGCAGTGTTTCATTGAAAATAACCTTATAATATAACGTAATATGCAGTGTATCTTTGAAAATTCCTTATAATATATCGTAATATGTAGTTTATCATTGGAAATACCTTATAATATAACGTAATATGCAGTGTATCATTGGCAATATTATCTAATATGACGTAATATGCAGTGTATCATTGAAAATACCTTATACTACAACGTAATATACAGTATATCATTGAAAATACCTTATAATATATCGTAATATGTAGTTTATCATTGTAAATACCTTATAACATAACGTAATTTGCATTGTATCATTGGAAATAACTTATAATATGACGTAATATGTAGTGTATCATTGGAAATACCTTATATTATATCGTAGTTTATCATTGAAAATACCTTATAATATAACGTAATATGCAGTGTATCATTGAAAATTCCTTATAATATATCGTAATATGTAGTTTATCATTGGAAATACCTTATAATATAACGTAATATGCAGTGTATCATTGGCAATATTATCTAATATGACGTAATATGCAGTGTATCATTGAAAATACCTTATACTACAACGTAATATACAGTATATCATTGAAAATACCTTATAATATATCGTAATATGTAGTTTATCATTGTAAATACCTTATAACATAACGTAATTTGCATTGTATCATTGGAAATAACTTATAATATGACGTAATATGTAGTGTATCATTGGAAATACCTTATATTATATCGTAGTTTATCATTGAAAATTCCTTATAATATAACGTAATATGCAGTGTTTCATTGCAAATAACCTTATATTATAAGGTTATTTGCAATGTATCATTGAAAATTCCTTATAATATGACGTAATATGCAGTGTATCATTGAAAATACCTTCTAATATATCGTAGTTTATCATTGAGAATTCCTTATAATATAACGTAATATGCAGTGTATCATTGAGAATACCTTATAATATAACGTAATATGCAGTGTATCATTGAAAATACCTTATAATATATCGTAATTTGTAGTGTATCATTGAAGATACCTTATAATATATCGTAATTCGTAGTGTATAATTGAAAATACCTTATAATATAACGAAATATGCAGTGTATCATTGAAAATACCTTATAATATAACGTAATATGCAGTGTATCATTGAAAATACCTTATAATATATCGTAATATGCAGTGTATCATTGAAAATACCTTATAATATATCGTAGTTTATCATTGGATACACCTTATAATATAACGTAATTTGCATTGTATCATTGGAAATAACTTATAATATGACGTAATATGTAGTGTATCATTGAAAATACCTTATATTATATCGTAATTTGTAGTTTATCATTGAAGATACCTTATAATATATCGTAATTTGTAGTTTATCATTGAAAATACCTTATAATATATCGTAATGTGTAGTGTATCATTGAAAATACCTTATAATATAACGTAATATGCAGTGTATCATTGAAAACACCTTATAATAAAACGTAATATGCAGTGTATCATTGAAAATGCCTTATAATATAACGAAATATGCAGTGTATCATTGAAAATACCTTATAATATATCGTAGTTTAGAATTTAAAATTCCTTATAATATAACGTAATTTGCATTGCATCATTGGAAATAACTTATAATATGACGTAATATGTAG
Organism: Lasioglossum lativentre; assembly: GCA_916610255.1. NCBI lineage: Eukaryota > Metazoa > Arthropoda > Insecta > Hymenoptera > Halictidae > Lasioglossum > Lasioglossum lativentre. The sequence continues at coordinate 114,638 of CAKAJI010000232.1, read as the reverse complement.
TGTATCATTGAAAATACCTTATATTATATCGTAGTTTATCATTGAAAATTCCTTATAATATAACATAATATGCAGTGTTTCATTGCAAATAACCTTATAATATAAAGTAATATGCAGTGTATCATTGAAAATTCCTTATAATATAACGTAATATGCAGTCTATCATTAAAAATACCTTTTAATATAACGTAACATACAGTGTTTCATTGCAAATAACCTTATATTATAACGTAATATGCAGTGTATCATTGAAAATACCCTATAATATATCGTAATATGTAGTTTATCATTGGAAATACCTTATAATATAACGTAATATGCAGTGTATCGTTGGCAATATTATCTAATATGACGTAATATGCAGTGTATCATTGAAAATACCTTATACTACAACGTAATATACAGTATATCATTGAAAATACCTTATAATGTATCGTAATATGTAGTTTATCATTGTAAATACCTTATAATATATCGTAATTTGTAGTTTATCATTGAAAATACCTTATAATATATCGTAATTTGTAGTGTATCATTGAAAATACCTTATAATATAACGTAATATGCAGTGTATCATTGAAAATACCTTATAATAAAACGTAATATGCAGTGTATCATTGAAAATGCCTTATAATATGACGTAATATGCAGTGTATCATTGAAAATACCTTCTAATATATCGTATTTTATTAATGAGAATTCCTTATAATATAACGTAATATGCAGTGTATCATTGAGAATACCTTATAATATAACGAAATATGCAGTGTATCATTGAAAATACCTTATAATATATCGTAGTTTATCATTGAAAATACCTTATAATATAACGTAATTTGCATTGAATCATTGGAAATAACTTATAATATGACGTAATATGTAGTGTATCATTGAAAATACCTTATAATAAAACGTAATATGCAGTGTATCATTGAAAATGCCTTATAATATAACGAAATATGCAGTGTATCATTGAAAATACCTTATAATATATCGTAGTTTATCATTTAAAATTCCTTATAATATAACGTAATTTGCAATGTATCATTGGAAATAACTTATAATATGACGTAATATGTAGTGTATCATTGAAAATACCTTATATTATATCGTAGTTCATCATTGAAAATTCCTTATAATATAACGTAATATGCAGTGTTTCATTGCAAATAACCTTATAATATAACGTAATATGCAGTGTATCATTGAAAATTCCTTATAATATATCGTAATATGTAGTTTATCATTGGAAATACCTTATAATATAACGTAATATGCAGTGTATCATTGGCAATATTATCTAATATGACGTAATATGCAGTGTATCATTGAAAACACCTTATACTACAACGTAATATACAGTATATCATTGAAAATACCTTATAATATATCGTAATATGTAGTTTATCATTGTAAATACCTTATAACATAACGTAATTTGCATTGTATCATTGGAAATAACTTATAATATGACGTAATATGTAGTGTATCATTGGAAATACCTTATATTATATCGTAGTTTATCATTGAAAATTCCTTATAATATAACGTAATATGCAGTGTATCATTGAAAATTCCTTATAATATATCGTAATATGTAGTTTATCATTGGAAATACCTTATAATATAACGTAATATGCAGTGTATCATTGGCAATATTATCTAATATGACGTAATATGCAGTGTATCATTGAAAATACCTTATACTACAACGTAATATACAGTATATCATTGAAAATACCTTATAATATATCGTAATATGTAGTTTATCATTGTAAATACCTTATAACATAACGTAATTTGCATTGTATCATTGGAAATAACTTATAATATGACGTAATATGTAGTGTATCATTGGAAATACCTTATATTATATCGTAGTTTATCATTGAAAATTCCTTATAATATAACGTAATATGCAGTGTTTCATTGCAAATAACCTTATAATATAACGTAATATGCAGTGTATCATTGAAAATTCCTTATAATATAACGTAATATGCAGTGCATCATTGAAAATACCTTTTAATATAACGTAACATACAGTGTTTCATTGCAAATAACCTTATAATATAACGTAATTTGCATTGTATCATTGGAAATAACTTATAATATGACGTAATATGTAGTGTATCATTGAAAATACCTTATATTATATCGTAATATGTAGTTTATCATTGAAAATTCCTTATCATATATCGTAATATGTAGTTTATCATTGAAAATACCTTATAATATATCGTAATTTGTAGTGTATCATTGAAAATACCTTATAATATAACGTAATATGCAGTGTATCATTGAAAACACCTTATAATAAAACGTAATATGCAGTGTATCATTGAAAATGCCATATAATATAACGAAATATGCAGTGTATCATTGAAAATACCTTATAATATATCGTAGTTTATCATTGAAAATTCCTTATAATATAACGTAATTTGCATTGTATCATTGGAAATAACTTATAATATGACGTAATATGTAGTGTATCATTGAAAATACCTTATATTATATCGTAGTTTATCATTGAAAATTCCTTATAATATAACGTAATATGCAGTGTTTCATTGCAAATAACCTTATAATATAACGTAATATGCAGTGTATCATTGAAAATTCCTTATAATATAACGTAATATGCAGTGCATCATTGAAAATACCTTTTAATATAACGTAACATACAGTGTTTCATTGCAAATAACCTTATAATATAACGTAATATGCAGTGTATCATTGAAAATACCTTATAATATATCGTAATATGTAGTTTATCATTGGAAATACCTTATAATATAACGTAATATGCAGTGTATCATTGGCAATACCATCTAATATGACGTAATATGCAGTGTATCATTGAAAATACCTTATACTACAACGTAATATACAGTATATCATTGAAAATATCTTATAATATATCGTAATATGTAGTTTATCATTGTAAATACCTTATAACATAACGTAATTTGCATTGTATCATTGGAAATAACTTATAATATGACGTAATATGTAGTGTATCATTGGAAATACCTTATATTATATCGTAGTTTATCATTGAAAATTCCTTATAATATAACGTAATATGCAGTGTTTCATTGCAAATAACCTTATAATATAACGTAATATGCAGTGTATCATTGAAAATTCCTTATAATATGACGTAATATGCAGTGTATCATTGAAAATACCTTCTAATATATCGTAGTTTATCATTGAGAATTCCTTATAATATAACGTAATTTGCATTGTATCATTGGAAATAACTTATAATATGATGTAATATGTAGTGTATCATTGAAAATACCTTATATTATATCGTAATTTGTAGTTTATCATTGAAGATAACTTATAATATATCGTAATTTGTAGTTTATCATTGAAAATACCTTATAATATATCGTAATGTGTAGTGTATCATTGAAAATACCTTATAATATAACGTAATATGCAGTGTATCATTGAAAACACCTTATAATAAAACGTAATATGCAGTGTATCATTGAAAATGCCTTATAATATAACGAAATATGCAGTGTATCATTGAAAATACCTTATAATATATCGTAGTTTAGAATTTAAAATTCCTTATAATATAACGTAATTTGCATTGCATCATTGGAAATAACTTATAATATGACGTAATATGTAGTGTATCATTGAAAATACCTTATATTATATCGTAGTTTATCATTGAAAATTCCTTATAATATAACATAATATGCAGTGTTTCATTGCAAATAACCTTATAATATAAAGTAATATGCAGTGTATCATTGAAAATTCCTTATAATATAACGTAATATGCAGTCTATCATTAAAAATACCTTTTAATATAACGTAACATACAGTGTTTCATTGCAAATAACCTTATAATATAACGTAATATGCAGTGTATCATTGAAAATACCCTATAATATATCGTAATATGTAGTTTATCATTGGAAATACCTTATAATATAACGTAATATGCAGTGTATCGTTGGCAATATTATCTAATATGACGTAATATGCAGTGTATCATTGAAAATACCTTATACTACAACGTAATATACAGTATATCATTGAAAATACCTTATAATGTATCGTAATATGTAGTTTATCATTGTAAATACCTTATAATATATCGTAATTTGTAGTTTATCATTGAAAATACCTTATAATATATCGTAATTTGTAGTGTATCATTGAAAATACCTTATAATATAACGTAATATGCAGTGTATCATTGAAAATACCTTATAATAAAACGTAATATGCAGTGTATCATTGAAAATGCCTTATAATATGACGTAATATGCAGTGTATCATTGAAAATACCTTCTAATATATCGTATTTTATTAATGAGAATTCCTTATAATATAACGTAATATGCAGTGTATCATTGAGAATACCTTATAATATAACGAAATATGCAGTGTATCATTGAAAATACCTTATAATATATCGTAGTTTATCATTGAAAATACCTTATAATATAACGTAATTTGCATTGTATCATTGGAAATAACTTATAATATGACGTAATATGTAGTGTATCATTGAAAATACCTTATATTATATCGTAGTTTATCATTGAAAATTCCTTATAATATAACGTAATATGCAGTGTTTCATTGCAAATAACCTTATAATATAACGTAATATGCAGTGTATCATTGAAAATTCCTTATAATATATCGTAATATGTAGTTTATCATTGGAAATACCTTATAATATAACGTAATATGCAGTGTATCATTGGCAATATTATCTAATATGACGTAATATGCAGTGTATCATTGAAAATACCTTATACTACAACGTAATATACAGTATATCATTGAAAATACCTTATAATATATCGTAATATGTAGTTTATCATTGTAAATACCTTATAACATAACGTAATTTGCATTGTATCATTGGAAATAACTTATAATATGACGTAATATGCAGTGTATCATTGGCAATACCATCTAATATGACGTAATATGCAGTGTATCATTGAAAATACCTTATACTACAACGTAATATACAGTATATCATTGAAAATATCTTATAATATATCGTAATATGTAGTTTATCATTGTAAATACCTTATAACATAACGTAATTTGCATTGTATCATTGGAAATAACTTATAATATGACGTAATATGTAGTGTATCATTGGAAATACCTTATATTATATCGTAGTTTATCATTGAAAATTCCTTATAATATAACGTAATATGCAGAGTTTCATTGCAAATAACCTTATAATATAACGTAATATGCAGTGTATCATTGAAAATTCCTTATAATATGACGTAATATGCAGTGTATCATTGAAAATACCTTCTAATATATCGTAGTTTATCATTGAGAATTCCTTATAATATAACGTAATTTGCATTGTATCATTGGAAATAACTTATAATATGATGTAATATGTAGTGTATCATTGAAAATACCTTATATTATATCGTAATTTGTAGTTTATCATTGAAGATACCTTATAATATATCGTAATTTGTAGTTTATCATTGAAAATACCTTATAATATATCGTAATTTCTAGTGTATCATTGAAAATACCTTATAATATAACGTAATATGCAGTGTATCATTGAAAACACCTTATAATAAAACGTAATATGCAGTGTATCATTGAAAATGCCTTATAATATAACGAAATATGCAGTGTATCATTGAAAATACCTTATAATATATCGTAGTTTATCATTTAAAATTCCTTATAATATAACGTAATTTGCATTGTATCATTGGAAATAACTTATAATTTGACGTAATATGTAGTGTATCATTGAAAATACCTTATATTATATCGTAGTTTATCATTGAAAATTCCTTATAATATAACGTAATATGCAGTGTTTCATTGAAAATAACCTTATAATATAACGTAATATGCAGTGTATCATTGAAAATTCCTTATAATATATCGTAATATGTAGTTTATCATTGGAAATACCTTATAATATAACGTAATATGCAGTGTATCATTGGCAATATTATCTAATATGACGTAATATGCAGTGTATCATTGAAAATACCTTATACTACAACGTAATATACAGTATATCATTGAAAATACCTTATAATATATCGTAATATGTAGTTTATCATTGTAAATACCTTATAACATAACGTAATTTGCATTGTATCATTGGAAATAACTTATAATATGACGTAATATGTAGTGTATCATTGGAAATACCTTATATTATATCGTAGTTTATCATTGAAAATTCCTTATAATATAACGTAATATGCAGTGTATCATTGAAAATTCCTTATAATATATCGTAATATGTAGTTTATCATTGGAAATACCTTATAATATTGTTACGACGGCACGAGATGAAGTTGCCTTTCTCTGTGATATTCTGAAGATATCACAGAAATCGAGAGAAGTTGCCCGTCGTATCGATATTGCAGTATCCAGACAACGAGGCTGTTGATAAGAGGAAACAAGAGAGTAGAATCTCTCGAGACGTTGAAGCGAGAGCACGCACATTCTTTGCATCTTCTTAGTTATTATCTAAATAAAGAGTTGTATTTGTTTGTAGTGTTGTGAGTTAGCTGTTGTAATGTGTTCTCCGGCAAGGCAACGCCGAAGTCTCCGCAACATTGGTGTCAGAAGTGGGATTGCGGGAGAGAACACCGCGACGGCATCCACTTCAGGAGCAGATGCGATGATGTTGCAGACGCTGTTCGAAGGCCTCCAGAGGAACATTTCAGGGCAGTTTCAAAAGCAGCAGAAGATCTCGGAACGGAGATGGGAACAGGAGTGGACCCGGTTTGAAGAAAGGGAAGCAGCAAACAGGGCCGCTCAAGCTGCAAGGGAAGCTGCCTTGGAAGGACGTTTTGGGATCCTGGAGGCTCAGTGTCAGGTGCTCTCGCAAAATCTGCACGCGTTTGTACAGCCGCGGTTAATTAACTCTATCGAAAACCGTGAACCTCAAAATTTAAATATATCTGTTCCTAACGGGTCCACGGTTCCGGTCCTTCCACACTCGCAGCAGGTACCTATGCGTGATACAGTTGGTGTGCTTCGTAGTGTTTCGGAGTTGGGATACGCTGTGAAGCCGCCTAGATTCGATGGCAAAGCTTCATGGGAAGAATATCGAATTCAGTTCGACACGATATCTCGCGCGAATGGATGGGATGAACCGAGGAAAGCTTTGGCCTTGGTTGCATCTTTGGAGGGCCCTGCTCGAGGAGTGTTGACCTCTCTTTCTGTTGATAAGCAGAATGATTTCCAGGCGATTGTTTCGGCACTGGAGTTCCGTTATGGAATTAAAAATTTTCAAAATTTAAGTTACGTAAAATTTCAAAATTACAAACAACGGAAAGGGGAGTCGATCTCCAAGTTGGCAGCAGAAATTGAGAGGCTTGCTCAAGCTGCATTTGGTGAATGCCCTTTTGAAAGTAGAGATAAACTTGCAGCCTCTCAATTCGTAGCAGCATTGGCCAATGAGGAGACAAAGCGACTATTAAGACTCGGTGGTTTTACTTCCTTGAGGGCGACGGTTATTAGAGCCCTAGAGATTGAAGCTGTCGAGTCTATCGCTGAAAATCAATATAGAAGCAAAAATAATCGCTACAAACCTTACTATTTTCCAAAACAAAACTTTCATGGACGGAGTTATGGTAATCGAGGATACGAGAGAAGACCGGAGGATGGTGACCGAGGATACGAGAGAAGACCGGAGGAAGCTGACAGACCGAACAGGAGCTATGTGCAGAGGACGAGTTTCGTGAATCAGAATACGAGGACCGACACTGAACGGGAAGATCGACCTAGGGTGTGTTGGAATTGTCGACAGACTGGACATCTCCAGAGAGACTGCCCGAAGACACAAGCAAAGAAGAAGATGGGAAACGCAAAGAGGTCGCAGTAGAGGGGGAGACTGCGACTTCATCTTCTTCTACCCCCGTCGTGCTGAAGGCTTATTTCAAGAAAGATTGTACGGCCATCGAGGGATTCATCGATGGAGAAAAGGCTACGATAATACTGGACACGGGTTCGAGTGTGAATCTTTTGGGGACAAATAAATTCAGTCCCAGAAGTGAGCTTGGCGCGGCGGAGGGATTTGAGGAAATGAAAATTGTATCCATTTCCGGAGAAAATTTACCGATTCGGGGCAAGTATAGATGTCCCCTTAGAATCAATGAATTTGAATCAGAGGAAGATTTCTTCCTGATTGACATGGCGGAGGAGTGTATTTTAGGGAATGGATTTCTCCAGAAACACGCATGTAGGCTCGACTATTCGACAAGAAACCTACAAATAGCCGAAAGGGAGGAGGTCAGCTTCATTGGACAGGAAAAACGAAATAAGGTGGATATGGCCTTATTTGCAAAAAGGGACGAGGAGACTCCGGTAGCGCAAGAGGAGACTCCGGAAGCGGAAGAACAAGAGGAAGTTGCAATATCACCTGTGCCAACGCATTTAGAAGACCTTTTCCAGCGATGCGGCACGACCTTATCCTCGCCACGGAAAGTAGCATTTGCGGAAGTAACACGCGAGTTCCAAGATGTGTTCGCTGAAAATCCTGAACATGTTGGAAACTGTGACGTTGTCCAACATAGGATTGATACGGGAGATTGTGCACCAATCAAACAAGCACCGCGACGTCTCCCTTTTCATCGACGAGCCGAAGTTACCGAGTTGCTCGCGAAGATGGAAAGACAGGGAGTAATTGAGGAATCGAAAAGTCCATGGTCATCTCCTATCGTTCTCGTGAAGAAGAAGGATGGCAGCACAAGATTCTGTGTAGATTATCGACGGCTAAACGATGTCACAAAAAAAGATTCTTATCCGTTACCGAGAATTGAGGACACGCTGGATGCTCTAGCTGAATCGTCCTGGTTTTCGACCATAGATTTGCAAAGTGGCTATTGGCAGATTATGGTCGATGAAAGAGACCGTGAGAAGACCGCATTCTGCGTGGGAGAGGGGCTCTGGCAATTCCGAGTGATGCCTTTCGGACTTTGTAATGCCCCAGCCACGTTTGAACGTCTTATGGACACGGTTTTAAAAGGTCTTTGTGGAAAGATCTGCCTAGTATATCTGGACGACATAATCGTCTACGGGAAAAACTTCGAAGAAAACATGCACAATCTGAAGACTGTCTTCGTACGCCTGCGCCAAGCCAAATTATTAGCGAACCCGAAGAAATGCAATTTCTTCTGCAAGGAAGTGCGTTACCTGGGTCATATTGTTTCCGAACGCGGAATTAAGACTGATCCCGAAAAGATAATGGCAATCCAGAAATGGCCAATCCCCAAAAACAAAACAGAGTTAAGAAGTTTTCTCGGACTATGCACTTATTACAGGAAATTTGTCAAGGATTTTTCTTCCATCGCCAGGCCGCTACATCGCTTGACAGAAGACAAAGTTACGTTTGTATGGACGGAAGAGTGTCAGAAAGTGTTCGAGTGGCTGAAACAACGCCTCACCGAATCTCCGGTCCTAGCCTACCCTTTATTAGACGCAGATTTCATCTTGGACACAGATGCGTCGAATTTTGCTATTGGAGCGGTTCTTTCTCAAATTCAGGGTGAAGAGGAGAAAGTTATTGCATACTTTTCTAAAATGCTGGGAAAAACCGAGAGGAACTATTGCGTTACACGAAGAGAACTTTTGGCGATAATTAAGTCCATAGAACATTTTCACCACTATCTTTATGGTCGGAAATTTCTGGTAAGGACTGATCATGCTGCGTTAAGATGGCTACTGTCGTTTAGGAATCCAGAAGGACAAACAGCTCGCTGGATAGAAAGGCTGCAGCAGTACGATTTCGAAATTAAACATCGAGAAGGAAAATTACATGTCAACGCAGACAGTCTGTCGAGAAGACCGTGCGAAATTTCGCAATGTAAATATTGCCTTCGCCTTGAGGAGAAGGAGGCACGCGAAGAAATGTGCAGTCAAGAAGAACATGTGTTGAAGACGATCTGCGAAGATGCAGGTTCGGAATGGAAGAAAGCGCAAGAGGATGATGAAGAAATAAATTTCATTTTACAAAGGAGAATCGAACGGAATAAACCAAACTGGCAGGAAGTTTCATGTTTTTCGCCCGTAATGAAATTTTACTGGAAAATCTGGGATTCTATTGAAGTGAGAGAAGGCTTACTTTTCCGTAGGTGGGAATCTTCGGACGGAAAAGAAGCAGTATTATTACTAATTGTCCCTAGAAGTAAAACCGAAGAAGCGTTGCGGGAATGTCATAATGCTCCATGGGGAGGACACTTCGGAATTCGCAAAACACTTGCCAAGGTTCGACAAAGGTTTTTCTGGCCTGATCATCGTCGAGATGTTGAAGAATGGTGCCGTCGTTGCGATAGCTGTGTGGCGAAGAAAGGCCCAAGGGAGAGAGGAAGAGGCACCCTAAAAGTTTACAATGTCGGAGCCCCTTTTGAAAGAATTGCACTCGACATTGTGGGCCCTTTACCAAAATCTACGACCGGAAACAAATATGCCCTTGTTGTCGTAGATTATTTCTCAAAGTGGCCGGAAGTGGTTCCACTTCCGAATCAAAAAGCAACGACCATAGCGAAGAGCCTTTTAACAGAAGTAATAAGTCGTCATGGTGTACCACTGGAACTACATTCAGATCAAGGTCGGAATTTCGAGTCGAATGTCTTCAAAGAGTTGATGAGGATGCTTGGAATTAAGAAGACAAGGACGACACCCCTACATCCTCAATCGGATGGTCTCGTTGAAAGGATGATTCGTACACTGTTGCAGTATTTAACACAGTTTGTTTCAGAACATCAAAAAGACTGGGACGAATGGATACCGACGTTCCTATTAGCATATCGGACGTCTCAACATGAAGTAACGCGAAATACCCCAGCAATGGTTCTCATGGGACGAGATTTACGACTTCCTTTGGATCTGCTGAGAGGAAGTGCCTATACTTTTGAGAAGGAGGAGAGGACTTACGTTGAAGAAACGAGAGCTAAAATCTTGAAAATCCATGATTTCGTGCGCCAACGGATGAAGATTGGCAGTGACAAAATGAAGTCTTGGTACGATGTCCACGCAAATCAAGTTTCGTTCAATCCAGGTGACAAGGTTTGGTTGTTTAACCCACGGCGTAAGAGAGGCAGGTGTCCGAAACTTCAGTCCGACTGGGAAGGACCGTATATTGTCAAGGATCGATTAAATGAATTAATTTATCGAATACTTCGCTCTCCTAAGGCAAAACCGAAAGTTGTTCACGTGAATAGGCTTGCACGTTACAACGCTTGAACGTATGACGCGAAAGAAGAAAATTTGGATACTTCAACGTCCTGCTCAGGGTTTTTGGGTGGTTTTCCCCTGAGACAGAGGACAAATGTCGGGACGTTTACTGTCTGAAAAAGGCCACCGAGGTAAATCATATATGTTTTCGATTACCCATTTTTCAGACAGAGATTGACACGTCAAGGAGCTGTCATTCTGACGTGGGAAGGTTAGCAACTACGTACTGAAGATACTAGCTAATCAGAGGCATGACGGTTGAAACGTCTACAGAGGTGAATCCAGTCGCGGTCGGGACGCCCGCTTTCTTCGAAGGGGGGAGTAGTGTTACGACGGCACGAGATGAAGTTGCCTTTCTCTGTGATATTCTGAAGATATCACAGAAATCGAGAGAAGTTGCCCGTCGTATCGATATTGCAGTATCCAGACAACGAGGCTGTTGATAAGAGGAAACAAGAGAGTAGAATCTCTCGAGACGTTGAAGCGAGAGCACGCACATTCTTTGCATCTTCTTAGTTATTATCTAAATAAAGAGTTGTATTTGTTTGTAGTGTTGTGAGTTAGCTGTTGTAATGTGTTCTCCGGCAAGGCAACGCCGAAGTCTCCGCAACAATATAACGTAATATGCAGTGTATCATTGGCAATATTATCTAATATGACGTAATATGCAGTGTATCATTGAAAATACCTTATACTACAACGTAATATACAGTATATCATTGAAAATACCTTATAATATATCGTAATATGTAGTTTATCATTGTAAATACCTTATAACATAACGTAATTTGCATTGTATCATTGGAAATAACTTATAATATGACGTAATATGTAGTGTATCATTGGAAATACCTTATATTATATCGTAGTTTATCATTGAAAATTCCTTATAATATAACGTAATATGCAGTGTTTCATTGCAAATAACCTTATAATATAACGTAATATGCAATGTATCATTGAAAATTCCTTATAATATGACGTAATATGCAGTGTATCATTGAAAATACCTTCTAATATATCGTAGTTTATCATTGAGAATTCCTTATAATATAACGTAATATGCAGTGTATCATTGAGAATACCTTATAATATAACGTAATATGCAGTGTATCATTGAAAATACCTTATAATATATCGTAATTTGTAGTGTATCATTGAAGATACCTTATAATATATCGTAATTCGTAGTGTATAATTGAAAATACCTTATAATATAACGAAATATGCAGTGTATCATTGAAAATACCTTATAATATAACGTAATATGCAGTGTATCATTGAAAATACCTTATAATATATCGTAATATGCAGTGTATCATTGAAAATACCTTATAATATATCGTAGTTTATCATTGGATACACCTTATAATATAACGTAATTTGCATTGTATCATTGGAAATAACTTATAATATGACGTAATATGTAGTGTATCATTGAAAATACCTTATATTATATCGTAATTTGTAGTTTATCATTGAAGATACCTTATAATATATCGTAATTTGTAGTTTATCATTGAAAATACCTTATAATATATCGTAATGTGTAGTGTATCATTGAAAATACCTTATAATATAACGTAATATGCAGTGTATCATTGAAAACACCTTATAATAAAACGTAATATGCAGTGTATCATTGAAAATGCCTTATAATATAACGAAATATGCAGTGTATCATTGAAAATACCTTTTAATATAACGTAACATACAGTGTTTCATTGCAAATAACCTTATAATATAACGTAATATGCAGTGTATCATTGAAAATACCCTATAATATATCGTAATATGTAGTTTATCATTGGAAATACCTTATAATATAACGTAATATGCAGTGTATCGTTGGCAATATTATCTAATATGACGTAATATGCAGTGTATCATTGAAAATACCTTATACTACAACGTAATATACAGTATATCATTGAAAATACCTTATAATGTATCGTAATATGTAGTTTATCATTGTAAATACCTTATAATATATCGTAATTTGTAGTTTATCATTGAAAATACCTTATAATATATCGTAATTTGTAGTGTATCATTGAAAATACCTTATAATATAACGTAATATGCAGTGTATCATTGAAAATACCTTATAATAAAACGTAATATGCAGTGTATCATTGAAAATGCCTTATAATATGACGTAATATGCAGTGTATCATTGAAAATACCTTCTAATATATCGTATTTTATTAATGAGAATTCCTTATAATATAACGTAATATGCAGTGTATCATTGAGAATACCTTATAATATAACGAAATATGCAGTGTATCATTGAAAATACCTTATAATATATCGTAGTTTATCATTGAAAATACCTTATAATATAACGTAATTTGCATTGAATCATTGGAAATAACTTATAATATGACGTAATATGTAGTGTATCATTGAAAATACCTTATATTATATCGTAGTTTATCATTGAAAATTCCTTATAATATAACGTAATATGCAGTGTTTCATTGCAAATAACCTTATAATATAACGTAATATGCAGTGTATCATTGAAAATTCCTTATAATATGACGTAATATGCAGTGTATCATTGAAAATACCTTCTAATATATCGTAGTTTATCATTGAGAATTCCTTATAATATAACGTAATTTGCATTGTATCATTGGAAATAACTTATAATATGATGTAATATGTAGTGTATCATTGAAAATACCTTATATTATATCGTAATTTGTAGTTTATCATTGAAGATACCTTATAATATATCGTAATGTGTAGTGTATCATTGAAAATACCTTATAATATAACGTAATATGCAGTGTATCATTGAAAACACCTTATAATAAAACGTAATATGCAGTGTATCATTGAAAATGCCTTATAATATAACGAAATATGCAGTGTATCATTGAAAATACCTTATAATATATCGTAGTTTAGAATTTAAAATTCCTTATAATATAACGTAATTTGCATTGCATCATTGGAAATAACTTATAATATGACGTAATATGTAGTGTATCATTGAAAATACCTTATATTATATCGTAGTTTATCATTGAAAATTCCTTATAATATAACATAATATGCAGTGTTTCATTGCAAATAACCTTATAATATAAAGTAATATGCAGTGTATCATTGAAAATTCCTTATAATATAACGTAATATGCAGTCTATCATTAAAAATACCTTTTAATATAACGTAACATACAGTGTTTCATTGCAAATAACCTTATAATATAACGTAATATGCAGTGTATCATTGAAAATACCCTATAATATATCGTAATATGTAGTTTATCATTGGAAATACCTTATAATATAACGTAATATGCAGTGTATCGTTGGCAATATTATCTAATATGACGTAATATGCAGTGTATCATTGAAAATACCTTATACTACAACGTAATATACAGTATATCATTGAAAATACCTTATAATGTATCGTAATATGTAGTTTATCATTGTAAATACCTTATAATATATCGTAATTTGTAGTTTATCATTGAAAATACCTTATAATATATCGTAATTTGTAGTGTATCATTGAAAATACCTTATAATATAACGTAATATGCAGTGTATCATTGAAAATACCTTATAATAAAACGTAATATGCAGTGTATCATTGAAAATGCCTTATAATATGACGTAATATGCAGTGTATCATTGAAAATACCTTCTAATATATCGTATTTTATTAATGAGAATTCCTTATAATATAACGTAATATGCAGTGTATCATTGAGAATACCTTATAATATAACGAAATATGCAGTGTATCATTGAAAATACCTTATAATATATCGTAGTTTATCATTGAAAATACCTTATAATATAACGTAATTTGCATTGAATCATTGGAAATAACTTATAATATGACGTAATATGTAGTGTATCATTGAAAATACTTTATATTATATCGTAGTTTATCATTGAAAATTCCTTATAATATAACGTAATATGCAGTGTTTCATTGCAAATAACCTTATAATATAACGTAATATGCAGTGTATCATTGAAAATTCCTTATAATATGACGTAATATGCAGTGTATCATTGAAAATACCTTCTAATATATCGTAGTTTATCATTGAGAATTCCTTATAATATAACGTAATTTGCATTGTATCATTGGAAATAACTTATAATATGATGTAATATGTAGTGTATCATTGAAAATACCTTATATTATATCGTAATTTGTAGTTTATCATTGAAGATACCTTATAATATATCGTAATTTGTAGTTTATCATTGAAAATACCTTATAATATATCGTAATGTGTAGTGTATCATTGAAAATACCTTATAATATAACGTAATATGCAGTGTATCATTGAAAACACCTTATAATAAAACGTAATATGCAGTGTATCATTGAAAATGCCTTATAATATAACGAAATATGCAGTGTATCATTGAAAATACCTTATAATATATCGTAGTTTAGAATTTAAAATTCCTTATAATATAACGTAATTTGCATTGCATCATTGGAAATAACTTATAATATGACGTAATATGTAGTGTATCATTGAAAATACCTTATATTATATCGTAGTTTATCATTGAAAATTCCTTATAATATAACATAATATGCAGTGTTTCATTGCAAATAACCTTATAATATAAAGTAATATGCAGTGTATCATTGAAAATTCCTTATAATATAACGTAATATGCAGTCTATCATTAAAAATACCTTTTAATATAACGTAACATACAGTGTTTCATTGCAAATAACCTTATAATATAACGTAATATGCAGTGTATCATTGAAAATACCCTATAATATATCGTAATATGTAGTTTATCATTGGAAATACCTTATAATATAACGTAATATGCAGTGTATCGTTGGCAATATTATCTAATATGACGTAATATGCAGTGTATCATTGAAAATACCTTATACTACAACGTAATATACAGTATATCATTGAAAATACCTTATAATGTATCGTAATATGTAGTTTATCATTGTAAATACCTTATAATATATCGTAATTTGTAGTTTATCATTGAAAATACCTTATAATATATCGTAATTTGTAGTGTATCATTGAAAATACCTTATAATATAACGTAATATGCAGTGTATCATTGAAAATACCTTATAATAAAACGTAATATGCAGTGTATCATTGAAAATGCCTTATAATATGACGTAATATGCAGTGTATCATTGAAAATACCTTCTAATATATCGTATTTTATTAATGAGAATTCCTTATAATATAACGTAATATGCAGTGTATCATTGAGAATACCTTATAATATAACGAAATATGCAGTGTATCATTGAAAATACCTTATAATATATCGTAGTTTATCATTGAAAATACCTTATAATATAACGTAATTTGCATTGAATCATTGGAAATAACTTATAATATGACGTAATATGTAGTGTATCATTGAAAATACCTTATATTATATCGTAGTTTATCATTGAAAATTCCTTATAATATAACGTAATATGCAGTGTTTCATTGCAAATAACCTTATAATATAACGTAATATGCAGTGTATCATTGAAAATTCCTTATAATATGACGTAATATGCAGTGTATCATTGAAAATACCTTCTAATATATCGTAGTTTATCATTGAGAATTCCTTATAATATAACGTAATTTGCATTGTATCATTGGAAATAACTTATAATATGATGTAATATGTAGTGTATCATTGAAAATACCTTATATTATATCGTAATTTGTAGTTTATCATTGAAGATACCTTATAATATATCGTAATTTGTAGTTTATCATTGAAAATACCTTATAATATATCGTAATTTCTAGTGTATCATTGAAAATACCTTATAATATAACGTAATATGCAGTGTATCATTGAAAACACCTTATAATAAAACGTAATATGCAGTGTATCATTGAAAATGCCTTATAATATAACGAAATATGCAGTGTATCATTGAAAATACCTTATAATATATCGTAGTTTATCATTTAAAATTCCTTATAATATAACGTAATTTGCATTGTATCATTGGAAATAACTTATAATTTGACGTAATATGTAGTGTATCATTGAAAATACCTTATATTATATCGTAGTTTATCATTGAAAATTCCTTATAATATAACGTAATATGCAGTGTTTCATTGCAAATAACCTTATAATATAACGTAATATGCAGTGTATCATTGAAAATTCCTTATAATATATCGTAATATGTAGTTTATCATTGGAAATACCTTATAATATAACGTAATATGCAGTGTATCATTGGCAATATTATCTAATATGACGTAATATGCAGTGTATCATTGAAAATACCTTATACTACAACGTAATATACAGTATATCATTGAAAATACCTTATAATATATCGTAATATGTAGTTTATCATTGTAAATACCTTATAACATAACGTAATTTGCATTGTATCATTGGAAATAACTTATAATATGACGTAATATGTAGTGTATCATTGGAAATACCTTATATTATATCGTAGTTTATCATTGAAAATTCCTTATAATATAACGTAATATGCAGTGTATCATTGAAAATTCCTTATAATATATCGTAATATGTAGTTTATCATTGGAAATACCTTATAATATAACGTAATATGCAGTGTATCATTGGCAATATTATCTAATATGACGTAATATGCAGTGTATCATTGAAAATACCTTATACTACAACGTAATATACAGTATATCATTGAAAATACCTTATAATATATCGTAATATGTAGTTTATCATTGTAAATACCTTATAACATAACGTAATTTGCATTGTATCATTGGAAATAACTTATAATATGACGTAATATGTAGTGTATCATTGGAAATACCTTATATTATATCGTAGTTTATCATTGAAAATTCCTTATAATATAACGTAATATGCAGTGTTTCATTGCAAATAACCTTATAATATAACGTAATATGCAGTGTATCATTGAAAATTCCTTATAATATGACGTAATATGCAGTGTATCATTGAAAATACCTTCTAATATATCGTAGTTTATCATTGAGAATTCCTTATAATATAACGTAATATGCAGTGTATCATTGAGAATACCTTATAATATAACGTAATATGCAGTGTATCATTGAAAATACCTTATAATATATCGTAATTTGTAGTGTATCATTGAAGATACCTTATAATATATCGTAATTCGTAGTGTATAATTGAAAATACCTTATAATATAACGAAATATGCAGTGTATCATTGAAAATACCTTATAATATATCGTAGTTTATCATTGGATACACCTTATAATATAACGTAATTTGCATTGTATCATTGGAAATAACTTATAATATGACGTAATATGTAGTGTATCATTGAAAATACCTTATATTATATCGTAATTTGTAGTTTATCATTGAAGATACCTTATAATATATCGTAATTTGTAGTTTATCATTGAAAATACCTTATAATATATCGTAATGTGTAGTGTATCATTGAAAATACCTTATAATATAACGTAATATGCAGTGTATCATTGAAAACACCTTATAATAAAACGTAATATGCAGTGTATCATTGAAAATGCCTTATAATATAACGAAATATGCAGTGTATCATTGAAAATACCTTATAATATATCGTAGTTTAGAATTTAAAATTCCTTATAATATAACGTAATTTGCATTGTATCATTGGAAATAACTTATAATATGACGTAATATGTAGTGTATCATTGAAAATACCTTATATTATATCGTAGTTTATCATTGAAAATTCCTTATAATATAACGTAATATGCATTGTTTCATTGCAAATAACCTTATAATATAACGTAATATGCAGTGTATCATTGAAAATTCCTTATAATATATCGTAATATGTAGTTTATCATTGGAAATACCTTATAATATAACGTAATATGCAGTGTATCATTGGCAATATTATCTAATATGACGTAATATGCAGTGTATCATTGAAAATACCTTATAATATATCGTAATTTGTAGTTTATCATTGCAAATAACCTTATAATATAACGTAATATGCAGTGTATCATTGAAAATTCCTTATAATATAACGTAATATGCAGTGCATCATTGAAAATACCTTATACTACAACG
This sequence comes from Lasioglossum lativentre, assembly GCA_916610255.1. Taxonomy (NCBI): domain Eukaryota; kingdom Metazoa; phylum Arthropoda; class Insecta; order Hymenoptera; family Halictidae; genus Lasioglossum; species Lasioglossum lativentre. The sequence continues at coordinate 95,327 of CAKAJI010000232.1, read as the reverse complement.
TAATATACAGTATATCATTGAAAATACCTTATAATATATCGTAATATGTAGTTTATCATTGTAAATACCTTATAACATAACGTAATTTGCATTGTATCATTGGCAATACCATCTAATATGACGTAATATGCAGTGTATCATTGAAAATACCTTATACTACAACGTAATATACAGTATATCATTGAAAATACCTTATAATATATCGTAATATGTAGTTTATCATTGTAAATACCTTATAACATAACGTAATTTGCAGTGTATCATTGGAAATAACTTATAATATGTCGTAATATGTAGTGTATCATTGGAAATACCTTATATTATATCGTAGTTTATCATTGAAAATTCCTTATAATATAACGTAATATGTAGTGTTTCATTGCAAATAACCTTATAATATAACGTAATATGCAGTGTATCATTGAAAATTCCTTATAATATGACGTAATATGCAGTGTATCATTTAAAATACCTTCTAATATATCGTAGTTTATTAATGAGAATTCCTTATAATATAACGTAATATGCAGTGTATCATTGAGAATACCTTATAATATAACGTAATATGCAGTGTATCATTGAAAATTCCTTATAATATAACGTAATATGCAGTGCATCATTGAAAATACCTTATACTACAACGTAATATACAGTATATCATTGAAAATACCTTATAATATATCGTAATATGTAGTTTATCATTGTAAATACCTTATAACATAACGTAATTTGCATTGTATCATTGGCAATACCATCTAATATGACGTAATATGCAGTGTATCATTGAAAATACCTTATACTACAACGTAATATACAGTATATCATTGAAAATACCTTATAATATATCGTAATATGTAGTTTATCATTGTAAATACCTTATAACATAACGTAATTTGCAGTGTATCATTGGAAATAACTTATAATATGTCGTAATATGTAGTGTATCATTGGAAATACCTTATATTATATCGTAGTTTATCATTGAAAATTCCTTATAATATAACGTAATATGTAGTGTTTCATTGCAAATAACCTTATAATATAACGTAATATGCAGTGTATCATTGAAAATTCCTTATAATATGACGTAATATGCAGTATATCATTTAAAATACCTTCTAATATATCGTAGTTTATTAATGAGAATTCCTTATAATATAACGTAATATGCAGTGTATCATTGAGAATACCTTATAATATAACGTAATATGCAGTGTATCATTGAAAATACCTTATAATATAACGTAATTTGTAGTGTATCATTGAAGGTACCTTATAATATATCGTAATTTGTAGTGTATAATTGAAAATACCTTATAATATAACGAAATATGCAGTGTATCATTGAAAATACCTTATATTATATCGTAGTTTATCATTGAAAATACCTTATAATATAACGTAATATGCAGTGTATCATTGAAAATACCTTATAATATAACGTAATATGCAGTGTATCATTGAAAATTCCTTATAATATATCGTAATATGTAGTTTATCATTGGAAATACCTTATAATATAACGTAATATGCAGTGTATCATTGGCAATATTATCTAATATGACGTAATATGCAGTGTATCATTGAAGATACCTTATAATATATCGTAATTTGTAGTTTATCATTGAAAATACCTTATAATATATCGTAATTTGTAGTGTATCATTGAAGGTACCTTATAATATATCGTAATTTGTAGTGTATAATTGAAAATACCTTATAATATAACGAAATATGCATTGTATCATTGAAAATACCTTATATTATATCGTAGTTTATCATTGAAAATTCCTTATAATATAACGTAATATGCAGTGTTTCATTGCAAATAACCTTATAATATAACGTAATATGCAGTGTATCATTGAAAATTCCTTATAATATGACGTAATATGCAGTGTATCATTGAAAATACCTTCTAATATATCGTAGTTTATCATTGAGAATTCCTTATAATATAACGTAATATGCAGTGTATCATAGAGAATACCTTATAATATAACGTAATATGCAGTGTATCTTTGAAAATACCTTATAATATATCGTAATTTGTAGTGTATCATTGAAGATACCTTATAATATATCGTAATTCGTAGTGTATAATTGAAAATACCTTATAATATAACGAAATATGCAGTGTATCATTGAAAATACCTTATAATATATCGTAGTTTATCATTGGATACACCTTATAATATAACGTAATTTGCATTGTATCATTGGAAATAACTTATAATATGACGTAATATGTAGTGTATCATTGAAAATACCTTATATTATATCGTAATTTGTAGTTTATCATTGAAGATACCTTATAATATATCGTAATTTGTAGTTTATCATTGAAAATACCTTATAATATATCGTAATGTGTAGTGTATCATTGAAAATACCTTATAATATAACGTAATATGCAGTGTATCATTGAAAACACCTTATAATAAAACGTAATATGCAGTGTATCATTGAAAATGCCTTATAATATAACGAAATATGCAGTGTATCATTGAAAATACCTTATAATATATCGTAGTTTAGAATTTAAAATTCCTTATAATATAACGTAATTTGCATTGTATCATTGGAAATAACTTATAATATGACGTAATATGTAGTGTATCATTGAAAATACCTTATATTATATCGTAGTTTATCATTGAAAATTCCTTATAATATAACGTAATATGCATTGTTTCATTGCAAATAACCTTATAATATAACGTAATATGCAGTGTATCATTGAAAATTCCTTATAATATATCGTAATATGTAGTTTATCATTGGAAATACCTTATAATATAACGTAATATGCAGTGTATCATTGGCAATATTATCTAATATGACGTAATATGCAGTGTATCATTGAAGATACCTTATAATATATCGTAATTTGTAGTTTATCATTGCAAATAACCTTATAATATAACGTAATATGCAGTGTATCATTGAAAATTCCTTATAATATAACGTAATATGCAGTGCATCATTGAAAATACCTTATACTACAACGTAATATACAGTATATCATTGAAAATACCTTATAATATATCGTAATATGTAGTTTATCATTGTAAATACCTTATAACATAACGTAATTTGCATTGTATCATTGGCAATACCATCTAATATGACGTAATATGCAGTGTATCATTGAAAATACCTTATACTACAACGTAATATACAGTATATCATTGAAAATACCTTATAATATATCGTAATATGTAGTTTATCATTGTAAATACCTTATAACATAACGTAATTTGCAGTGTATCATTGGAACTAACTTATAATATGTCGTAATATGTAGCGTATCATTGGAAATACCTTATATTATATCGTAGTTTATCATTGAAAATTCCTTATAATATAACGTAATATGTAGTGTTTCATTGCAAATAACCTTATAATATAACGTAATATGCAGTGTATCATTGAAAATTCCTTATAATATGACGTAATATGCAGTATATCATTTAAAATACCTTCTAATATATCGTAGTTTATTAATGAGAATTCCTTATAATATAACGTAATATGCAGTGTATCATTGAAAATACCTTATAATATAACGTAATATGCAGTGTATCATTGAAAATTCCTTATAATATAACGTAATATGCAGTGCATCATTGAAAATACCTTATACTACAACGTAATATACAGTATATCATTGAAAATACCTTATAATATATCGTAATATGTAGTTTATCATTGTAAATACCTTATAACATAACGTAATTTGCATTGTATCATTGGCAATACCATCTAATATGACGTAATATGCAGTGTATCATTGAAAATACCTTATACTACAACGTAATATACAGTATATCATTGAAAATACCTTATAATATATCGTAATATGTAGTTTATCATTGTAAATACCTTATAACATAACGTAATTTGCAGTGTATCATTGGAAATAACTTATAATATGTCGTAATATGTAGTGTATCATTGGAAATACCTTATATTATATCGTAGTTTATCATTGAAAATTCCTTATAATATAACGTAATATGTAGTGTTTCATTGCAAATAACCTTATAATATAACGTAATATGCAGTGTATCATTGAAAATTCCTTATAATATGACGTAATATGCAGTATATCATTTAAAATACCTTCTAATATATCGTAGTTTATTAATGAGAATTCCTTATAATATAACGTAATATGCAGTGTATCATTGAGAATACCTTATAATATAACGTAATATGCAGTGTATCATTGAAAATACCTTATAATATAACGTAATTTGTAGTGTATCATTGAAGGTACCTTATAATATATCGTAATTTGTAGTGTATAATTGAAAATACCTTATAATATAACGAAATATGCAGTGTATCATTGAAAATACCTTATATTATATCGTAGTTTATCATTGAAAATTCCTTATAATATAACGTAATATGCAGTGTATCATTGAAAATACCTTATAATATAACGTAATATGCAGTGTATCATTGAAAATTCCTTATAATATATCGTAATATGTAGTTTATCATTGGAAATACCTTATAATATAACGTAATATGCAGTGTATCATTGGCAATATTATCTAATATGACGTAATATGCAGTGTATCATTGAAGATACCTTATAATATATCGTAATTTGTAGTTTATCATTGAAAATACCTTATAATATATCGTAATTTGTAGTGTATCATTGAAGGTACCTTATAATATATCGTAATTTGTAGTGTATAATTGAAAATACCTTATAATATAACGAAATATGCATTGTATCATTGAAAATACCTTATATTATATCGTAGTTTATCATTGAAAATTCCTTATAATATAACGTAATATGCAGTGTATCATTGAAAATACCTTACAATATATCGTAATATGCAGTGTATCATTGAAAATACCTTATAATATATCGTAGTTTATCATTAAAAACACCTTATAATATAACGTAATTTGCATTGTATCATTGGAAATAACTTATAATATGACGTAATATGTAGTTTATCATTGAAAATACCTTATATTATATCGTAATTTGTAGTTTATCATTGAAGATACCTTATAATATATCGTAATTTGTAGTTTATCATTGCAAATAACCTTATAATATAACGTAATATGCAGTGTATCATTGAAAATTCCTTATAATATAACGTAATATGCAGTGCATCATTGAAAATACCTTATACTACAACGTAATATACAGTATATCATTGAAAATACCTTATAATATATCGTAATATGTAGTTTATCATTGTAAATACCTTATAACATAACGTAATTTGCATTGTATCATTGGCAATACCATCTAATATGACGTAATATGCAGTGTATCATTGAAAATACCTTATACTACAACGTAATATACAGTATATCATTGAAAATACCTTATAATATATCGTAATATGTAGTTTATCATTGTAAATACCTTATAACATAACGTAATTTGCAGTGTATCATTGGAAATAACTTATAATATGTCGTAATATGTAGTGTATCATTGGAAATACCTTATATTATATCGTAGTTTATCATTGAAAATTCCTTATAATATAACGTAATATGTAGTGTTTCATTGCAAATAACCTTATAATATAACGTAATATGCAGTGTATCATTGAAAATTCCTTATAATATGACGTAATATGCAGTATATCATTTAAAATACCTTCTAATATATCGTAGTTTATTAATGAGAATTCCTTATAATATAACGTAATATGCAGTGTATCATTGAGAATACCTTATAATATAACGTAATATGCAGTGTATCATTGAAAATACCTTATAATATAACGTAATTTGTAGTGTATCATTGAAGGTACCTTATAATATATCGTAATTTGTAGTGTATAATTGAAAATACCTTATAATATAACGAAATATGCAGTGTATCATTGAAAATACCTTATATTATATCGTAGTTTATCATTGAAAATTCCTTATAATATAACGTAATATGCAGTGTATCATTGAAAATACCTTATAATATAACGTAATATGCAGTGTATCATTGAAAATACCTTATAATATATCGTAATATGCAGTGTATCATTGAAAATACCTTATAATATATCGTAGTTTATCATTGAAAACACCTTATAATATAACGTAATTTGCATTGTATCATTGGAAATAACTTATAATATGACGTAATATGTAGTGTATCATTGAAAATACCTTATATTATATCGTAATTTGTAGTTTATCATTGAAGATACCTTATAATATATCGTAATTTGTAGTTTAACATTGAAAATACCTTATATTATATCGTAATTTGTAGTTTATCATTGAAGATACCTTATAATATATCGTAATTTGTAGTTTATCATTGAAAATACCTTATAATATATCGTAATTTGTAGTGTATCATTGAAAATACCTTATAATATAACGTAATATGCAGTGTATCATTGAAAACACCTTATAATAAAACGTAATATGCAGTGTATCATTGAAAATGCCTTATAATATAACGAAATATGCAGTGTATCATTGAAAATACCTTATAATATATCGTAGTTTATCATTTAAAATTCCTTATAATATAACGTAATTTGCATTGTATCATTGGAAATAACTTATAATATGACGTAATATGTAGTGTATCATTGAAAATACCTTATATTATATCGTAGTTTATCATTGAAAATTCCTTATAATATAACGTAATATGCAGTGTTTCATTGCAAATAACCTTATAATATAACGTAATATGCAGTGTATCATTGAAAATTCCTTATAATATAACGTAATATGCAGTGCATCATTGAAAATACCTTTTAATATAACGTAACATACAGTGTTTCATTGCAAATAACCTTATACTACAACGTAATATACAGTATATCATTGAAAATACCTTATAATATATCGTAATATGTAGTTTATCATTGTAAATACCTTATAACATAACGTAATTTGCAGTGTATCATTGGAAATAACTTATAATATGTCGTAATATGTAGTGTATCATTGGAAATACCTTATATTATATCGTAGTTTATCATTGAAAATTCCTTATAATATAACGTAATATGCAGTGTTTCATTGCAAATAACCTTATAATATAACGTAATATGCAGTGTATCATTGAAAATACCTTCTAATATATCGTAGTTTATTAATGAGAATTCCTTATAATATAACGTAATATGCAGTGTATCATTGAAAATACCTTATAATATAACGTAATATGCAGTGTATCATTGAAAATACCTTTTAATATAACGTAACATACAGTGTTTCATTGCAAATAACCTTATACTACAACGTAATATACAGTATATCATTGAAAATACCTTATAATATATCGTAATATGTAGTTTATCATTGTAAATACCTTATAACATAACGTAATTTGCAGTGTATCATTGGAAATAACTTATAATATGTCGTAATATGTAGTGTATCATTGGAAATACCTTATATTATATCGTAGTTTATCATTGAAAATTCCTTATAATATAACGTAATATGCAGTGTTTCATTGCAAATAACCTTATAATATAACGTAATATGCAGTGTATCATTGAAAATACCTTCTAATATATCGTAGTTTATTAATGAGAATTCCTTATAATATAACGTAATATGCAGTGTATCATTGAGAATACCTTATAATATAACGTAATATGCAGTGTATCATTGAAAATACCTTATAATATAACGTAATTTGTAGTGTATCATTGAAGGTACCTTATAATATATCGTAATTTGTAGTGTCTAATTGAAAATACCTTATAATATAACGAAATATGCAGTGTATCATTGAAAATACCTTATATTATATCGTAGTTTATCATTGAAAATTCCTTATAATATAACGTAATATGCAGTGTATCATTGAAAATACCTTATAATATAACGTAATATGCAGTGTATCATTGAAAATACCTTATAATATATCGTAATATGCAGTGTATCATTGAAAATACCTTATAATATATCGTAGTTTATCATTGAAAACACCTTATAATATAACGTAATTTGCATTGTATCATTGGAAATAACTTATAATATGACGTAATATGTAGTGTATCATTGAAAATACCTTATATTATATCGTAATTTGTAGTTTATCATTGAAGATACCTTATAATATATCGTAATTTGTAGTTTATCATTGAAAATACCTTATATTATATCGTAATTTGTAGTTTATCATTGAAGATACCTTATAATATATCGTAATTTGTAGTTTATCATTGAAAATACCTTATAATATATCGTAATTTGTAGTGTATCATTGAAAATACCTTATAATATAACGTAATATGCAGTGTATCATTGAAAACACCTTATAATAAAACGTAATATGCAGTGTATCATTGAAAATGCCTTATAATATAACGAAATATGCAGTGTATCATTGAAAATACCTTATAATATATCGTAGTTTATCATTTAAAATTCCTTATAATATAACGTAATTTGCATTGTATCATTGGAAATAACTTATAATATGACGTAATATGTAGTGTATCATTGAAAATACCTTATATTATATCGTAGTTTATCATTGAAAATTCCTTATAATATAACGTAATATGCAGTGTTTCATTGCAAATAACCTTATAATATAACGTAATATGCAGTGTATCATTGAAAATTCCTTATAATATAACGTAATATGCAGTGCATCATTGAAAATACCTTTTAATATAACGTAACATACAGTGTTTCATTGCAAATAACCTTATACTACAACGTAATATACAGTATATCATTGAAAATACCTTATAATATATCGTAATATGTAGTTTGTCATTGTAAATACCTTATAACATAACGTAATTTGCAGTGTATCATTGGAAATAACTTATAATATGTCGTAATATGTAGTGTATCATTGGAAATACCTTATATTATATCGTAGTTTATCATTGAAAATTCCTTATAATATAACGTAATATGTAGTGTTTCATTGCAAATAACCTTATAATATAACGTAATATGCAGTGTATCATTGAAAATACCTTCTAATATATCGTAGTTTATTAATGAGAATTCCTTATAATATAACGTAATATGCAGTGTATCATTGAGAATACCTTATACTACAACGTAATATACAGTATATCATTGAAAATACCTTATAATATATCGTAATATGTAGTTTATCATTGTAAATACCTTATAACATAACGTAATTTGCATTGTATCATTGGCAATACCATCTAATATGACGTAATATGCAGTGTATCATTGAGAATACCTTATAATATAACGTAATATGCAGTGTATCATTGAAAATACCTTATAATATAACGTAATTTGTAGTGTATCATTGAAGGTACCTTATAATATATCGTAATTTGTAGTGTCTAATTGAAAATACCTTATAATATAACGAAATATGCAGTGTATCATTGAAAATACCTTATATTATATCGTAGTTTATCATTGAAAATTCCTTATAATATAACGTAATATGCAGTGTATCATTGAAAATACCTTATAATATAACGTAATATGCAGTGTATCATTGAAAATACCTTATAATATATCGTAATATGCAGTGTATCATTGAAAATACCTTATAATATATCGTAGTTTATCATTGAAAACACCTTATAATATAACGTAATTTGCATTGTATCATTGGAAATAACTTATAATATGACGTAATATGTAGTGTATCATTGAAAATACCTTATATTATATCGTAATTTGTAGTTTATCATTGAAGATACCTTATAATATATCGTAATTTGTAGTTTATCATTGAAAATACCTTATATTATATCGTAATTTGTAGTTTATCATTGAAGATACCTTATAATATATCGTAATTTGTAGTTTATCATTGAAAATACCTTATAATATATCGTAATTTGTAGTGTATCATTGAAAATACCTTATAATATAACGTAATATGCAGTGTATCATTGAAAACACCTTATAATAAAACGTAATATGCAGTGTATCATTGAAAATGCCTTATAATATAACGAAATATGCAGTGTATCATTGAAAATACCTTATAATATATCGTAGTTTATCATTTAAAATTCCTTATAATATAACGTAATTTGCATTGTATCATTGGAAATAACTTATAATATGACGTAATATGTAGTGTATCATTGAAAATACCTTATATTATATCGTAGTTTATAATTGAAAATTCCTTATAATATAACGTAATATGCAGTGTTTCATTGCAAATAACCTTATAATATAACGTAATATGCAGTGTATCATTGAAAATTCCTTATAATATAACGTAATATGCAGTGCATCATTGAAAATACCTTTTAATATAACGTAACATACAGTGTTTCATTGCAAATAACCTTATACTACAACGTAATATACAGTATATCATTGAAAATACCTTATAATATATCGTAATATGTAGTTTGTCATTGTAAATACCTTATAACATAACGTAATTTGCAGTGTATCATTGGAAATAACTTATAATATGTCGTAATATGTAGTGTATCATTGGAAATACCTTATATTATATCGTAGTTTATCATTGAAAATTCCTTATAATATAACGTAATATGTAGTGTTTCATTGCAAATAACCTTATAATATAACGTAATATGCAGTGTATCATTGAAAATACCTTCTAATATATCGTAGTTTATTAATGAGAATTCCTTATAATATAACGTAATATGCAGTGTATCATTGAGAATACCTTATACTACAACGTAATATACAGTATATCATTGAAAATACCTTATAATATATCGTAATATGTAGTTTATCATTGTAAATACCTTATAACATAACGTAATTTGCATTGTATCATTGGCAATACCATCTAATATGACGTAATATGCAGTGTATCATTGAAAATACCTTATACTACAACGTAATATACAGTATATCATTGAAAATACCTTATAATATATCGTAATATGTAGTTTATCATTGTAAATACCTTATAACATAACGTAATTTGCAGTGTATCATTGGAAATAACTTATAATATGTCGTAATATGTAGTGTATCATTGGAAATACCTTATATTATATCGTAGTTTATCATTGAAAATTCCTTATAATATAACGTAATATGTAGTGTTTCATTGCAAATAACCATATAATATAACGTAATATGCAGTGTATCATTGAAAATTCCTTATAATATGACGTAATATGCAGTATATCATTTAAAATACCTTCTAATATATCGTAGTTTATTAATGAGAATTCCTTATAATATAACGTAATATGCAGTGTATCATTGAGAATACCTTATAATATAACGTAATATGCAGTGTATCATTGAAAATACCTTATAATATAACGTAATTTGTAGTGTATCATTGAAGGTACCTTATAATATATCGTAATTTGTAGTGTATAATTGAAAATACCTTATAATATAACGAAATATGCAGTGTATCATTGAAAATACCTTATATTATATCGTAGTTTATCATTGAAAATTCCTTATAATATAACGTAATATGCAGTGTATCATTGAAAATACCTTATAATATAACGTAATATGCAGTGTATCATTGAAAATACCTTATAATATATCGTAATATGCAGTGTATCATTGAAAATACCTTATAATATATCGTAGTTTATCATTGAAAACACCTTATAATATAACGTAATTTGCATTGTATCATTGGAAATAACTTATAATATGACGTAATATGTAGTGTATCATTGAAAATACCTTATATTATATCGTAATTTGTAGTTTATCATTGAAGATACCTTATAATATATCGTAATTTGTAGTTTAACATTGAAAATACCTTATATTATATCGTAATTTGTAGTTTATCATTGAAGATACCTTATAATATATCGTAATTTGTAGTTTATCATTGAAAATACCTTATAATATATCGTAATTTGTAGTGTATCATTGAAAATACCTTATAATATAACGTAATATGCAGTGTATCATTGAAAACACCTTATAATAAAACGTAATATGCAGTGTATCATTGAAAATGCCTTATAATATAACGAAATATGCAGTGTATCATTGAAAATACCTTATAATATATCGTAGTTTATCATTTAAAATTCCTTATAATATAACGTAATTTGCATTGTATCATTGGAAATAACTTATAATATGACGTAATATGTAGTGTATCATTGAAAATACCTTATATTATATCGTAGTTTATCATTGAAAATTCCTTATAATATAACGTAATATGCAGTGTTTCATTGCAAATAACCTTATAATATAACGTAATATGCAGTGTATCATTGAAAATTCCTTATAATATAACGTAATATGCAGTGCATCATTGAAAATACCTTTTAATATAACGTAACATACAGTGTTTCATTGCAAATAACCTTATACTACAACGTAATATACAGTATATCATTGAAAATACCTTATAATATATCGTAATATGTAGTTTATCATTGTAAATACCTTATAACATAACGTAATTTGCAGTGTATCATTGGAAATAACTTATAATATGTCGTAATATGTAGTGTATCATTGGAAATACCTTATATTATATCGTAGTTTATCATTGAAAATTCCTTATAATATAACGTAATATGTAGTGTTTCATTGCAAATAACCTTATAATATAACGTAATATGCAGTGTATCATTGAAAATACCTTCTAATATATCGTAGTTTATTAATGAGAATTCCTTATAATATAACGTAATATGCAGTGTATCATTGAGAATACCTTATAATATAACGTAATATGCAGTGTATCATTGAAAATACCTTTTAATATAACGTAACATACAGTGTTTCATTGCAAATAACCTTATACTACAACGTAATATACAGTATATCATTGAAAATACCTTATAATATATCGTAATATGTAGTTTATCATTGTAAATACCTTATAACATAACGTAATTTGCAGTGTATCATTGGAAATAACTTATAATATGTCGTAATATGTAGTGTATCATTGGAAATACCTTATATTATATCGTAGTTTATCATTGAAAATTCCTTATAATATAACGTAATATGCAGTGTTTCATTGCAAATAACCTTATAATATAACGTAATATGCAGTGTATCATTGAAAATACCTTCTAATATATCGTAGTTTATTAATGAGAATTCCTTATAATATAACGTAATATGCAGTGTATCATTGAGAATACCTTATAATATAACGTAATATGCAGTGTATCATTGAAAATACCTTATAATATAACGTAATTTGTAGTGTATCATTGAAGGTACCTTATAATATATCGTAATTTGTAGTGTCTAATTGAAAATACCTTATAATATAACGAAATATGCAGTGTATCATTGAAAATACCTTATATTATATCGTAGTTTATCATTGAAAATTCCTTATAATATAACGTAATATGCAGTGTATCATTGAAAATACCTTATAATATAACGTAATATGCAGTGTATCATTGAAAATACCTTATAATATATCGTAATATGCAGTGTATCATTGAAAATACCTTATAATATATCGTAGTTTATCATTGAAAACACCTTATAATATAACGTAATTTGCATTGTATCATTGGAAATAACTTATAATATGACGTAATATGTAGTGTATCATTGAAAATACCTTATATTATATCGTAATTTGTAGTTTATCATTGAAGATACCTTATAATATATCGTAATTTGTAGTTTATCATTGAAAATACCTTATATTATATCGTAATTTGTAGTTTATCATTGAAGATACCTTATAATATATCGTAATTTGTAGTTTATCATTGAAAATACCTTATAATATATCGTAATTTGTAGTGTATCATTGAAAATACCTTATAATATAACGTAATATGCAGTGTATCATTGAAAACACCTTATAATAAAACGTAATATGCAGTGTATCATTGAAAATGCCTTATAATATAACGAAATATGCAGTGTATCATTGAAAATACCTTATAATATATCGTAGTTTATCATTTAAAATTCCTTATAATATAACGTAATTTGCATTGTATCATTGGAAATAACTTATAATATGACGTAATATGTAGTGTATCATTGAAAATACCTTATATTATATCGTAGTTTATCATTGAAAATTCCTTATAATATAACGTAATATGCAGTGTTTCATTGCAAATAACCTTATAATATAACGTAATATGCAGTGTATCATTGAAAATTCCTTATAATATAACGTAATATGCAGTGCATCATTGAAAATACCTTTTAATATAACGTAACATACAGTGTTTCATTGCAAATAACCTTATACTACAACGTAATATACAGTATATCATTGAAAATACCTTATAATATATCGTAATATGTAGTTTGTCATTGTAAATACCTTATAACATAACGTAATTTGCAGTGTATCATTGAAAATAACTTATAATATGTCGTAATATGTAGTGTATCATTGGAAATACCTTATATTATATCGTAGTTTATCATTGAAAATTCCTTATAATATAACGTAATATGTAGTGTTTCATTGCAAATAACCTTATAATATAACGTAATATGCAGTGTATCATTGAAAATACCTTCTAATATATCGTAGTTTATTAATGAGAATTCCTTATAATATAACGTAATATGCAGTGTATCATTGAGAATACCTTATAATATAACGTAATATGCAGTGTATCATTGAAAATACCTTATAATATAACGTAATTTGTAGTGTATCATTGATGGTACCTTATAATATATCGTAATTTGTAGTGTCTAATTGAAAATACCTTATAATATAACGAAATATGCAGTGTATCATTGAAAATACCTTATATTATATCGTAGTTTATCATTGAAAATTCCTTATAATATAACGTAATATGCAGTGTATCATTGAAAATACCTTATAATATAACGTAATATGCAGTGTATCATTGAAAATAACTTATAATATGTCGTAATATGTAGTGTATCATTGGAAATACCTTATATTATATCGTAGTTTATCATTGAAAATTCCTTATAATATAACGTAATATGTAGTGTTTCATTGCAAATAACCTTATAATATAACGTAATATGCAGTGTATCATTGAAAATTCCTTATAATATGACGTAATATGCAGTATATCATTTAAAATACCTTCTAATATATCGTAGTTTATTAATGAGAATTCCTTATAATATAACGTAATATGCAGTGTATCATTGAGAATACCTTATAATATAACGTAATATGCAGTGTATCATTGAAAATACCTTATAATATAACGTAATTTGTAGTGTATGATTGAAGGTACCTTATAATATATCGTAATTTGTAGTGTATAATTGAAAATACCTTATAATATAACGAAATATGCAGTGTATCATTGAAAATACCTTATATTATATCGTAGTTTATCATTGAAAATTCCTTATAATATAACGTAATATGCAGTGTATCATTGAAAATACCTTATAATATAACGTAATATGCAGTGTATCATTGAAAATACCTTATAATATATCGTAATATGCAGTGTATCATTGAAAATACCTTATAATATATCGTAGTTTATCATTGAAAACACCTTATAATATAACGTAATTTGCATTGTATCATTGGAAATAACTTATAATATGACGTAATATGTAGTGTATCATTGAAAATACCTTATATTATATCGTAATTTGTAGTTTATCATTGAAGATACCTTATAATATATCGTAATTTGTAGTGTATAATTGAAAATACCTTATAATATATCGTAATATGCAGTGTATCATTGAAAATACCTTATAATATAACGTAATATGCAGGCTACCATTGAAAATACCTTATAATATAACGTAATATGCAGTGTATCATTGAAAATACCTTTTTATATACCGTAATTTGCAGTGTATCATTGAAAATAAAATTATAAATTAATGTAATATGCAGTGTATTATTGAAAATACCTTATTTTATAACGTAAAATGCAGTGTATCATTGAAAATACCTTATAATGTAATGTAATATGCAGTGTATCATTGAAAATGCCTTACAATAAAACGTAATATGCAGTGTAAAAATTGAAAATACCTTATTATACGACGTAATATGCAGTGTATCATTGAAAATACCTTATAATATATCGTAATATGCAGTGTATCATTGAAAATACCTTTTTATATAACGTAATATGCAGTGTATCATTGAAAATACCTTATAATGTAATGTAATATGCAGTGTATCATTGAAAATGCCTTATAATAAAACGTAATAAGCAGTGTAAAAATTGAAAATACCTTATTATATGACGTAATATGCAGTGTATCATTGAAAATACCTTATAATATATCGTAATATGCAGTGTATCATTGAAAATACCTTATAATGTAATGTAATATGCAGTGTATCATTGAAAATGCCTTATAATAAAACGTAATAAGCAGTGTAAAAATTGAAAATACCTTGTTATATGACGTAATATGCAGTGTATCATTGAAAATACCTTATAATATATCGTAATATGCAGTGTATCATTGAAAATACCTTATAAAATAATGTAATATGCAGTCTATCATTGAAAATACCTTATAATGTAATGTAATATGCAGTGTATCATTGAAAATACCTTATAATGTAATGTAATATGCAGTCTATCATTGAAAATACCTTATAATGTAATGTAATATGCAGTGTATCATTGAAAATACCTTATAATGTAATGTAATATGCAGTTTATCATTGAAAATACCTTATAATATAACGTAGTATGCAGTGTAAAAATTGAAAATACCATATTATATAACGTAATATGCAGTGTATCATTGAAAATACCTTATAATGTAATGTAATATGCAGTGTATCATTGAAAATACCTTATAATGTAATGTAATATGCAGTGTATCATTGAAAATACCTTATAATATAACGTAATATGCAGTGTATCATTGAAAATACCTTATTATATACAGTAACATGCAGTGTATCATTGAAAATACAATATAAAATAATGTAATATGCAGTGTATTATTGAAAGTACCTTATTTTATAACGTAAAATGCAGTGTATCATTGAAAATTCCTTATAATATAACGTAATATGCAGTGTATCATTGAAAATACCTTATAATATAACGTAATATGCAGTGTATCATTGAAAATACCTTATAATATATCGTAATATGCAGTGTATCATTGAAAATGCCTTATAATATAACGAAATATGCAGTGTATCATTGAAAATACCTTATATTATATCGTAATTTGTAGTTTATCATTGAAGATACCTTATAATATATCGTAATTTGTAGTTTATCATTGAAAATACCTTATATTATATCGTAATTTGTAGTTTATCATTGAAGATACCTTATAATATATCGTAATTTGTAGTTTATCATTGAAAATACCTTATAATATATCGTAATTTGTAGTGTATCATTGAAAATACCTTATAATATAACGTAATATGCAGTGTATCATTGAAAACACCTTATAATAAAACGTAATATGCAGTGTATCATTGAAAATGCCTTATAATATAACGAAATATGCAGTGTATCATTGAAAATACCTTATAATATATCGTAGTTTATCATTTAAAATTCCTTATAATATAACGTAATTTGCATTGTATCATTGGAAATAACTTATAATATGACGTAATATGTAGTGTATCATTGAAAATACCTTATATTATATCGTAGTTTATCATTGAAAATTCCTTATAATATAACGTAATATGCAGTGTTTCATTGCAAATAACCTTATAATATAACGTAATATGCAGTGTATCATTGAAAATTCCTTATAATATAACGTAATATGCAGTGCATCATTGAAAATACCTTTTAATATAACGTAGTTTATCATTGAAAACACCTTATAATATAACGTAATTTGCATTGTATCATTGGAAATAACTTATAATATGACGTAATATGTAGTGTATCATTGAAAATACCTTATATTATATCGTAATTTGTAGTTTATCATTGAAGATACCTTATAATATATCGTAATTTGTAGTTTATCATTGAAAATACCTTATATTATATCGTAATTTGTAGTTTATCATTGAAGATACCTTATAATATATCGTAATATGTAGTTTATCATTGAAAATACCTTATAATATATCGTAATTTGTAGTGTATCATTGAAAATACCTTATAATATAACGTAATATGCAGTGTATCATTGAAAACACCTTATAATAAAACGTAATATGCAGTGTATCATTGAAAATGCCTTATAATATAACGAAATATGCAGTGTATCATTGAAAATACCTTATAATATATCGTAGTTTATCATTTAAAATTCCTTTTAATATAACGTAATTTGCATTGTATCATTGGAAATAACTTATAATATGACGTAATATGTAGTGTATCATTGAAAATACCTTATATTATATCGTAGTTTATCATTGAAAATTCCTTATAATATAACGTAATATGCAGTGTTTCATTGCAAACAACCTTATAATATAACGTAATATGCAGTGTATCATTGAAAATTCCTCATAATATAACGTAATATGCAGTGCATCATTGAAAATACCTTTTAATATAACGTAACATACAGTGTTTCATTGCAAATAACCTTATAATATAACGTAATATGCAGTGTATCATTGAAAATACCTTATAATATATCGTAATATGTAGTTTATCATTGGAAATACCTTATAATATAACGTAATATGCAGTGTATCATTGGCAATACCATCTAATATGACGTAATATGCAGTGTATCATTGAAAATACCTTATAATATATCGTAATATGTAGTTTATCATTGTAAATACCTTATAACATAACGTAATTTGCATTGTATCATTGGAAATAACTTATAATATGACGTAATATGTAGTGTATCATTGGAAATACCTTATATTATATCGTAGTTTATCATTGAAAATTCCTTATAATGTAACGTAATATGCAGTGTTTCATTGCTAATAACCTTATAATATAACGTAATATGCAGTGTATCATTGAAAATTCCTTATAATATGACGTAATATGCAGTGTATCATTGAAAATACCTTCTAATATATCGTAGTTTATCATTGAGAATTCCTTATAATATAACGTAATTTGCATTGTATCATTGGAAATAACTTATAATATGACGTAATATGTAGTGTATCATTGAAAATACCTTATATTATATCGTAATTTGTAGTTTATCATTGAAGATACCTTATAATATATCGTAATTTGTAGTTTATCATTGAAAATACCTTATAATATATCGTAATTTGTAGTGTATCATTGAAAATACATTATAATATAACGTAATATGCAGTGTATCATTGAAAACACCTTATAATAAAACGTAATATGCAGTGTATCATTGAAAATGCCTTATAATATAACGAAATATGCAGTGTATCATTGAAAATACCTTATAATATATCGTAGTTTATCATTTAAAATTCCTTATAATATAACGTAATTTGCATTGTATCATTGGAAATAACTTATAATATGACGTAATATGTAGTGTATCATTGAAAATACCTTATATTATATCGTAGTTTATCATTGAAAATTCCTTATAATATAACGTAATATGCAGTGTTTCATTGCAAATAACCTTATAATATAACGTAATATGCAGTGTATCATTGAAAATTCCTTATAATATATCGTAATATGTAGTTTATCATTGGAAATACCTTATAATATAACGTAATATGCAGTGTATCATTGGCAATATTATCTAATATGACGTAATATGCAGTGTATCATTGAAAATACCTTATACTACAACGTAATATACAGTATATCATTGAAAATACCTTATAATATATCGTAATATGTAGTTTATCATTGTAAATACCTTATAACATAACGTAATTTGCATTGTATCATTGAAAATTCCTTATAATATAACGTAATATGCAGTGTTTCATTGCAAATAACCTTATAATATAACGTAATATGCAGTGTATCATTGAAAATTCCTTATAATATGACGTAATATGCAGTGTATCATTGAAAATACCTTCTAATATATCGTAGTTTATCATTGAGAATTCCTTATAATATAACGTAATTTGCATTGTATCATTGGAAATAACTTATAATATGACGTAATATGTAGTGTATCATTGAAAATACCTTATATTATATCGTAGTTTATCATTGAAAATTCCTTATAATATAACGTAATATGCAGTGTTTCATTGCAAATAACCTTATAATATAACGTAATATGCAGTGTATCATTGAAAATTCCTTATAATATGACGTAATATGCAGTGTTTCATTGAAAATACCTTCTAATATATCGTAGTTTATCATTGAGAATTCCTTATAATATAACGTAATTTGCATTGTATCATTGGAAATAACTTATAATATGACGTAATATGTAGTGTATCATTGAAAATACCTTATATTATATCGTAATTTGTAGTTTATCATTGAAGATACCTTATAATATATCGTAATTTGTAGTTTATCATTGAAAATACCTTATAATATATCGTAATTTGTAGTGTATCATTGAAAATACCTTATAATATAACGTAATTTGCATTGTATCATTGGAAATAACTTATAATATGACGTAATATGCAGTGTATCATTGAAAATACCTTATACTACAACGTAATATACAGTATATCATTGAAAATACCTTATAATATATCGTAATATGTAGTTTATCATTGTAAATACCTTATAACATAACGTAATTTGCATTGTATCATTGAAAATTCCTTATAATATAACGTAATATGCAGTGTTTCATTGCAAATAACCTTATAATATAACGTAATATGCAGTGTATCATTGAAAATTCCTTATAATATGACGTAATATGCAGTGTATCATTGAAAATACCTTCTAATATATCGTAGTTTATCATTGAGAATTCCTTATAATATAACGTAATTTGCATTGTATCATTGGAAATAACTTATAATATGACGTAATATGTAGTGTATCATTGAAAATACCTTATATTATATCGTAGTTTATCATTGAAAATTCCTTATAATATAACGTAATATGCAGTGTTTCATTGCAAATAACCTTATAATATAACGTAATATGCAGTGTATCATTGAAAATTCCTTATAATATGACGTAATATGCAGTGTTTCATTGAAAATACCTTCTAATATATCGTAGTTTATCATTGAGAATTCCTTATAATATAACGTAATTTGCATTGTATCATTGGAAATAACTTATAATATGACGTAATATGTAGTGTATCATTGAAAATACCTTATATTATATCGTAATTTGTAGTTTATCATTGAAGATACCTTATAATATATCGTAATTTGTAGTTTATCATTGAAAATACCTTATAATATATCGTAATTTGTAGTGTATCATTGAAAATACCTTATAATATAACGTAATTTGCATTGTATCATTGGAAATAACTTATAATATGACGTAATATGCAGTGTATCATTGAAAATACCTTATACTACAACGTAATATACAGTATATCATTGAAAATACCTTATAATATATCGTAATATGTAGTTTATCATTGTAAATACCTTATAACATAACGTAATTTGCATTGTATCATTGGAAATAACTTATAATATGACGTAATATGTAGTGTATCATTGGAAATACCTTATATTATATCGTAGTTTATCATTGAAAATTCCTTATAATATAACGTAATATGCAGTGTTTCATTGCAAATAACCTTATAATATAACGTAATATGCAGTGTATCATTGAAAATTCCTTATAATATGACGTAATATGCAGTGTATCATTGAAAATACCTTCTAATATATCGTAGTTTATCATTGAGAATTCCTTATAATATAACGTAATTTGCATTGTATCATTGGAAATAACTTATAATATGACGTAATATGTAGTGTATCATTGAAAATACCTTAAAATATATCGTAATATGTAGTTTATCATTGTAAATACCTTATAACATAACGTAATTTGCATTGTATCATTGGAAATAACTTATAATATGACGTAATATGTAGTGTATCTTTGGAAATACCTTATATTATATCGTAGTTTATCATTGAAAATTCCTTATAATATAACGTAATATGCAGTGTTTCATTGCTAATAACCTTATAATATAACGTAATATGCAGTGTATCATTGAAAATTCCTTATAATATGACGTAATATGCAGTGTATCATTGAAAATACCTTCTAATATATCGTAGTTTATCATTGAGAATTCCTTATAATATAACGTAATTTGCATTGTATCATTGGAAATAACTTATAATATGACGTAATATGTAGTGTATCATTGGAAATACCTTATATTATATCGTAGTTTATCATT
Organism: Lasioglossum lativentre; assembly: GCA_916610255.1. Taxonomy (NCBI): domain Eukaryota; kingdom Metazoa; phylum Arthropoda; class Insecta; order Hymenoptera; family Halictidae; genus Lasioglossum; species Lasioglossum lativentre. The sequence continues at coordinate 73,190 of CAKAJI010000232.1, read as the reverse complement.
GAAAATTCCTTATAATATAACGTAATATGCAGTGTTTCATTGCAAATAACCTTATAATATAACGTAATATGCAGTGTATCATTGAAAATTCCTTATAATATGACGTAATATGCAGTGTATCATTGAAAATACCTTGTAATATATCGTAGTTTATCATTGAGAATTCCTTATAATATAACGTAATATGCAGTGTATCATTGAGAATACCTTATAATATAAAGTAATATGCAGTGTATCATTGAAAATACCTTATAATATATCGTAATTTGTAGTGTATCATTGAAGATACCTTATAATATATCGTAATTCGTAGTGTATAATTGAAAATACCTTATAATATAACGAAATATGCAGTGTATCATTGAAAATACCTTATAATATATCGTAGTTTATCATTGAAAATACCTTATAATAAAACGTAATATGCAGTGTATCATTGAAAATGCCTCATAATATAACGAAATATGCAGTGTATCATTGAGAATACCTTATAATATATCGTAATTTGTAGTGTATCATTGAAGGTACCTTATAATATATCGTAATTTGTAGTGTATAATTGAAAATACCTTATAATATAACGAAATATGCAGTGTATCATTGAAAATACCTTATAATATATCGTAGTTTATCATTGAAAATTCCTTATAATATAACGTAATTTGCATTGTATCATTGGAAATAACTTATAATATGATGTAATATGTAGTGTATCATTGAAAATTCCTTATAATATAACGTAATATGCAGTGCATCATTGAAAATACCTTTTAATATAACGTAACATACAGTGTTTCATTGCAAATAACCTTATACTACAACGTAATATACAGTATATCATTGAAAATACCTTATAATATATCGTAATATGTAGTTTATCATTGTAAATACCTTATAACATAACGTAATTTGCAGTGTATCATTGGAAATAACTTATAATATGTCGTAATATGTAGTGTATCATTGGAAATACCTTATATTATATCGTAGTTTATCATTGAAAATTCCTTATAATATAACGTAATATGTAGTGTTTCATTGCAAATAACCTTATAATATAACGTAATATGCAGTGTATCATTGAAAATACCTTCTAATATATCGTAGTTTATTAATGAGAATTCCTTATAATATAACGTAATATGCAGTGTATCATTGAGAATACCTTATAATATAACGAAATATGCAGTGTATCATTGAAAATACCTTATAATATAACGTAATTTGTAGTGTATCATTGAAGGTACCTTATAATATATCGTAATTTGTAGTGTCTAATTGAAAATACCTTATAATATAACGAAATATGCAGTGTATCATTGAAAATACCTTATATTATATCGTAGTTTATCATTGAAAATTCCTTATAATATAACGTAATATGCAGTGTATCATTGAAAATACCTTATAATATAACGTAATATGCAGTGTATCATTGAAAATACCTTATAATATATCGTAATATGCAGTGTATCATTGAAAATACCTTATAATATATCGTAGTTTATCATTGAAAACACCTTATAATATAACGTAATTTGCATTGTATCATTGGAAATAACTTATAATATGACGTAATATGTAGTGTATCATTGAAAATACCTTATATTATATCGTAATTTGTAGTTTATCATTGAAGATACCTTATAATATATCGTAATTTGTAGTTTATCATTGAAAATACCATATATTATATCGTAATTTGTAGTTTATCATTGAAGATACCTTATAATATATCGTAATTTGTAGTTTATCATTGAAAATACCTTATAATATATCGTAATTTGTAGTGTATCATTGAAAATACCTTATAATATAACGTAATATGCAGTGTATCATTGAAAACACCTTATAATAAAACGTAATATGCAGTGTATCATTGAAAATGCCTTATAATATAACGAAATATGCAGTGTATCATTGAAAATACCTTATAATATATCGTAGTTTATCATTTAAAATTCCTTATAATATAACGTAATTTGCATTGTATCATTGGAAATAACTTATAATATGACGTAATATGTAGTGTATCATTGAAAATACCTTATATTATATCGTAGTTTATCATTGAAAATTCCTTATAATATAACGTAATATGCAGTGTTTCATTGCAAATAACCTTATAATATAACGTAATATGCAGTGTATCATTGAAAATTCCTTATAATATAACGTAATATGCAGTGCATCATTGAAAATACCTTTTAATATAACGTAACATACAGTGTTTCATTGCAAATAACCTTATACTACAACGTAATATACAGTATATCATTGAAAATACCTTATAATATATCGTAATATGTAGTTTATCATTGTAAATACCTTATAACATAACGTAATTTGCAGTGTATCATTGGAAATAACTTATAATATGTCGTAATATGTAGTGTATCATTGGAAATACCTTATATTATATCGTAGTTTATCATTGAAAATTCCTTATAATATAACGTAATATGTAGTGTTTCATTGCAAATAACCTTATAATATAACGTAATATGCAGTGTATCATTGAAAATACCTTCTAATATATCGTAGTTTATTAATGAGAATTCCTTATAATATAACGTAATATGCAGTGTATCATTGAGAATACCTTATAATATAACGTAATATGCAGTGTATCATTGAAAATACCTTATAATATAACGTAATTTGTAGTGTATCATTGAAGGTACCTTATAATATATCGTAATTTGTAGTGTCTAATTGAAAATACCTTATAATATAACGAAATATGCAGTGTATCATTGAAAATACCTTATATTATATCGTAGTTTATCATTGAAAATTCCTTATAATATAACGTAATATGCAGTGTATCATTGAAAATACCTTATAATATAACGTAATATGCAGTGTATCATTGAAAATACCTTATAATATATCGTAATATGCAGTGTATCATTGAAAATACCTTATAATATATCGTAGTTTATCATTGAAAACACCTTATAATATAACGTAATTTGCATTGTATCATTGGAAATAACTTATAATATGACGTAATATGTAGTGTATCATTGAAAATACCTTATATTATATCGTAATTTGTAGTTTATCATTGAAGATACCTTATAATATATCGTAATTTGTAGTTTATCATTGAAAATACCTTATATTATATCGTAATTTGTAGTTTATCATTGAAGATACCTTATAATATATCGTAATTTGTAGTTTATCATTGAAAATACCTTATAATATATCGTAATTTGTAGTGTATCATTGAAAATACCTTATAATATAACGTAATATACAGTATATCATTGAAAATACCTTATAATATATCGTAATATGTAGTTTATCATTGTAAATACCTTATAACATAACGTAATTTGCAGTGTATCATTGGAAATAACTTATAATATGTCGTAATATGTAGTGTATCATTGGAAATACCTTATATTATATCGTAGTTTATCATTGAAAATTCCTTATAATATAACGTAATATGTAGTGTTTCATTGCAAATAACCTTATAATATAACGTAATATGCAGTGTATCATTGAAAATACCTTCTAATATATCGTAGTTTATTAATGAGAATTCCTTATAATATAACGTAATATGCAGTGTATCATTGAGAATACCTTATAATATAACGTAATATGCAGTGTATCATTGAAAATACCTTATAATATAACGTAATTTGTAGTGTATCATTGAAGGTACCTTATAATATATCGTAATTTGTAGTGTCTAATTGAAAATACCTTATAATATAACGAAATATGCAGTGTATCATTGAAAATACCTTATATTATATCGTAGTTTATCATTGAAAATTCCTTATAATATAACGTAATATGCAGTGTATCATTGAAAATACCTTATAATATAACGTAATATGCAGTGTATCATTGAAAATACCTTATAATATATCGTAATATGCAGTGTATCATTGAAAATACCTTATAATATATCGTAGTTTATCATTGAAAACACCTTATAATATAACGTAATTTGCATTGTATCATTGGAAATAACTTATAATATGACGTAATATGTAGTGTATCATTGAAAATACCTTATATTATATCGTAATTTGTAGTTTATCATTGAAGATACCTTATAATATATCGTAATTTGTAGTTTATCATTGAAAATACCTTATATTATATCGTAATTTGTAGTTTATCATTGAAGATACCTTATAATATATCGTAATTTGTAGTTTATCATTGAAAATACCTTATAATATATCGTAATTTGTAGTGTATCATTGAAAATACCTTATAATATAACGTAATATGCAGTGTATCATTGAAAACACCTTATAATAAAACGTAATATGCAGTGTATCATTGAAAATGCCTTATAATATAACGAAATATGCAGTGTATCATTGAAAATACCTTATAATATATCGTAGTTTATCATTTAAAATTCCTTTTAATATAACGTAATTTGCATTGTATCATTGGAAATAACTTATAATATGACGTAATATGTAGTGTATCATTGAAAATACCTTATATTATATCGTAGTTTATCATTGAAAATTCCTTATAATATAACGTAATATGCAGTGTTTCATTGCAAATAACCTTATAATATAACGTAATATGCAGTGTATCATTGAAAATTCCTCATAATATAACGTAATATGCAGTGCATCATTGAAAATACCTTTTAATATAACGTAACATACAGTGTTTCATTGCAAATAACCTTATAATATAACGTAATATGCAGTGTATCATTGAAAATACCTTATAATATATCGTAATATGTAGTTTATCATTGGAAATACCTTATAATATAACGTAATATGCAGTGTATCATTGGCAATACCATCTAATATGACGTAATATGCAGTGTATCATTGAAAATACCTTATAATATATCGTAATATGTAGTTTATCATTGTAAATACCTTATAACATAACGTAATTTGCATTGTATCATTGGAAATAACTTATAATATGACGTAATATGTAGTGTATCATTGGAAATACCTTATATTATATCGTAATTTGTAGTTTATCATTGAAGATACCTTATAATATATCGTAATTTGTAGTTTATCATTGAAAATACCTTATAATATATCGTAATTTGTAGTGTATCATTGAAAATACATTATAATATAACGTAATATGCAGTGTATCATTGAAAACACCTTATAATAAAACGTAATATGCAGTGCATCATTGAAAATACCTTTTAATATATCGTAATATGTAGTTTATCATTGGAAATACCTTATAATATAACGTAATATGCAGTGTATCATTGGCAATACCATCTAATATGACGTAATATGCAGTGTATCATTGAAAATACCTTATACTACAACGTAATATACAGTATATCATTGAAAATACCTTATAATATATCGTAATATGTAGTTTATCATTGTAAATACCTCATAACATAACGTAATTTGCATTGTATCATTGGAAATAACTTATAATATGACGTAATATGTAGTGTATCTTTGGAAATACCTTATATTATATCGTAGTTTATCATTGAAAATTCCTTATAATATAACGTAATATGCAGTGTTTCATTGCTAATAACCTTATAATATAACGTAATATGCAGTGTATCATTGAAAATTCCTTATAATATGACGTAATATGCAGTGTATCATTGAAAATACCTTCTAATATATCGTAGTTTATCATTGAGAATTCCTTATAATATAACGTAATTTGCATTGTATCATTGGAAATAACTTATAATATGACGTAATATGTAGTGTATCATTGAAAATACCTTATATTATATCGTAATTTGTAGTTTATCATTGAAGATACCTTATAATATATCGTAATTTGTAGTTTATCATTGAAAATACCTTATAATATATCGTAATTTGTAGTGTATCATTGAAAATACCTTATAATATAACGTAATTTGCATTGTATCATTGGAAATAACTTATAATATGACGTAATATGTAGTGTATCATTGAAAATACCTTATATTATATCGTAGTTTATCATTGAAAATTCCTTATAATATAACGTAATATGCAGTGTTTCATTGCAAATAACCTTATAATATAACGTAATATGCAGTGTATCATTGAAAATTCCTTATAATATAACGTAATATGCAGTGCATCATTGAAAATACCTTTTAATATATCGTAATATGTAGTTTATCATTGGAAATACCTTATAATATAACGTAATATGCAGTGTATCATTGGCAATACCATCTAATATGACGTAATATGCAGTGTATCATTGAAAATACCTTATACTACAACGTAATATACAGTATATCATTGAAAATACCTTAAAATATATCGTAATATGTAGTTTATCATTGTAAATACCTTATAACATAACGTAATTTGCATTGTATCATTGGAAATAACTTATAATATGACGTAATATGTAGTGTATCTTTGGAAATACCTTATATTATATCGTAGTTTATCATTGAAAATTCCTTATAATATAACGTAATATGCAGTGTTTCATTGCTAATAACCTTATAATATAACGTAATATGCAGTGTATCATTGAAAATTCCTTATAATATGACGTAATATGCAGTGTATCATTGAAAATACCTTCTAATATATCGTAGTTTATCATTGAAAATTCCTTATAATATAACGTAATTTGCATTGTATCATTGGAAATAACTTATAATATGACGTAATATGTAGTGTATCATTGAAAATACCTTATATTATATCGTAATTTGTAGTTTATCATTGAAGATACCTTATAATATATCGTAATTTGTAGTTTATCATTGAAAATACCTTATAATATATCGTAATTTGTAGTGTATCATTGAAAATACCTTATAATATAACGTAATTTGCATTGTATCATTGGAAATAACTTATAATATGACGTAATATGTAGTGTATCATTGAAAATACCTTATATTATATCGTAGTTTATCATTGAAAATTCCTTATAATATAACGTAATATGCAGTGTTTCATTGCAAATAACCTTATAATATAACGTAATATGCAGTGTATCATTGAAAATTCCTTATAATATAACGTAATATACAGTGCATCATTGAAAATACCTTTTAATATAACGTAACATACAGTGTTTCATTGTAAATAACCTTATAATATAACGTAATATGCAGTGTATCATTGAAAATACCTTATAATATATCGTAATATATAGTTTATCATTGGAAATACCTTATAATATAACGTAATATGCAGTGTATCATTGGCAATACCATCTAATATGACGTAATATGCAGTGTATCATTGAAAATACCTTATACTACAACGTAATATACAGTATATCATAGAAAATACCTTATAATATATCGTAATATGTAGTTTATCATTGTAAATACCTTATAACATAACGTAATTTGCATTGTATCATTGGAAATAACTTATAATATGACGTAATATGTAGTGTATCATTGGAAATACCTTATATTATATCGTAGTTTATCATTGAAAATTCCTTATAATATAACGTAATATGCAGTGTTTCATTGCAAATAACCTTATAATATAACGTAATATGCAGTGTATCATTGAAAATTCCTTATAATATGACGTAATATGCAGTGTTTCATTGCAAATAACCTTATAATATAACGTAATATGCAGTGTATCATTGAAAATTCCTTATAATATGACGTAATATGCAGTGTATCATTGAAAATACCTTCTAATATATCGTAGTTTATCATTGAGAATTCCTTATAATATAACGTAATTTGCATTGTATCATTGGAAATAACTTATAATATGACGTAATATGTAGTGTATCATTGAAAATACCTTATATTATATCGTAGTTTATCATTGAAAATTCCTTATAATATAACGTAATATGCAGTGTTTCATTGCAAATAACCTTATAATATAACGTAATATGCAGTGTATCATTGAAAATTCCTTATAATATAACGTAATATGCAGTGCATCATTGAAAATACCTTTTAATATATCGTAATATGTAGTTTATCATTGGAAATACCTTATAATATAACGTAATATGCAGTGTATCATTGGCAATACCATCTAATATGACGTAATATGCAGTGTATCATTGAAAATACCTTATACTACAACGTAATATACAGTATATCATTGAAAATACCTTATAATATATCGTAATATGTAGTTTATCATTGTAAATACCTTATAACATAACGTAATTTGCATTGTATCATTGGAAATAACTTATAATATGACGTAATATGTAGTGTATCTTTGGAAATACCTTATATTATATCGTAGTTTATCATTGAAAATTCCTTATAATATAACGAAATATGCAGTGTTTCATTGCTAATAACCTTATAATATAACGTAATATGCAGTGTATCATTGAAAATTCCTTATAATATGACGTAATATGCAGTGTATCATTGAAAATACCTTCTAATATATCGTAGTTTATCATTGAGAATTCCTTATAATATAACGTAATTTGCATTGTATCATTGGAAATAACTTATAATATGACGTAATATGTAGTGTATCATTGAAAATACCTTATATTATATCGTAATTTGTAGTTTATCATTGAAGATACCTTATAATATATCGTAATTTGTAGTTTATCATTGAAAATACCTTATAATATATCGTAATTTGTAGTGTATCATTGAAAATACCTTATAATATAACGTAATTTGCATTGTATCATTGGAAATAACTTATAATATGACGTAATATGTAGTGTATCATTGAAAATACCTTATATTATATCGTAGTTTATCATTGAAAATTCCTTATAATATAACGTAATATGCAGTGTTTCATTGCAAATAACCTTATAATATAACGTAATATGCAGTGTATCATTGAAAATTCCTTATAATATAACGTAATATACAGTGCATCATTGAAAATACCTTTTAATATAACGTAACATACAGTGTTTCATTGCAAATAACCTTATAATATAACGTAATATGCAGTGTATCATTGAAAATACCTTATAATATATCGTAATATATAGTTTATCATTGGAAATACCTTATAATATAACGTAATATGCAGTGTATCATTGGCAATACCATCTAATATGACGTAATATGCAGTGTATCATTGAAAATACCTTATACTACAACGTAATATACAGTATATCATAGAAAATACCTTATAATATATCGTAGTTTATCATTGTAAATACCTTATAACATAACGTAATTTGCATTGTATCATTGGAAATAACTTATAATATGACGTAATATGTAGTGTATCATTGGAAATACCTTATATTATATCGTAGTTTATCATTGAAAATTCCTTATAATATAACGTAATATGCAGTGTTTCATTGCAAATAACCTTATAATATAACGTAATATGCAGTGTATCATTGAAAATTCCTTATAATATGACGTAATATGCAGTGTATCATTGAAAATACCTTGTAATATATCGTAGTTTATCATTGAGAATTCCTTATAATATAACGTAATATGCAGTGTATCATTGAGAATACCTTATAATATAAAGTAATATGCAGTGTATCATTGAAAATACCTTATAATATATCGTAATTTGTAGTGTATCATTGAAGATACCTTATAATATATCGTAATTCGTAGTGTATAATTGAAAATACCTTATAATATAACGAAATATGCAGTGTATCATTGAAAATACCTTATAATATATCGTAGTTTATCATTGAAAATACCTTATAATAAAACGTAATATGCAGTGTATCATTGAAAATGCCTCATAATATAACGAAATATGCAGTGTATCATTGAGAATACCTTATAATATATCGTAATTTGTAGTGTATCATTGAAGGTACCTTATAATATATCGTAATTTGTAGTGTATAATTGAAAATACCTTATAATATAACGAAATATGCAGTGTATCATTGAAAATACCTTATATTATATCGTAGTTTATCATTGAAAATTCCTTATAATATAACGTAATATGCAGTGTTTCATTGCAAATAACCTTATAATATAACGTAATATGCAGTGTATCATTGAAAATTCCTTATAATATAACGTAATATACAGTGCATCATTGAAAATACCTTTTAATATAACGTAACATACAGTGTTTCATTGCAAATAACCTTATAATATAACGTAATATGCAGTGTATCATTGAAAATACCTTATAATATATCGTAATATATAGTTTATCATTGGAAATACCTTATAATATAACGTAATATGCAGTGTATCATTGGCAATACCATCTAATATGACGTAATATGCAGTGTATCATTGAAAATAGCTTATACTACAACGTAATATACAGTATATCATAGAAAATACCTTATAATATATCGTAATATGTAGTTTATCATTGTAAATACCTTATAACATAACGTAATTTGCATTGTATCATTGGAAATAACTTATAATATGACGTAATATGTAGTGGATCATTGGAAATACCTTATATTATATCGTAGTTTATCATTGAAAATTCCTTATAATATAACGTAATATGCAGTGTTTCATTGCTAATAACCTTATAATATAACGTAATATGCTGTGTATCATTGAAAATTCCTTATAATATGACGTAATATGCAGTGTATCATTGAAAATACCTTCTAATATATCGTAGTTTATCATTGAGAATTCCTTATAATATAACGTAATTTGCATTGTATCATTGGAAATAACTTATAATATGACGTAATATGTAGTGTATCATTGAAAATACCTTATATTATATCGTAATTTGTAGTTTATCATTGAAGATACCATATAATATATCGTAATATGTAGTTTATCATTGAAAATACCTTATAATATATCGTAATTTGTAGTGTATCATTGAAAATACCTTATAATATAACGTAATATGCAGTGTATCATTGAAAACACCTTATAATAAAACGTAATATGCAGTGTATCATTGAAAATGCCTTATAATATAACGAAATATGCAGTGTATCATTGAAAATACCTTATAATATATCGTAGTTTATCATTGAAAATTCCTTATAATATAACGTAATTTGCATTGTATCATTGGAAATAACTTATAATATGATGTAATATGTAGTGTATCATTGGAAATACCTTATATTATATCGTAGTTTATCATTGAAAATTCCTTATAATATAACGTAATATGCAGTGTTTCATTGCTAATAACCTTATAATATAACGTAATATGCAGTGTATCATTGAAAATTCCTTATAATATGACGTAATATGCAGTGTATCATTGAAAATACCTTCTAATATATCGTAGTTTATCATTGAGAATTCCTTATAATATAACGTAATTTGCATTGTATCATTGGAAATAACTTATAATATGACGTAATATGTAGTGTATCATTGAAAATACCTTATATTATATCGTAATTTGTAGTTTATCATTGAAGATACCATATAATATATCGTAATATGTAGTTTATCATTGAAAATACCTTATAATATATCGTAATTTGTAGTGTATCATTGAAAATACCTTATAATATAACGTAATATGCAGTGTATCATTGAAAACACCTTATAATAAAACGAAATATGCAGTGTATCATTGAAAATACCTTATAATATAACGTAATATACAGTGCATCATTGAAAATACCTTTTAATATAACGTAACATACAGTGTTTCATTGCAAATAACCTTATAATATAACGTAATATGCAGTGTATCATTGAAAATACCTTATAATATATCGTAATATGTAGTTTATCATTGGAAATACCTTATAATATAACGTAATATGCAGTGTATCATTGGCAATACCATCTAATATGACGTAATATGCAGTGTATCATAGAAAATACCATGTAATATAACGTAATATACAGTGTATCATTGAAAATACCTTATAATATAACGTAATATGCAGTGTATCATTGAAAATACCTTGTAATATATCGTAGTTTATCATTGAAAATACCTTATAATATAACGTAATATGCAGTGTATCATTGAAAATACCTTATAATATAACGTAATATGCAGTGTATCATTGAAAATACCTTCTAATATATCGTTGTTTATCATTGAAAATACCTTATAATATAACGTAATATGCAGTGTATCATTGAAAATACCTTCTAATATATCGTAGTTTATCATTGAAAATACCTTATAATATAACGTAATATGCAGTGTATCATTGAAAATACCTTATAACATATCCTAATATGCAGTGTATCATAGAAAATACCTTATAATATAACGTAATATGCAGTGTATCATTGAAAATACCGTATAATATAAAGTAACATGCAGTGTATCATTGAAAATACCTTATAATATAACGTAATATGCAGTGTATCATTGAAAATACCTTATAATATAACGTAATATGCAGTGTATCATTGAAAATACCTTATATTATATCGTAGTTTATCATTGAAAATTCCTTATAATATAACGTAATATGCAGTGTTTCATTGCTAATAACCTTATAATATAACGTAATATGCAGTGTATCATTGAAAATACCTTATATTATATCGTAGTTTATCATTGAAAATTCCTTATAATATAACGTAATATGCAGTGTATCATTGAAAATACCTTATAATATAACGTAATATGCAGTGTATCATTGAAAATACCTTATAATATATCGTAATATGCAGTGTATCATTGAAAATACCTTATAATATATCGTAGTTTATCATTGAAAACACCTTATAATATAACGTAATTTGCATTGTATCATTGGAAATAACTTATAATATGACGTAATATGTAGTGTATCATTGAAAATACCTTATATTTTATCGTAATTTGTAGTTTATCATTGAAGATACCTTATAATATATCGTAATTTGTAGTTTATCATTGAAAATACCTTATATTATATCGTAATTTGTAGTTTATCATTGAAGATACCTTATAATATATCGTAATTTGTAGTTTATCATTGAAAATACCTTATAATATATCGTAATTTGTAGTGTATCATTGAAAATACCTTATAATATAACGTAATATGCAGTGTATCATTGAAAACACCTTATAATAAAACGTAATATGCAGTGTATCATTGAAAATGCCTTATAATATAACGAAATATGCAGTGTATCATTGAAAATACCTTATAATATATCGTAGTTTATCATTTAAAATTCCTTATAATATAACGTAATTTGCATTGTATCATTGGAAATAACTTATAATATGACGTAATATGTAGTGTATCATTGAAAATACCTTATATTATATCGTAGTTTATCATTGAAAATTCCTTATAATATAACGTAATATGCAGTGTTTCATTGCAAATAACCTTATAATATAACGTAATATGCAGTGTATCATTGAAAATTCCTTATAATATAACGTAATATGCAGTGCATCATTGAAAATACCTTTTAATATAACGTAACATACAGTGTTTCATTGCAAATAACCTTATACTACAACGTAATATACAGTATATCATTGAAAATACCTTATAATATATCGTAATATGTAGTTTATCATTGTAAATACCTTATAACATAACGTAATTTGCAGTGTATCATTGGAAATAACTTATAATATGTCGTAATATGTAGTGTATCATTGGAAATACCTTATATTATATCGTAGTTTATCATTGAAAATTCCTTATAATATAACGTAATATGTAGTGTTTCATTGCAAATAACCTTATAATATAACGTAATATGCAGTGTATCATTGAAAATACCTTCTAATATATCGTAGTTTATTAATGAGAATTCCTTATAATATAACGTAATATGCAGTGTATCATTGAGAATACCTTATAATATAACGAAATATGCAGTGTATCATTGAAAATACCTTATAATATATCGTAGTTTATCATTGAAAATTCCTTATAATATAACGTAATTTGCATTGTATCATTGGAAATAACTTATAATATGACGTAATATGTAGTGTATCATTGAAAATACCTTATATTATATCGTAGTTTATCATTGAAAATTCCTTATAATATAACGTAATATGCAGTGTTTCATTGCTAATAACCTTATAATATAACGTAATATGCAGTGTATCATTGAAAATTCCTTATAATATGACGTAATATGCAGTGTATCATTGAAAATACCTTCTTATATATCGTAGTTTATCATTGAGAATTCCTTATAATATAACGTAATTTGCATTGTATCATTGGAAATAACTTATAATATGACGTAATATGTAGTGTATCATTGAAAATACCTTATATTATATCGTAATTTGTAGTTTATCATTGAAGATACCTTATAATATATCGTAATTTGTAGTTTATCATTGAAAATACCTTATAATATATCGTAATTTGTAGTGTATCATTGAAAATACCTTATAATATAACGTAATATGCAGTGTATCATTGAAAACACATTATAATAAAACGTAATATGCAGTGTATCATTGAAAATGCCTTATAATATAACGAAATATGCAGTGTATCATTGAAAATACCTTATAATATATCGTAGTTTATCATTGAAAATTCCTTATAATATAACGTAATTTGCATTGTATCATTGGAAATAACTTATAATATGACGTAATATGTAGTGTATCATTGAAAATACCTTATATTATATCGTAGTTTATCATTGAAAATTCCTTATAATATAACGTAATATGCAGTGTTTCATTGCAAATAACCTTATAATATAACGTAATATGCAGTGTATCATTGAAAATTCCTTATAATATAACGTAATATGCAGTGCATCATTGAAAATACCTTTTAATATAACGTAACATACAGTGTTTCATTGCAAATAACCTTATAATATTACGTAATATGCAGTGTATCATTGAAAATTCCTTATAATATATCGTAATATGTAGTTTATCATTGGAAATACCTTATAATATAACGTAATATGCAGTGTATCATTGGCAATACCATCTAATATGACGTAATATGCAGTGTATCATTGAAAATACCTTATACTACAACGTAATATACAGTATATCATTGAAAATACCTTATAATATATCGTAATATGTAGTTTATCATTGTAAATACCTTATAACATAACGTAATTTGCATTCTATCATTGGAAATAACTTATAATATGACGTAATATGTAGTGTATCATTGAAAATACCTTATATTATATCGTAATTTGTAGTTTATCATTGAAGATACCTTATAATATATCGTAATTTGTAGTTTATCATTGAAAATACCTTATAATATATCGTAATTTGTAGTGTATCATTGAAAATACCTTATAATATAACGTAATATGCAGTGTTTCATTGCAAATAACCTTATAATATAACGTAATATGCAGTGTATCATTGAAAATTCCTTATAATATAACGTAATATACAGTGCATCATTGAAAATACCTTTTAATATAACGTAACATACAGTGTTTCATTGCAAATAACCTTATAATATAACGTAATATGCAGTGTATCATTGAAAATACCTTATAATATATCGTAATATGTAGTTTATCATTGGAAATACCTTATAATATAACGTAATATGCAGTGTATCATTGGCAATACCATCTAATATGACGTAATATGCAGTGTATCATAGAAAATACCATGTAATATAACGTAATATACAGTGTATCATTGAAAATACCTTATAATATAACGTAATATGCAGTGTATCATTGAAAATACCTTCTAATATATCGTAGTTTATCATTGAAAATACCTTATAATATAACGTAATATGCAGTGTATCATTGAAAATACCTTATAATATAACGTAATATGCAGTGTATCATTGAAAATACCTTCTAATATATCGTTGTTTATCATTGAAAATACCTTATAATATAACGTAATATGCAGTGTATCATTGAAAATACCTTCTAATATATCGTAGTTTATCATTGAAAATACCTTATAATATAACGTAATATGCAGTGTATCATTGAAAATACCTTATAACATATCCTAATATGCAGTGTATCATAGAAAATACCTTATAATATAACGTAATATGCAGTGTATCATTGAAAATACCGTATAATATAAAGTAACATGCAGTGTATCATTGAAAATACCTTATAATATAACGTAATATGCAGTGTATCATTGAAAATACCTTATAATATAACGTAATATGCAGTGTATCATTGAAAATACCTTATATTATATCGTAGTTTATCATTGAAAATTCCTTATAATATAACGTAATATGCAGTGTATCATTGAAAATACCTTATAATATAACGTAATATGCAGTGTATCATTGAAAATACCTTATAATATATCGTAATATGCAGTGTATCATTGAAAATACCTTATAATATATCGTAGTTTATCATTGAAAACACCTTATAATATAACGTAATTTGCATTGTATCATTGGAAATAACTTATAATATGACGTAATATGTAGTCTATCATTGAAAATACCTTATATTATATCGTAATTTGTAGTTTATCATTGAAGATACCTTATAATATATCGTAATTTGTAGTTTATCATTGAAAATACCTTATATTATATCGTAATTTGTAGTTTATCATTGAAGATACCTTATAATATATCGTAATTTATAGTTTATCATTGAAAATACCTTATAATATATCGTAATTTGTAGTGTATCATTGAAAATACCTTATAATATAACGTAATATGCAGTGTATCATTGAAAACACCTTATAATAAAACGTAATATGCAGTGTATCATTGAAAATGCCTTATAATATAACGAAATATGCAGTGTATCATTGAAAATACCTTATAATATATCGTAGTTTATCATTTAAAATTCCTTATAATATAACGTAATTTGCATTGTATCATTGGAAATAACTTATAATATGACGTAATATGTAGTGTATCATTGAAAATACCTTATATTATATCGTAGTTTATCATTGAAAATTCCTTATAATATAACGTAATATGCAGTGTTTCATTGCAAATAACCTTATAATATAACGTAATATGCAGTGTATCATTGAAAATTCCTTATAATATAACGTAATATGCAGTGCATCATTGAAAATACCTTTTAATATAACGTAACATACAGTGTTTCATTGCAAATAACCTTATACTACAACGTAATATACAGTATATCATTGAAAATACCTTATAATATATCGTAATATGTAGTTTATCATTGTAAATACCTTATAACATAACGTAATTTGCAGTGTATCATTGGAAATAACTTATAATATGTCGTAATATGTAGTGTATCATTGGAAATACCTTATATTATATCGTAGTTTATCATTGAAAATTCCTTATAATATAACGTAATATGTAGTGTTTCATTGCAAATAACCTTATAATATAACGTAATATGCAGTGTATCATTGAAAATACCTTCTAATATATCGTAGTTTATTAATGAGAATTCCTTATAATATAACGTAATATGCAGTGTATCATTGAGAATACCTTATAATATAACGTAATATGCAGTGTATCATTGAAAATACCTTATAATATAACGTAATTTGTAGTGTATCATTGAAGGTACCTTATAATATATCGTAATTTGTAGTGTCTAATTGAAAATACCTTATAATATAACGAAATATGCAGTGTATCATTGAAAATACCTTATATTATATCGTAGTTTATCATTGAAAATTCCTTATAATATAACGTAATATGCAGTGTATCATTGAAAATACCTTATAATATAACGTAATATGCAGTGTATCATTGAAAATACCTTATAATATATCGTAATATGCAGTGTATCATTGAAAATACCTTATAATATATCGTAGTTTATCATTGAAAACACCTTATAATATAACGTAATTTGCATTGTATCATTGGAAATAACTTATAATATGACGTAATATGTAGTGTATCATTGAAAATACCTTATATTATATCGTAATTTGTAGTTTATCATTGAAGATACCTTATAATATATCGTAATTTGTAGTTTATCATTGAAAATACCTTATATTATATCGTAATTTGTAGTTTATCATTGAAGATACCTTATAATATATCGTAATTTGTAGTTTATCATTGAAAATACCTTATAATATATCGTAATTTGTAGTGTATCATTGAAAATACCTTATAATATAACGTAATATGCAGTGTATCATTGAAAACACCTTATAATAAAACGTAATATGCAGTGTATCATTGAAAATGCCTTATAATATAACGAAATATGCAGTGTATCATTGAAAATACCTTATAATATATCGTAGTTTATCATTTAAAATTCCTTTTAATATAACGTAATTTGCATTGTATCATTGGAAATAACTTATAATATGACGTAATATGTAGTGTATCATTGAAAATACCTTATATTATATCGTAGTTTATCATTGAAAATTCCTTATAATATAACGTAATATGCAGTGTTTCATTGCAAATAACCTTATAATATAACGTAATATGCAGTGTATCATTGAAAATTCCTCATAATATAACGTAATATGCAGTGCATCATTGAAAATACCTTTTAATATAACGTAACATACAGTGTTTCATTGCAAATAACCTTATAATATAACGTAATATGCAGTGTATCATTGAAAATACCTTATAATATATCGTAATATGTAGTTTATCATTGGAAATACCTTATAATATAACGTAATATGCAGTGTATCATTGGCAATACCATCTAATATGACGTAATATGCAGTGTTTCATTGAAAATACCTTATAATATATCGTAATATATAGTTTATCATTGTAAATACCTTATAACATAACGTAATTTGCATTGTATCATTGGAAATAACTTATAATATGACGTAATATGTAGTGTATCATTGGAAATACCTTATATTATATCGTAGTTTATCATTGAAAATTCCTTATAATATAACGTAATATGCAGTGTTTCATTGCTAATAACCTTATAATATAACGTAATATGCAGTGTATCATTGAAAATTCCTTATAATATGACGTAATATGCAGTGTATCATTGAAAATACCTTCTAATATATCGTAGTTTATCATTGAGAATTCCTTATAATATAACGTAATTTGCATTGTATCATTGGAAATAACTTATAATATGACGTAATATGTAGTGTATCATTGAAAATACCTTATATTATATCGTAATTTGTAGTTTATCATTGAAGATACCTTATAATATATCGTAATTTGTAGTTTATCATTGAAAATACCTTATAATATATCGTAATTTGTAGTGTATCATTGAAAATACATTATAATATAACGTAATATGCAGTGTATCATTGAAAACACCTTATAATAAAACGTAATATGCAGTGTATCATTGAAAATGCCTTATAATATAACGAAATATGCAGTGTATCATTGAAAATACCTTATAATATATCGTAGTTTATCATTTAAAATTCCTTATAATATAACGTAATTTGCATTGTATCATTGGAAATAACTTATAATATGACGTAATATGTAGTGTATCATTGAAAATACCTTATATTATATCGTAGTTTATCATTGAAAATTCCTTATAATATAACGTAATATGCAGTGTTTCATTGCAAATAACCTTATAATATAACGTAATATGCAGTGTATCATTGAAAATTCCTTATAATATATCGTAATATGTAGTTTATCATTGGAAATACCTTATAATATAACGTAATATGCAGTGTATCATTGGCAATATTATCTAATATGACGTAATATGCAGTGTATCATTGAAAATACCTTATACTACAACGTAATATACAGTATATCATTGAAAATACCTTATAATATATCGTAATATGTAGTTTATCATTGTAAATACCTTATAACATAACGTAATTTGCATTGTATCATTGAATATTCCTTATAATATAACGTAATATGCAGTGTTTCATTGCAAATAACCTTATAATATAACGTAATATGCAGTGTATCATTGAAAATTCCTTATAATATGACGTAATATGCAGTGTATCATTGAAAATACCTTCTAATATATCGTAGTTTATCATTGAGAATTCCTTATAATATAACGTAATTTGCATTGTATCATTGGAAATAACTTATAATATGACGTAATATGTAGTGTATCATTGAAAATACCTTATATTATATCGTAGTTTATCATTGAAAATTCCTTATAATATAACGTAATATGCAGTGTTTCATTGCAAATAACCTTATAATATAACGTAATATGCAGTGTATCATTGAAAATTCCTTATAATATAACGTAATATGCAGTGCATCATTGAAAATACCTTTTAATATATCGTAATATGTAGTTTATCATTGAAAATACCTTATAATATAACGTAATATGCAGTGTATCATTGGCAATACCATCTAATATGACGTAATATGCAGTGTATCATTGAAAATACCTTATACTACAACGTAATATACAGTATATCATTGAAAATACCTTATAATATATCGTAATATGTAGTTTATCATTGTAAATACCTTATAACATAACGTAATTTGCATTGTATCATTGGAAATAACTTATAATATGACGTAATATGTAGTGTATCTTTGGAAATACCTTATATTATATCGTAGTTTATCATTGAAAATTCCTTATAATATAACGTAATATGCAGTGTTTCATTGCTAATAACCTTATAATATAACGTAATATGCAGTGTATCATTGAAAATTCCTTATAATATGACGTAATATGCAGTGTATCATTGAGAATACCTTATAATATAACGTAATATGCAGTGTATCATTGAAAATACCTTATAATATAACGTAATTTGTAGTGTATCATTGAAGGTACCTTATAATATACCGTAATTTGTAGTGTCTAATTGAAAATACCTTATAATATAACGAAATATGCAGTGTATCATTGAAAATACCTTATATTATATCGTAGTTTATCATTGAAAATTCCTTATAATATAACGTAATATGCAGTGTATCATTGAAAATACCTTATAATATAACGTAATATGCAGTGTATCATTGAAAATACCTTATAATATATCGTAATATGCAGTGTATCATTGAAAATACCTTATAATATATCGTAGTTTATCATTGAAAACACCTTATAATATAACGTAATTTGCATTGTATCATTGGAAATAACTTATAATATGACGTAATATGTAGTGTATCATTGAAAATACCTTATATTATATCGTAATTTGTAGTTTATCATTGAAGATACCTTATAATATATCGTAATTTGTAGTTTATCATTGAAAATACCTTATATTATATCGTAATTTGTAGTTTATCATTGAAGATACCTTATAATATATCGTAATTTGTAGTTTATCATTGAAAATACCTTATAATATATCGTAATTTGTAGTGTATCATTGAAAATACCTTATAATATAACGTAATATGCAGTGTATCATTGAAAACACCTTATAATAAAACGTAATATGCAGTGTATCATTGAAAATGCCTTATAATATAACGAAATATGCAGTGTATCATTGAAAATACCTTATAATATATCGTAGTTTATCATTTAAAATTCCTTTTAATATAACGTAATTTGCATTGTATCATTGGAAATAACTTATAATATGACGTAATATGTAGTGTATCATTGAAAATACCTTATATTATATCGTAGTTTATCATTGAAAATTCCTTATAATATAACGTAATATGCAGTGTTTCATTGCAAATAACCTTATAATATAACGTAATATGCAGTGTATCATTGAAAATTCCTCATAATATAACGTAATATGCAGTGCATCATTGAAAATACCTTTTAATATAACGTAACATACAGTGTTTCATTGCAAATAACCTTATAATATAACGTAATATGCAGTGTATCATTGAAAATACCTTATAATATATCGTAATATGTAGTTTATCATTGGAAATACCTTATAATATAACGTAATATGCAGTGTATCATTGGCAATACCATCTAATATGACGTAATATGCAGTGTATCATTGAAAATACCTTATAATATATCGTAATATGTAGTTTATCATTGTAAATACCTTATAACATAACGTAATTTGCATTGTATCATTGGAAATAACTTATAATATGACGTAATATGTAGTGTATCATTGGAAATACCTTATATTATATCGTAGTTTATCATTGAAAATTCCTTATAATATAACGTAATATGCAGTGTTTCATTGCTAATAACCTTATAATATAACGTAATATGCAGTGTATCATTGAAAATTCCTTATAATATGACGTAATATGCAGTGTATCATTGAAAATACCTTCTAATATATCGTAGTTTATCATTGAGAATTCCTTATAATATAACGTAATTTGCATTGTATCATTGGAAATAACTTATAATATGACGTAATATGTAGTGTATCATTGAAAATACCTTATATTATATCGTAATTTGTAGTTTATCATTGAAGATACCTTATAATATATCGTAATTTGTAGTTTATCATTGAAAATACCTTATAATATATCGTAATTTGTAGTGTATCATTGAAAATACATTATAATATAACGTAATATGCAGTGTATCATTGAAAACACCTTATAATAAAACGTAATATGCAGTGTATCATTGAAAATGCCTTATAATATAACGAAATATGCAGTGTATCATTGAAAATACCTTATAATATATCGTAGTTTATCATTTAAAATTCCTTATAATATAACGTAATTTGCATTGTATCATTGGAAATAACTTATAATATGACGTAATATGTAGTGTATCATTGAAAATACCTTATAATATATCGTAGTTTATCATTGAAAATTCCTTATAATATAACGTAATATGCAGTGTTTCATTGCAAATAACCTTATAATATAACGTAATATGCAGTGTATCATTGAAAATTCCTTATAATATATCGTAATATGTAGTTTATCATTGGAAATACCTTATAATATAACGTAATATGCAGTGTATCATTGGCAATATTATCTAATATGACGTAATATGCAGTGTATCATTGAAAATACCTTATACTACAACGTAATATACAGTATATCATTGAAAATACCTTATAATATATCGTAATATGTAGTTTATCATTGTAAATACCTTATAACATAACGTAATTTGCATTGTATCATTGAAAATTCCTTATAATATAACGTAATATGCAGTGTTTCATTGCAAATAACCTTATAATATAACGTAATATGCAGTGTATCATTGAAAATTCCTTATAATATAACGTAATATGCAGTGTATCATTGAAAATACCTTCTAATATATCGTAGTTTATCATTGAGAATTCCTTATAATATAACGTAATTTGCATTGTATCATTGGAAATAACTTATAATATGACGTAATATGTAGTGTATCATTGAAAATACCTTATATTATATCGTAGTTTATCATTGAAAATTCCTTATAATATAACGTAATATGCAGTGTTTCATTGCAAATAACCTTATAATATAACGTAATATGCAGTGTATCATTGAAAATTCCTTATAATATAACGTAATATGCAGTGCATCATTGAAAATACCTTTTAATATATCGTAATATGTAGTTTATCATTGGAAATACCTTATAATATAACGTAATATGCAGTGTATCATTGGCAATACCATCTAATATGACGTAATATGCAGTGTATCATTGAAAATACCTTATACTACAACGTAATATACAGTATATCATTGAAAATACCTTATAATATATCGTAATATGTAGTTTATCATTGTAAATACCTTATAACATAACGTAATTTGCATTGTATCATTGGAAATAACTTATAATATGACGTAATATGTAGTGTATCTTTGGAAATACCTTATATTATATCGTAGTTTATCATTGAAAATTCCTTATAATATAACGTAATATGCAGTGTTTCATTGCTAATAACCTTATAATATAACGTAATATGCAGTGTATCATTGAAAATTCCTTATAATATGACGTAATATGCAGTGTATCATTGAAAATACCTTCTAATATATCGTAGTTTATCATTGAGAATTCCTTATAATATAACGTAATTTGCATTGTATCATTGGAAATAACTTATAATATGACGTAATATGTAGTGTATCATTGAAAATACCTTATATTATATCGTAATTTGTAGTTTATCATTGAAGATACCTTATAATATATCGTAATTTGTAGTTTATCATTGAAAATACCTTATAATATATCGTAATTTGTAGTGTATCATTGAAAATACCTTATAATATAACGTAATTTGCATTGTATCATTGGAAATAACTTATAATATGACGTAATATGTAGTGTATCATTGAAAATACCTTATATTATATCGTAGTTTATCATTGAAAATTCCTTATAATATAACGTAATATGCAGTGTTTCATTGCAAATAACCTTATAATATAACGTAATATGCAGTGTATCATTGAAAATTCCTTATAATATAACGTAATATACAGTGCATCATTGAAAATACCTTTTAATATAACGTAACATACAGTGTTTCATTGTAAATAACCTTATAATATAACGTAATATGCAGTGTATCATTGAAAATACCTTATAATATATCGTAATATATAGTTTATCTTTGGAAATACCTTATAATATAACGTAATATGCAGTGTATCATTGGCAATACCATCTAATATGACGTAATATGCAGTGTATCATTGAAAATACCTTATACTACAACGTAATATGCAGTGTATCATTGAAAATACCTTATAATATAACGTACATTGCAGCGTATCACTGAAAATACCTTCTAATATATCGTAGTTTATCATTGAAAATACCTTATAATATAACGTAATATACAGTGTATCATTGAAAATACCTTATAATATGACGTAATATGCAGTGTATCATTGAATATACCTTATAATATAGCGTACTATGTAGTTTATCATTGGAAATACCTTATAATATAACGTAATATGCAGTGTATCATTGGCAATACCATCTAATATGACGTAATATGCAGTGTATCATTGAAAATACCTTATACTACAACGTAATATACAGTATATCATTGAAAATACCTTATAATATAACGTACTATGCAGCGTATCATTGAAAATACCTTATAATATATCGTAATATGGAGTGTATCATTGAAAATACCATATAATATAACGTAATATGCAGTGTATCATTGAAAATACCTTATAATATAGCGTACTATGTAGTTTATCATTGGAAATACCTTATAATATAACGTAATATGCAGTGTATCATTGGCAATACCATCTAATATGACGTAATATGCAGTGTATCATTGAAAATACCTTATACTACAACGTAATATACAGTATATCATTGAAAATACCTTATAATATATCGTAATATGTAGTTTATCATTGTAAATACCTTATAACATAACGTAATTTGCATTCTATCATTGGAAATAACTTATAATATGACGTAATATGTAGTGTATCATTGGAAATACCTTATATTATATCGTAATTTGTAGTTTATCATTGAAGATACCTTATAATATATCGTAATTTGTAGTTTATCATTGAAAATACCTTATAATATATCGTAATTTGTAGTGTATCATTGAAAATACCTTATAATATAACGTAATATGCAGTGTTTCATTGCAAATAACCTTATAATATAACGTAATATGCAGTGTATCATTGAAAATTCCTTATAATATAACGTAATATACAGTGCATCATTGAAAATACCTTTTAATATAACGTAACATACAGTGTTTCATTGCAAATAACCTTATAATATAACGTAATATGCAGTGTATCATTGAAAATACCTTATAATATATCGTAATATGTAGTTTATCATTGGAAATACCTTATAATATAACGTAATATGCAGTGTATCATTGGCAATACCATCTAATATGACGTAATATGCAGTGTATCATAGAAAATACCATGTAATATAACGTAATATACAGTGTATCATTGAAAATACCTTATAATATAACGTAATATGCAGTGTATCATTGAAAATACCTTCTAATATATCGTAGTTTATCATTGAAAATACCTTATAATATAACGTAATATGCAGTGTATCATTGAAAATACCTTATAATATAACGTAATATGCAGTGTATCATTGAAAATACCTTCTAATATATCGTTGTTTATCATTGAAAATACCTTATAATATAACGTAATATGCAGTGTATCATTGAAAATACCTTCTAATATATCGTAGTTTATCATTGAAAATACCTTATAATATAACGTAATATGCAGTGTATCATTGAAAATACCTTATAACATATCCTAATATGCAGTGTATCATAGAAAATACCTTATAATATAACGTAATATGCAGTGTATCATTGAAAATACCGTATAATATAAAGTAACATGCAGTGTATCATTGAAAATACCTTATAATATAACGTAATATGCAGTGTATCATTGAAAATACCTTATAATATAACGTAATATGCAGTGTATCATTGAAAATACCTTATATTATATCGTAGTTTATCATTGAAAATTCCTTATAATATAACGTAATATGCAGTGTATCATTGAAAATACCTTATAATATAACGTAATATGCAGTGTATCATTGAAAATACCTTATAATATATCGTAATATGCAGTGTATCATTGAAAATACCTTATAATATATCGTAGTTTATCATTGAAAACGCCTTATAATATAACGTAATTTGCATTGTATCATTGGAAATAACTTATAATATGACGTAATATGTAGTCTATCATTGAAAATACCTTATATTATATCGTAATTTGTAGTTTATCATTGAAGATACCTTATAATATATCGTAATTTGTAGTTTATCATTGAAAATACCTTATATTATATCGTAATTTGTAGTTTATCATTGAAGATACCTTATAATATATCGTAATTTGTAGTTTATCATTGAAAATACCTTATAATATATCGTAATTTGTAGTGTATCATTGAAAATACCTTATAATATAACGTAATATGCAGTGTATCATTGAAAACACCTTATAATAAAACGTAATATGCAGTGTATCATTGAAAATGCCTTATAATATAACGAAATATGCAGTGTATCATTGAAAATACCTTATAATATATCGTAGTTTATCATTTAAAATTCCTTATAATATAACGTAATTTGCATTGTATCATTGGAAATAACTTATAATATGACGTAATATGTAGTGTATCATTGAAAATACCTTATATTATATCGTAGTTTATCATTGAAAATTCCTTATAATATAACGTAATATGCAGTGTTTCATTGCAAATAACCTTATAATATAACGTAATATGCAGTGTATCATTGAAAATTCCTTATAATATAACGTAATATGCAGTGCATCATTGAAAATACCTTTTAATATAACGTAACATACAGTGTTTCATTGCAAATAACCTTATACTACAACGTAATATACAGTATATCATTGAAAATACCTTATAATATATCGTAATATGTAGTTTATCATTGTAAATACCTTATAACATAACGTAATTTGCAGTGTATCATTGGAAATAACTTATAATATGTCGTAATATGTAGTGTATCATTGGAAATACCTTATATTATATCGTAGTTTATCATTGAAAATTCCTTATAATATAACGTAATATGCAGTGTTTCATTGCAAATAACCTTATAATATAACGTAATATGCAGTGTATCATTGAAAATACCTTCTAATATATCGTAGTTTATTAATGAGAATTCCTTATAATATAACGTAATATGCAGTGTATCATTGAGAATACCTTATAATATAACGTAATATGCAGTGTATCATTGAAAATACCTTATAATATAACGTAATTTGTAGTGTATCATTGAAGGTACCTTATAATATATCGTAATTTGTAGTGTCTAATTGAAAATACCTTATAATATAACGAAATATGCAGTGTATCATTGAAAATACCTTATATTATATCGTAGTTTATCATTGAAAATTCCTTATAATATAACGTAATATGCAGTGTATCATTGAAAATACCTTATAATATAACGTAATATGCAGTGTATCATTGAAAATACCTTATAATATATCGTAATATGCAGTGTATCATTGAAAATACCTTATAATATATCGTAGTTTATCATTGAAAACACCTTATAATATAACGTAATTTGCATTGTATCATTGGAAATAACTTATAATATGACGTAATATGTAGTGTATCATTGAAAATACCTTATATTATATCGTAATTTGTAGTTTATCATTGAAGATACCTTATAATATATCGTAATTTGTAGTTTATCATTGAAAATACCTTATATTATATCGTAATTTGTAGTTTATCATTGAAGATACCTTATAATATATCGTAATTTGTAGTTTATCATTGAAAATACCTTATAATATATCGTAATTTGTAGTGTATCATTGAAAATACCTTATAATATAACGTAATATGCAGTGTATCATTGAAAACACCTTATAATAAAACGTAATATGCAGTGTATCATTGAAAATGCCTTATAATATAACGAAATATGCAGTGTATCATTGAAAATACCTTATAATATATCGTAGTTTATCATTTAAAATTCCTTTTAATATAACGTAATTTGCATTGTATCATTGGAAATAACTTATAATATGACGTAATATGTAGTGTATCATTGAAAATACCTTATATTATATCGTAGTTTATCATTGAAAAATTCCTTATAATATAACGTAATATCCAGTGTTTCATTGCAAATAACCTTATAATATAACGTAATATGCAGTGTATCATTGAAAATTCCTCATAATATAACGTAATATGCAGTGCATCATTGAAAATACCTTTTAATATAACGTAACATACAGTGTTTCATTGCAAATAACCTTATAATATAACGTAATATGCAGTGTATCATTGAAAATACCTTATAATATATCGTAATATGTAGTTTATCATTGGAAATACCTTATAATATAACGTAATATGCAGTGTATCATTGGCAATACCATCTAATATGACGTAATATGCAGTGTATCATTGAAAATACCTTATAATATATCGTAATATGTAGTTTATCATTGTAAATACCTTATAACATAACGTAATTTGCATTGTATCATTGGAAATAACTTATAATATGACGTAATATGTAGTGTATCATTGGAAATACCTTATATTATATCGTAGTTTATCATTGAAAATTCCTTATAATATAACGTAATATGCAGTGTTTCATTGCTAATAACCTTATAATATAACGTAATATGCAGTGTATCATTGAAAGTTCCTTATAATATGACGTAATATGCAGTGTATCATTGAAAATACCTTCTAATATATCGTAGTTTATCATTGAGAATTCCTAATAATATAACGTAATTTGCATTGTATCATTGGAAATAACTTATAATATGACGTAATATGTAGTGTATCATTGAAAATACCTTATATTATATCGTAATTTGTAGTTTATCATTGAAGATACCTTATAATATATCGTAATTTGTAGTTTATCATTGAAAATACCTTATAATATATCGTAATTTGTAGTGTATCATTGAAAATACATTATAATATAACGTAATATGCAGTGTATCATTGAAAACACCTTATAATAAAACGTAATATGCAGTGTATCATTGAAAATGCCTTATAATGTAACGAAATATGCAGTGTATCATTGAAAATACCTTATAATATATCGTAGTTTATCATTTAAAATTCCTTATAATATAACGTAATTTGCATTGTATCATTGGAAATAACTTATAATATGACGTAATATGTAGTGTATCATTGAAAATACCTTATATTATATCGTAGTTTATCATTGAAAATTCCTTATAATATAACGTAATATGCAGTGTTTCATTGCAAATAACCTTATAATATAACGTAATATGCAGTGTATCATTGAAAATTCCTTATAATATATCGTAATATGTAGTTTATCATTGGAAATACCTTATAATATAACGTAATATGCAGTGTATCATTGGCAATATTATCTAATATGACGTAATATGCAGTGTATCATTGAAAATACCTTATACTACAACGTAATATACAGTATATCATTGAAAATACCTTATAATATATCGTAATATGTAGTTTATCATTGTAAATACCTTATAACATAACGTAATTTGCAGTGTATCATTGAAAATTCCTTATAATATAACGTAATATGCAGTGTTTCATTGCAAATAACCTTATAATATAACGTAATATGCAGTGTATCATTGAAAATTCCTTATAATATGACGTAATATGCAGTGTATCATTGAAAATACCTTCTAATATATCGTAGTTTATCATTGAGAATTCCTTATAATATAACGTAATTTGCATTGTATCATTGGAAATAACTTATAATATGACGTAATATGTAGTGTATCATTGAAAATACCTTATATTATATCGTAGTTTATCATTGAAAATTCCTTATAATATAACGTAATATGCAGTGTTTCATTGCAAATAACCTTATAATATAACGTAATATGCAGTGTATCATTGAAAATTCCTTATAATATAACGTAATATGCAGTGTATCATTGAAAATACCTTATAATATATCGTAATATGTAGTTTATCATTGGAAATACCTTATAATATAACGTAATATGCAGTGTATCATTGGCAATATCATCTAATATGACGTAATATGCAGTGTTTCATTGAAAATACCTTATACTACAACGTAATATACAGTATATCATTGAAAATACCTTATAATATATCGTAATATGTAGTTTATCATTGTAAATACCTTATAACATAACGTAATTTGCATTGTATCATTGGAAATAACTTATAATATGACGTAATATGTAGTGGATCATTGGAAATACCTTATATTATATCGTAGTTTATCATTGAAAATTCCTTATAATATAACGTAATATGCAGTGTTTCATTGCTAATAACCTTATAATATAACGTAATATGCAGTGTATCATTGAAAATTCCTTATAATATGACGTAATATGCAGTGTATCATTGAAAATACCTTCTAATATATCGTAGTTTATCATTGAGAATTCCTTATAATATAACGTAATTTGCATTGTATCATTGGAAATAACTTATAATATGACGTAATATGTAGTGTATCATTGAAAATACCTTATATTATATCGTAATTTGTAGTTTATCATTGAAGATACCATATAATATATCGTAATATGTAGTTTATCATTGAAAATACCTTATAATATATCGTAATTTGTAGTGTATCATTGAAAATACCTTATAATATAACGTAATATGCAGTGTATCATTGAAAACACCTTATAATAAAACGTAATATGCAGTGTATCATTGAAAATGCCTTATAATATAACGAAATATGCAGTGTATCATTGAAAATACCTTATAATATATCGTAGTTTATCATTGAAAATTCCTTATAATATAACGTAATTTGCATTGTATCATTGGAAATAACTTATAATATGATGTAATATGTAGTGTATCATTGGAAATACCTTATATTATATCGTAGTTTATCATTGAAAATTCCTTATAATATAACGTAATATGCAGTGTTTCATTGCTAATAACCTTATAATATAACGTAATATGCAGTGTATCATTGAAAATTCCTTATAATATGACGTAATATGCAGTGTATCATTGAAAATACCTTCTAATATATCGTAGTTTATCATTGAGAATTCCTTATAATATAACGTAATTTGCATTGTATCATTGGAAATAACTTATAATATGACGTAATATGTAGTGTATCATTGAAAATACCTTATATTATATCGTAATTTGTAGTTTATCATTGAAGATACCTTATAATATATCGTAATTTGTAGTTTATCATTGAAAATACCTTATAATATATCGTAATTTGTAGTGTATCATTGAAAATACCTTATAATATAACGTAATATGCAGTGTATCATTGAAAACACCGTATAATAAAACGTAATATGCAGTGTATCATTGAAAATGCCTTATAATATAACGAAATATGCAGTGTATCATTGAAAATACCTTATAATATATCGTAGTTTATCATTGAAAATTCCTTATAATATAACGTAATTTGCATTGTATCATTGGAAATAACTTATAATATGACGTAATATGTAGTGTATCATTGAAAATACCTTATATTATATCGTAGTTTATCATTGAAAATTCCTTATAATATAACGTAATATGCAGTGTTTCATTGCAAATAACCTTATAATATAACGTAATATGCAGTTTATCATTGAAAATTCCTTATAATATAGCGTAATATGCAGTGCATCATTGAAAATACCTTTTAATATAACGTAACATACAGTGTTTCATTGCAAATAACCTTATAATATAACGTAATATGCAGTGTATCATTGAAAATACCTTATAATATATCGTAATATGTAGTTTATCATTGGAAATACCTTATAATATAACGTAATATGCAGTGTATCATTGGCAATATCATCTAATATGACGTAATATGCAGTGTTTCATTGAAAATACCTTATACTACAACGTAATATACAGTATATCATTGAAAATACCTTATAATATATCGTAATATGTAGTTTATCATTGTAAATACCTTATAACATAACGTAATTTGCATTGTATCATTGGAAATAACTTATAATATGACGTAATATGTAGTGTATCATTGAAAATACCTTATATTATATCGTAATTTGTAGTTTATCATTGAAGATACCATATAATATATCGTAATATGTAGTTTATCATTGAAAATACCTTATAATATATCGTAATTTGTAGTGTATCATTGAAAATACCTTATAATATAACGTAATATGCAGTGTATCATTGAAAACACCTTATAATAAAACGTAATATGCAGTGTATCATTGAAAATGCCTTATAATATAACGAAATATGCAGTGTATCATTGAAAATACCTTATAATATATCGTAGTTTATCATTGAAAATTCCTTATAATATAACGTAATTTGCATTGTATCATTGGAAATAACTTATAATATGATGTAATATGTAGTGTATCATTGGAAATACCTTATATTATATCGTAGTTTATCATTGAAAATTCCTTATAATATAACGTAATATGCAGTGTTTCATTGCTAATAACCTTATAATATAACGTAATATGCAGTGTATCATTGAAAATTCCTTATAATATGACGTAATATGCAGTGTATCATTGAAAATACCTTCTAATATATCGTAGTTTATCATTGAGAATTCCTTATAATATAACGTAATTTGCATTGTATCATTGGAAATAACTTATAATATGACGTAATATGTAGTGTATCATTGAAAATACCTTATATTATATCGTAATTTGTAGTTTATCATTGAAGATACCTTATAATATATCGTAATTTGTAGTTTATCATTGAAAATACCTTATAATATATCGTAATTTGTAGTGTATCATTGAAAATACCTTATAATATAACGTAATATGCAGTGTATCATTGAAAACACCGTATAATAAAACGTAATATGCAGTGTATCATTGAAAATGCCTTATAATATAACGAAATATGCAGTGTATCATTGAAAATACCTTATAATATATCGTAGTTTATCATTGAAAATTCCTTATAATATAACGTAATTTGCATTGTATCATTGGAAATAACTTATAATATGACGTAATATGTAGTGTATCATTGAAAATACCTTATATTATATCGTAGTTTATCATTGAAAATTCCTTATAATATAACGTAATATGCAGTGTTTCATTGCTAATAACCTTATAATATAACGTAATATGCAGTGTATCATTGAAAATTCCTTATAATATGACGTAATATGCAGTGTATCATTGAAAATACCTTCTAATATATCGTAGTTTATCATTGAGAATTCCTTATAATATAACGTAATTTGCATTGTATCATTGGAAATAACTTATAATATGACGTAATATGTAGTGTATCATTGAAAATACCTTATATTATATCGTAATTTGTAGTTTATCATTGAAGATACCTTATAATATATCGTAATTTGTAGTTTATCATTGAAAATACCTTATAATATATCGTAATTTGTAGTGTATCATTGAAAATGCCTTATAATATAACGAAATATGCAGTGTATCATTGAAAATACCTTATAATATATCGTAGTTTATCATTGAAAATTCCTTATAATATAACGTAATTTGCATTGTATCATTGGAAATAACTTATAATATGACGTAATATGTAGTGTATCATTGAAAATACCTTATATTATATCGTAGTTTATCATTGAAAATTCCTTATAATATAACGTAATATGCAGTGTTTCATTGCAAATAACCTTATAATATAACGTAATATGCAGTGTATCATTGAAAATTCCTTATAATATAACGTAATATGCAGTGCATCATTGAAAATACCTTTTAATATAACGTAACATACAGTGTTTCATTGCAAATAACCTTATAATATAACGTAATATGCAGTGTATCATTGAAAATTCCTTATAATATATCGTAATATGTAGTTTATCATTGGAAATACCTTATAATATAACGTAATATGCAGTGTATCATTGGCAATACCATCTAATATGACGTAATATGCAGTGTATCATTGAAAATACCTTATACTACAACGTAATATACAGTATATCATTGAAAATACCTTATAATATATCGTAATATGTAGTTTATCATTGTAAATACCTTATAACATAACGTAATTTGCATTCTATCATTGGAAATAACTTATAATATGACGTAATATGTAGTGTATCATTGGAAATACCTTATATTATATCGTAATTTGTAGTTTATCATTGAAGATACCTTATAATATATCGTAATTTGTAGTTTATCATTGAAAATACCTTATAATATATCGTAATTTGTAGTGTATCATTGAAAATACCTTATAATATAACGTAATATGCAGTGTATCATTGAAAACACCTTATAATAAAACGTAATATGCAGTGTATCATTGAAAATGCCTTATAATATGACGTAATATGTAGTGTATCATTGAAAATACCTTATATTATATCGTAGTTTATCATTGAAAATTCCTTATAATATAACGTAATATGCAGTGTTTCATTGCAAATAACCTTATAATATAACGTAATATGCAGTGTATCATTGAAAATTCCTTATAATATAACGTAATATACAGTGCATCATTGAAAATACCTTTTAATATAACGTAACATACAGTGTTTCATTGCAAATAACCTTATAATATAACGTAATATGCAGTGTATCATTGAAAATACCTTATAATATATCGTAATATGTAGTTTATCATTGGAAATACCTTATAATATAACGTAATATGCAGTGTATCATTGGCAATACCATCTAATATGACGTAATATGCAGTGTATCATAGAAAATACCATGTAATATAACGTAATATACAGTGTATCATTGAAAATACCTTATAATATAACGTAATATGCAGTGTATCATTGAAAATACCTTCTAATATATCGTAGTTTATCATTGAAAATACCTTATAATATAACGTAATATGCAGTGTATCATTGAAAATACCTTCTAATATATCGTAGTTTATCATTGAAAATACCTTATAATATAACGTACTATGCAGTGTGTCATTGAAAATACCATATAATATAACGTAATATGCAATGTATCATTGATAATACCTTCTAATATAACGTAATATGCAGTATATCAATGAAAATACCTTATAATATAGCGTAATATCCAGTGTATCATTGAAAATACCTTATAATATATCGTTGTTTATCATTGAAAATACCTTATAATATAACGTAATATGCAGTGTGTCATTGAAAATACCATATAATATAACGTAATATGCAATGTATCATTGAAAATACCTTCTAATATAACGTAATATGCAGTATATCAATGAAAATACCTTATAATATAGAGTAATATCCAGTGTATCATTGAAAATACCTTATAATATAACGTAATATGCAGTGTATCATTGAAAATACCTTCTAATATATCGTAGTTTATCATTGAAAATACCTTATAATATAACGTAATATGCAGTGTGTCATTGAAAATACCATATAATATAACGTAATATGCAATGTATCATTGAAAATACCTTCTAATATAACGTAATATGCAGTATATCAATGAAAATACCTTATAATATAGCGTAATATCCAGTGTATCATTGAAAATACCTTATAATATATCGTTGTTTATCATTGAAAATACCTTATAATATAACGTAATATGCAGTGTGTCATTGAAAATACCATATAATATAACGTAATATGCAATGTATCATTGAAAATACCTTCTAATATAACGTAATATGCAGTATATCAATGAAAATACCTTATAATATAGCGTAATATCCAGTGTATCATTGAAAATACCTTATAATATAACGTAATATGCAGTGTATCATTGAAAATACCTTATAATATAACGTAATATGCAGTGTATCATTGAAAATACCTTATAATATAACGTAATATGCAGTGTATCATTGAAAATACCTTCTAATATATCGTAATATGCAGTATATCAATGAAAATACCTTATAATATAGCGTAATATCCAGTGTATCATTGAAAATACCTTATAATATAACGTAATATGCAGTGTATCATTGAAAATACCTTGTAATATAACGTAATATGCAGTGTATCATTGAAAATACCTTATAATATAACGTAATATGCAGTGTATCATGGAAAATACCTTGTAATATAACGTAATATGCAGGTGTATCATAGAAAATACCATGTAATATAACGTAATATACAGTGTATCGTTGAAAATACCTTATAATATAACGTAATATGCAGTGTATCATTGAAAATACCTTCTAATATATCGTAGTTTATCATTGAAAATACCTTATAATATAACGTAATATGCAGTGTATCATTGAAAATACCTTATAATATATCGTAGTGCATCGTTGAAAATTCCTTATAATATAACGTAATTTGCATTGTATCATTGGAAATAACTTATAATATGACGTAATATGTAGTGTATCATTGAAAATACCTTATATTATATCGTAGTTTATCATTGAAAATTCCTTATAATATAACGTAATATGCAGTGTTTCATTGCAAATAACCTTATAATATAACGTAATATGCAGTGTATCATAGAAAATACCATGTAATATAACGTAATATACAGTGTATCATTGAAAATACCTTATAATATAACGTAATATGCAGTGTATCATTGAAAATACCTTCTAATATATCGTAGTTTATCATTGAAAATACCTTATAATATAACGTAATATGCAGTGTATCATTGAAAATACCTTATAATATATCGTAGTTTATCGTTGAAAATTCCTTATAATATAACGTAATTTGCATTGTATCATTGGAAATAACTTATAATATGACGTAATATGTAGTGTATCATTGAAAATACCTTATATTATATCGTAGTTTATCATTGAAAATTCCTTATAATATAACGTAATATGCAAATAACCTTATAATATAACGTAATATGCAGTGTATCATTGAAAATTCCTTATAATATAACGTAATATACAGTGCATCATTGAAAATACCTTTTAATATAACGTAACATACAGTGTTTCATTGCAAATAACCTTATAATATAACGTAATATGCAGTGTATCATTGAAAATACCTTATAATATATCGTAATATGTAGTTTATCATTGGAAATACCTTATAATATAACGTAATATGCAGTGTATCATTGAAAATACCTTCTAATATATCGTAGTTTATCATTGAAAATACCTTATAATATAACGTAATATGCAGTGTGTCATTGAAAATACCATATAATATAACGTAATATGCAATGTATCATTGAAAATACCTTCTAATATAACGTAATATGCAGTATATCAATGAAAATACCTTATAATATAGCGTAATATGCAGTGTATCATTGAAAATACCTTATAATATATCGTTGTTTATCATTGAAAATACCTTATAATATAACGTAATATGCAGTGTGTCATTGAAAATACCATATAATATAACGTAATATGCAATGTATCATTGAAAATACCTTCTAATATAACGTAATATGCAGTATATCAATGAAAATACCTTATAATATAGCGTAATATCCAGTGTATCATTGAAAATACCTTATAATATAACGTAATATGCAGTGTATCATTGAAAATACCTTATAATATAACGTAATATGCAGTGTATCATTGAAAATACCTTATAATATAACGTAATATGCAGTGTATCATTGAAAATACCTTCTAATATATCGTAATATGCAGTATATCAATGAAAATACCTTATAATATAGCGTAATATCCAGTGTATCATTGAAAATACCTTATAATATAACGTAATATGCAGTGTATCATTGAAAATACCTTGTAATATAACGTAATATGCAGTGTATCATTGAAAATACCTTATAATATAACGTAATATGCAGTGTTTCATTGCAAATAACCTTATAATATAACGTAATATGCAGTGTATCATTGAAAATTCCTTATAATATAACGTAATATGCAGTGCATCATTGAAAATACCTTTTAATATAACGTAACATACAGTGTTTCATTGCAAATAACCTTATAATATAACGTAATATGCAGTGTATCATTGAAAATTCCTTATAATATATCGTAATATGTAGTTTATCATTGGAAATACCTTATAATATAACGTAATATGCAGTGTATCATTGGCAATACCATCTAATATGACGTAATATGCAGTGTATCATTGAAAATACCTTATACTACAACGTAATATACAGTATATCATTGAAAATACCTTATAATATATCGTAATATGTAGTTTATCATTGTAAATACCTTATAACATAACGTAATTTGCATTCTATCATTGGAAATAACTTATAATATGACGTAATATGTAGTGTATCATTGGAAATACCTTATATTATATCGTAATTTGTAGTTTATCATTGAAGATACCTTATAATATATCGTAATTTGTAGTTTATCATTGAAAATACCTTATAATATATCGTAATTTGTAGTGTATCATTGAAAATACCTTATAATATAACGTAATATGCAGTGTATCATTGAAAACACCTTATAATAAAACGTAATATGCAGTGTATCATTGAAAATGCCTTATAATATGACGTAATATGTAGTGTATCATTGAAAATACCTTATATTATATCGTAGTTTATCATTGAAAATTCCTTATAATATAACGTAATATGCAGTGTTTCATTGCAAATAACCTTATAATATAACGTAATATGCAGTGTATCATTGAAAATTCCTTATAATATAACGTAATATACAGTGCATCATTGAAAATACCTTTTAATATAACGTAACATACAGTGTTTCATTGCAAATAACCTTATAATATAACGTAATATGCAGTGTATCATTGAAAATACCTTATAATATATCGTAATATGTAGTTTATCATTGGAAATACCTTATAATATAACGTAATATGCAGTGTATCATTGGCAATACCATCTAATATGACGTAATATGCAGTGTATCATAGAAAATACCATGTAATATAACGTAATATACAGTGTATCATTGAAAATACCTTATAATATAACGTAATATGCAGTGTATCATTGAAAATACCTTCTAATATATCGTAGTTTATCATTGAAAATACCTTATAATATATCGTAGTTTATCGTTGAAAATACCATATAATATAACGTAATATGCAATGTATCATTGATAATACCTTCTAATATAACGTAATATGCAGTATATCAATGAAAATACCTTATAATATAGCGTAATATCCAGTGTATCATTGAAAATACCTTATAATATATCGTTGTTTATCATTGAAAATACCTTATAATATAACGTAATATGCAGTGTGTCATTGAAAATACCATATAATATAACGTAATATGCAATGTATCATTGAAAATACCTTCTAATATAACGTAATATGCAGTATATCAATGAAAATACCTTATAATATAGAGTAATATCCAGTGTATCATTGAAAATACCTTATAATATAACGTAATATGCAGTGTATCATTGAAAATACCTTCTAATATATCGTAGTTTATCATTGAAAATACCTTATAATATAACGTAATATGCAGTGTGTCATTGAAAATACCATATAATATAACGTAATATGCAATGTATCATTGAAAATACCTTCTAATATAACGTAATATGCAGTATATCAATGAAAATACCTTATAATATAGCGTAATATCCAGTGTATCATTGAAAATACCTTATAATATATCGTTGTTTATCATTGAAAATACCTTATAATATAACGTAATATGCAGTGTGTCATTGAAAATACCATATAATATAACGTAATATGCAATGTATCATTGAAAATACCTTCTAATATAACGTAATATGCAGTATATCAATGAAAATACCTTATAATATAGCGTAATATCCAGTGTATCATTGAAAATACCTTATAATATAACGTAATATGCAGTGTATCATTGAAAATACCTTGTAATATAACGTAATATGCAGTGTATCATTGAAAATACCTTATAATATAACGTAATATGCAGTGTATCATTGAAAATACCTTCTAATATATCGTAATATGCAGTATATCAATGAAAATACCTTATAATATAGCGTAATATCCAGTGTATCATTGAAAATACCTTATAATATAACGTAATATGCAGTGTATCATTGAAAATACCTTGTAATATAACGTAATATGCAGTGTATCATTGAAAATACCTTATAATATAACGTAATATGCAGTGTATCATGGAAAATACCTTGTAATATAACGTAATATGCAGTGTATCATAGAAAATACCATGTAATATAACGTAATATACAGTGTATCGTTGAAAATACCTTATAATATAACGTAATATGCAGTGTATCATTGAAAATACCTTCTAATATATCGTAGTTTATCATTGAAAATACCTTATAATATAACGTAATATGCAGTGTATCATTGAAAATACCTTATAATATATCGTAGTGCATCGTTGAAAATTCCTTATAATATAACGTAATTTGCATTGTATCATTGGAAATAACTTATAATATGACGTAATATGTAGTGTATCATTGAAAATACCTTATATTATATCGTAGTTTATCATTGAGAATTCCTTATAATATAACGTAATATGCAGTGTTTCATTGCAAATAACCTTATAATATAACGTAATATGCAGTGTATCATAGAAAATACCATGTAATATAACGTAATATACAGTGTATCATTGAAAATACCTTATAATATAACGTAATATGCAGTGTATCATTGAAAATACCTTCTAATATATCGTAGTTTATCATTGAAAATACCTTATAATATAACGTAATATGCAGTGTATCATTGAAAATACCTTATAATATATCGTAGTTTATCGTTGAAAATTCCTTATAATATAACGTAATTTGCATTGTATCATTGGAAATAACTTATAATATGACGTAATATGTAGTGTATCATTGAAAATACCTTATATTATATCGTAGTTTATCATTGAAAATTCCTTATAATATAACGTAATATGCAGTGTTTCATTGCAAATAACCTTATAATATAACGTAATATGCAGTGTATCATTGAAAATTCCTTATAATATAACGTAATATACAGTGCATCATTGAAAATACCTTTTAATATAACGTAACATACAGTGTTTCATTGCAAATAACCTTATAATATAACGTAATATGCAGTGTATCATTGAAAATACCTTATAATATATCGTAATATGTAGTTTATCATTGGAAATACCTTATAATATAACGTAATATGCAGTGTATCATTGGCAATACCATCTAATATGAAGTAATATGCAGTGTTTCATTGAAAATACCTTATACTACAACGTAATATACAGTATATCATTGAAAATGCCTTATAATATATCGTAATATGTAGTTTATCATTGTAAATACCTTATTACATAACGTAATTTACATTGTATCATTGGAAATAACTTATAATATGACGTAATATGTAGTGTATCATTGGAAATACCTTATATTATATCGTAGTTTATCATTGAAAATTCCTTATAATATAACGTAATATGCAGTGTTTCATTGCTAATAACCTTATAATATAACGTAATATGCAGTGTATCATTGAAAATTCCTTATAATATGACGTAATATGCAGTGTATCATTGAAAATACCTTCTAATATATCGTAGTTTATCATTCAGAATTCCTTATAATATAACGTAATTTGCATTGTATCATTGGAAATAACTTATAATATGACGTAATATGTAGTGTATCATTGAAAATACCTTATATTATATCGTAATTTGTAGTTTATCATTGAAGATACCTTATAATATATCGTAATTTGTAGTTTATCATTGAAAATACCTTATAATATATCGTAATTTGTAGTGTATCATTGAAAATACCTTATAATATAACGTAATATGCAGTGTATCATTGAAAACACCTTATAATAAAACGTAATATGCAGTGTATCATTGAAAATGCCTTATAATATAACGAAATATGCAGTGTATCATTGAAAATACCTTATAATATATCGTAGTTTATCATTGAAAATTCCTTATAATATAACGTAATTTGTATTGTATCATTGGAAATAACCTTATAATATAACGTAATATGCAGTGTATCATTGAAAATACCTTCTAATATAACGTAATATGCAGTATATCAATGAAAATACCTTATAATATAGCGTAATATCCAGTGTATCATTGAAAATACCTTATAATATATCGTTGTTTATCATTGAAAATACCTTATAATATAACGTAATATGCAGTGTGTCATTGAAAATACCATATAATATAACGTAATATGCAATGTATCATTGAAAATACCTTCTAATATAACGTAATATGCAGTATATCAATGAAAATACCTTATAATATAGCGTAATATCCAGTGTATCATTGAAAATACCTTATAATATAACGTAATATGCAGTGTATCATTGAAAATACCTTGTAATATAACGTAATATGCAGTGTATCATTGAAAATACCTTATAATATGACGTAATATGCAGTGTATCATTGAAAATACCTTCTAATATATCGTAATATGCAGTATATCAATGAAAATACCTTATAATATAGCGTAATATCCAGTGTATCATTGAAAATACCTTATAATATAACGTAATATGCAGTGTATCATTGAAAATACCTTGTAATATAACGTAATATGCAGTGTATCATTGAAAATACCTTATAATATAACGTAATATGCAGTGTATCATGGAAAATACCTTGTAATATAACGTAATATGCAGTGTATCATAGAAAATACC
Organism: Lasioglossum lativentre; assembly: GCA_916610255.1. Taxonomy (NCBI): domain Eukaryota; kingdom Metazoa; phylum Arthropoda; class Insecta; order Hymenoptera; family Halictidae; genus Lasioglossum; species Lasioglossum lativentre. Next base: position 30,354 of record CAKAJI010000232.1, on the reverse strand, counting down.
ATGTAATATAACGTAATATACAGTGTATCGTTGAAAATTCCTTATAATATAACGTAATTTGCATTGTATCATTGGAAATAACTTATAATATGACGTAATATGTAGTGTATCATTGAAAATACCTTATATTATATCGTAGTTTATCATTGAAAATTCCTTATAATATAACGTAATATGCAGTGTTTCATTGCAAATAACCTTATAATATAACGTAATATGCAGTGTATCATAGAAAATACCATGTAATATAACGTAATATACAGTGTATCGTTGAAAATACCTTATAATATAACGTAATATGCAGTGTATCATTGAAAATACCTTCTAATATATCGTAGTTTATCATTGAAAATACCTTATAATATAACGTAATATGCAGTGTATCATTGAAAATACCTTATAATATATCGTAGTTTATCGTTGAAAATTCCTTATAATATAACGTAATTTGCATTGTATCATTGGAAATAACTTATAATATGACGTAATATGTAGTGTATCATTGAAAATACCTTATATTATATCGTAGTTTATCATTGAAAATTCCTTATAATATAACGTAATATGCAGTGTTTCATTGCAAATAACCTTATAATATAACGTAATATGCAGTGTATCATTGAAAATACCTTCTAATATATCGTAGTTTATCATTGAAAATACCTTATAATATAACGTAATATGCAGTGTATCATTGAAAATACCTTATAATATATCGTAGTGCATCGTTGAAAATTCCTTATAATATAACGTAATTTGCATTGTATCATTGGAAATAACTTATAATATGACGTAATATGTAGTGTATCATTGAAAATACCTTATATTATATCGTAGTTTATCATTGAAAATTCCTTATAATATAACGTAATATGCAGTGTTTCATTGCAAATAACCTTATAATATAACGTAATATGCAGTGTATCATAGAAAATACCATGTAATATAACGTAATATACAGTGTATCGTTGAAAATACCTTATAATATAACGTAATATGCAGTGTATCATTGAAAATACCTTCTAATATATCGTAGTTTATCATTGAAAATACCTTATAATATAACGTAATATGCAGTGTATCATTGAAAATACCTTATAATATATCGTAGTTTATCGTTGAAAATTCCTTATAATATAACGTAATTTGCATTGTATCATTGGAAATAACCTTATAATATAACGTAATATGCAGTGTATCATTGAAAATACCTTATAATATATCGTAGTGCATCGTTGAAAATTCCTTATAATATAACGTAATTTGCATTGTATCATTGGAAATAACTTATAATATGACGTAATATGTAGTGTATCATTGAAAATACCTTATATTATATCGTAGTTTATCATTGAAAATTCCTTATAATATAACGTAATATGCAGTGTTTCATTGCAAATAACCTTATAATATAACGTAATATGCAGTGTATCATAGAAAATACCATGTAATATAACGTAATATACAGTGTATCATTGAAAATACCTTATAATATAACGTAATATGCAGTGTATCATTGAAAATACCTTCTAATATATCGTAGTTTATCATTGAAAATACCTTATAATATAACGTAATATGCAGTGTATCATTGAAAATACCTTATAATATATCGTAGTTTATCGTTGAAAATTCCTTATAATATAACGTAATTTGCATTGTATCATTGGAAATAACTTATAATATGACGTAATATGTAGTGTATCATTGAAAATACCTTATATTATATCGTAGTTTATCATTGAAAATTCCTTATAATATAACGTAATATGCAGTGTTTCATTGCAAATAACCTTATAATATAACGTAATATGCAGTGTATCATTGAAAATTCCTTATAATATAACGTAATATGCAGTGCATCATTGAAAATACCTTTTAATATAACGTAACATACAGTGTTTCATTGCAAATAACCTTATAATATAACGTAATATGCAGTGTATCATTGAAAATACCTTATAATATATCGTAATATGTAGTTTATCATTGGAAATACCTTATAATATAACGTAATATGCAGTGTATCATTGGCAATACCATCTAATATGACGTAATATGCAGTGTATCATTGAAAATACCTTATACTACAACGTAATATACAGTATATCATTGAAAATACCTTATAATATATCGTAATATGTAGTTTATCATTGTAAATACCTTATAACATAACGTAATTTGCATTCTATCATTGGAAATAACTTATAATATGACGTAATATGTAGTGTATCATTGGAAATACCTTATATTATATCGTAATTTGTAGTTTATCATTGAAGATACCTTATAATATATCGTAATTTGTAGTTTATCATTGAAAATACCTTATAATATATCGTAATTTGTAGTGTATCATTGAAAATACCTTATAATATAACGTAATATGCAGTGTATCATTGAAAACACCTTATAATAAAACGTAATATGCAGTGTATCATTGAAAATGCCTTATAATATAACGAAATATGCAGTGTATCATTGAAAATACCTTATAATATATCGTAGTTTATCATTGAAAATACCTTATAATATAACGTAATTTGCATTGTATCATTGGAAATAACTTATAATATGACGTAATATGTAGTGTATCATTGAAAATACCTTATATTATATCGTAGTTTATCATTGAAAATTCCTTATAATATAACGTAATATGCAGTGTTTCATTGCAAATAACCTTATAATATAACGTAATATGCAGTGTATCATTGAAAATTCCTTATAATATAACGTAATATACAGTGCATCATTGAAAATACCTTTTAATATAACGTAACATACAGTGTTTCATTGCAAATAACCTTATAATATAACGTAATATGCAGTGTATCATTGAAAATACCTTATAATATATCGTAATATGTAGTTTATCATTGGAAATACCTTATAATATAACGTAATATGCAGTGTATCATTGGCAATACCATCTAATATGACGTAATATGCAGTGTATCATAGAAAATACCATGTAATATAACGTAATATACAGTGTATCATTGAAAATACCTTATAATATAACGTAATATGCAGTGTATCATTGAAAATACCTTCTAATATATCGTAGTTTATCATTGAAAATACCTTATAATATAACGTAATATGCAGTGTATCATTGAAAATACCTTATAATATAACGTAATATGCAGTGTATCATTGAAAATACCTTCTAATATATCGTTGTTTATCATTGAAAATACCTTATAATATAACGTAATATGCAGTGTATCATTGAAAATACCTTCTAATATATCGTAGTTTATCATTGAAAATACCTTATAATATAACGTAATATGCAGTGTATCATTGAAAATACCTTATAACATATCCTAATATGCAGTGTATCATAGAAAATACCTTATAATATAACGTAATATGCAGTGTATCATTGAAAATACCTTATAATATAAAGTAACATGCAGTGTATCATTGAAAATACCTTATAATATAACGTAATATGCAGTGTATCATTGAAAATACCTTATAATATAACGTAATATGCAGTGTATCATTGAAAATACCTTATAACATATCCTAATATGCAGTGTATCAATGAAAATACCATGTAATATAACGTAATATGCAGTGTATCATTGAAAATACCTTATTACATATCGTAATATGCAGTGTATCATTGAAAATACCATATAATATAACGTAATATGCAGTGTATCATAGAAAATACCTTATAACATATCCTAATATGCAGTGTATCATAGAAAATACCTTATAATATAACGTAATATGCAGTGTATCATTGAAAATACCTTGTATCATATCGTAATATGCAGTGTATCATTGAAAATACCTTATAATATAACGTAATATGCAGTGTATCATAGAAAATACCATGTAATATAACGTAATATACAGGGTATCATTGAAAATACCTTATAATATAACGTAATATGCAGTGTATCATTGAAAATACCTTCTAATATATCGTAGTTTATCATTGAAAATACCTTATAATATAACGTAATATGCAGTGTGTCATTGAAAATACCATATAATATAACGTAATATGCAATGTATCATTGAAAATACCTTCTAATATAACGTAATATGCAGTATATCAATGAAAATACCTTATAATATAGCGTAATATCCAGTGTAACATTGAAAATACCTTATAATATAACGTAATATGCAGTGTATCATAGAAAATACCATGTAATATAACGTAATATACAGTGTATCATTGAAAATACCTTATAATATAACGTAATATGCAGTGTATCATTGAAAATACCTTCTAATATATCGTAGTTTATCATTGAAAATACCTTATAATATAACGTAATATGCAGTGTATCATTGAAAATACCTTATAATATAACGTAATATGCAGTGTATCATTGAAAATACCTTCTAATATATCGTTGTTTATCATTGAAAATACCTTATAATATAACGTAATATGCAGTGTATCATTGAAAATACCTTCTAATATATCGTAGTTTATCATTGAAAATACCTTATAATATAACGTAATATGCAGTGTATCATTGAAAATACCTTATAACATATCCTAATATGCAGTGTATCATAGAAAATACCTTATAATATAACGTAATATGCAGTGTATCATTGAAAATACCGTATAATATAAAGTAACATGCAGTGTATCATTGAAAATACCTTATAATATAACGTAATATGCAGTGTATCATTGAAAATACCTTATAATATAACGTAATATGCAGTGTATCATTGAAAATACCTTATAACATATCCTAATATGCAGTGTATCAATGAAAGTACCATGTAATATAACGTAATATGCAGTGTATCATTGAAAATACCTTATTACATATCGTAATATGCAGTGTATCATTGAAAATAACATATAATATAACGTAATATGCAGTGTATCATTGAAAATACCTTATAACATATCCTAATATGCAGTGTATCATAGAAAATAGCTTATAATATAACGTAATATGCAGTGTATCATTGAAAATACCTTATATCATATCGTAATATGCACTGTATCATTGAAAATACCTTATAATATAACGTAATATGCAGTGTATCATAGAAAATACCATGTAATATAACGTAATATACAGTGTATCATTGAAAATACCTTATAATATAACGTAATATGCAGTGTATCATTGAAAATACCTTCTAATATATCGTAGTTTATCATTGAAAATACCTTATAATATAACGTACTATGCAGTGTGTCATTGAAAATACCATATAATATAACGTAATATGCAATGTATCATTGAAAATACCTTCTAATATAACGTAATATGCAGTATATCAATGAAAATACCTTATAATATAGCGTAATATCCAGTGTATCATTGAAAATACCTTATAATATATCGTTGTTTATCATTGAAAATACCTTATAATATAACGTAATATGCAGTGTGTCATTGAAAATACCTTATAATATAACGTAATATGCAGTGTATCATTGAAAATACCTTATAATATAACGTAATATGCAGTGTATCATTGAAAATACCTTATAATATAACGTAATATGCAGTGTATCATTGAAAATACCTTATAATATAACGTAATATGCAGTGTATCATAGAAAATACCATGTAATATAACGTAATATACAGTGTATCATTGAAAATACCTTATAATATAACGTAATATGCAGTGTATCATTGAAAATACCTTCTAATATATCGTAGTTTATCATTGAAAATACCTTATAATATATCGTAGTTTATCGTTGAAAATTCCTTATAATATATCGTAATTTGCATTGTATCATTGGAAATAACTTATAATATGACGTAATATGTAGTGTATCATTGAAAATACCTTATATTATATCGTAGTTTATCATTGAAAATTCCTTATAATATAACGTAATATGCAGTGTTTCATTGCAAATAACCTTATAATATAACGTAATATGCAGTGTATCATTGAAAATTCCTTATAATATAACGTAATATACAGTGCATCATTGAAAATACCTTTTAATCTAACGTAACATACAGTGTTTCATTGCAAATAACCTTATAATATAACGTAATATGCAGTGTATCATTGAAAATACCTTCTAATATATCGTAGTTTATCATTGAAAATACCTTATAATATAACGTAATATACAGTGTATCATTGGCAATACCATCTAATATGACGTAATATGCAGTGTTTCATTGAAAATACCTTATACTACAACGTAATATACAGTATATCATTGAAAATACCTTATAATATATCGTAATATGTAGTTTATCATTGTAAATACCTTATTACATAACGTAATTTACATTGTATCATTGGAAATAACTTATAATATGACGTAATATGTAGTGTATCATTGGAAATACCTTATATTATATCGTAGTTTATCATTGAAAATTCCTTATAATATAACGTAATATGCAGTGTTTCATTGCTAATAACCTTATAATATAACGTAATATGCAGTGTATCATTGAAAATTCCTTATAATATGACGTAATATGCAGTGTATCATTGAAAATACCTTCTAATATATCGTAGTTTATCATTGAGAATTCCTTATAATATAACGTAATTTGCATTGTATCATTGGAAATAACTTATAATATGACGTAATATGTAGTGTATCATTGAAAATACCTTATATTATATCGTAATTTGTAGTTTATCATTGAAGATACCTTATAATATATCGTAATTTGTAGTTTATCATTGAAAATACCTTATAATATATCGTAATTTGTAGTGTATCATTGAAAATACCTTATAATATAACGTAATATGCAGTGTATCATTGAAAACACCTTATAATAAAACGTAATATGCAGTGTATCATTGAAAATGCCTTATAATATAACGAAATATGCAGTGTATCATTGAAAATACCTTATAATATATCGTAGTTTATCATTGAAAATTCCTTATAATATAACGTAATTTGCATTGTATCATTGGAAATAACTTATAATATGACGTAATATGTAGTGTATCATTGAAAATACATTATATTATATCGTAGTTTATCATTGAAAATTCCTTATAATATAACGTAATATGCAGTGTTTCATTGCAAATAACCTTATAATATAACGTAATATGCAGTGTATCATTGAAAATTCCTTATAATATAACGTAATATGCAGTGTATCATTGGCAATACCATCTAATATGACGTAATATGCAGTGTTTCATTGAAAATACCTTATACTACAACGTAATATACAGTATATCATTGAAAATACCTTATAATATATCGTAATATGTAGTTTATCATTGTAAATACCTTATTACATAACGTAATTTACATTGTATCATTGGAAATAACTTATAATATGACGTAATATGTAGTGTATCATTGGAAATACCTTATATTATATCGTAGTTTATCATTGAAAATTCCTTATAATATAACGTAATATGCAGTGTTTCATTGCTAATAACCTTATAATATAACGTAATATGCAGTGTATCATTGTAAATACCTTATAACATAACGTAATTTGCATTCTATCATTGGAAATAACTTATAATATGACGTAATATGTAGTGTATCATTGGAAATACCTTATATTATATCGTAATTTGTAGTTTATCATTGAAGATACCTTATAATATATCGTAATTTGTAGTTTATCATTGAAAATACCTTATAATATATCGTAATTTGTAGTGTATCATTGAAAATACCTTATAATATAACGTAATATGCAGTGTATCATTGAAAACACCTTATAATAAAACGTAATATGCAGTGTATCATTGAAAATGCCTTATAATATAACGAAATATGCAGTGTATCATTGAAAATACCTTATAATATATCGTAGTTTATCATTGAAAATACCTTATAATATAACGTAATTTGCATTGTATCATTGGAAATAACTTATAATATGACGTAATATGTAGTGTATCATTGAAAATACCTTATATTATATCGTAGTTTATCATTGAAAATTCCTTATAATATAACGTAATATGCAGTGTTTCATTGCAAATAACCTTATAATATAACGTAATATGCAGTGTATCATTGAAAATTCCTTATAATATAACGTAATATACAGTGCATCATTGAAAATACCTTTTAATATAACGTAACATACAGTGTTTCATTGCAAATAACCTTATAATATAACGTAATATGCAGTGTATCATTGAAAATACCTTATAATATATCGTAATATGTAGTTTATCATTGGAAATACCTTATAATATAACGTAATATGCAGTGTATCATTGGCAATACCATCTAATATGACGTAATATGCAGTGTTTCATTGAAAATACCTTATACTACAACGTATTATACAGTATATCATTGAAAATACCTTATAATATAACGTAATATGCAGTGTATCATTGCAAATAACCTTATAATATAACGTAATATGCAGTGTATCATTGAAAATTCCTTATAATATGACGTAATATGCAGTGTATCATTGAAAATACCTTGTAATATATCGTAGTTTATCATTGAGAATTCCTTATAATATAACGTAATATGCAATGTATCATTGAAAATACCTTCTAATATAACGTAATATGCAGTATATCAATGAAAATACCTTATAATATAGCGTAATATCCAGTGTATCATTGAAAATACCTTATAATATAACGTAATATGCAGTGTATCATTGAAAATACCTTGTAATATAACGTAATATGCAGTGTATCATTGAAAATACCTTATAATATAACGTAATATGCAGTGTATCATTGAAAATACCTTATAATATAACGTAATATGCAGTGTATCATAGAAAATACCATGTAATATAACGTAATATACAGTGTATCATTGAAAATACCTTATAATATAACGTAATATGCAGTGTATCATTGAAAATACCTTCTAATATATCGTAGTTTATCATCGAAAATACCTTATAATATAACGTAATATGCAGTGTATCTTTGAAAATACCTTATATCATATCGTAATATACAGTGTATCATTGAAAATACCTTACAATATAGCGTAACATGCAGTGTATCATTGAAAATACCTTATAATATAGCGTAATATCCAGTGTATCATTGAAAATACCTTATAATATAACGTAATATGCAGTGTATCATTGAAAATACCTTATAATATAACGTAATATGCAGTGTATCATTGAAAATACCTTCTAATATATCGTAGTTTATCATTGAAAATACCTTATAATATAACGTAATATGCAGTATATCATAGAAAATACCATGTAACATACAGTGTATCATTGAAAATACCTTATAATATAACGTAATATGCAGTGTATCATTGAAAATACCTTATAATATAACGTAATATGCAGTGTATCATAGAAAATACCATTTAATATATCGTAGTTTATCATTGAGAATTCCTTATAATATAACGTAATATGCAGTGTTTCATTGCAAATAACCTTATAATATAACGTAATATGCAGTGTATCATTGAAAATTCCTTATAATATGACGTAATATGCAGTGTATCATTGAAAATACCTTGTAATATATCGTAGTTTATCATTGAGAATTCCTTATAATATAACGTAATATGCAGTGTTTCATTGCAAATAACCTTATAATATAACGTAATATGCAGTGTATCATTGAAAATTCCTTATAATATGACGTAATATGCAGTGTATCATTGAAAATACCTTGTAATATATCGTAGTTTATCATTGAGAATTCCTTATAATATAACGTAATATGCAATGTATCATTGAAAATACCTTCTAATATAACGTAATATGCAGTATATCAATGAAAATACCTTATAATATAGCGTAATATCCAGTGTATCATTGAAAATACCTTATAATATAACGTAATATGCAGTGTATCATTGAAAATACCTTGTAATATAACGTAATATGCAGTGTATCATTGAAAATACCTTATAATATAACGTAATATGCAGTGTATCATTGAAAATACCTTATAATATAACGTAATATGCAGTGTATCATAGAAAATACCATGTAATATAACGTAATATACAGTGTATCGTTGAAAATACCTTATAATATAACGTAATATGCAGTGTATCATTGAAAATACCTTCTAATATATCGTAGTTTATCATTGAAAATACCTTATAATATAACGTAATATGCAGTGTATCATTGAAAATACCTTATAATATAACGTAATATGCAGTGTATCATTGAAAATACCTTATAATATAACGTAATATGCAGTATATCATAGAAAATACCATGTAATATAACGTAATATACAGTGTATCATTGAAAATACCTTATAATATAACGTAATATGCAGTGTATCATTGAAAATACCTTCTAATATATCGTTGTTTATCATTGAAAATACCTTATAATATAACGTAATATGCAGTGTATCATTGAAAATACCTTGTAATATAACGTAATATGCAGTGTATCATTGAAAATACCTTATAATATAACGTAATATGCAGTGTATCATTGAAAATACCTTATAATATAACGTAATATGCAGTGTATCATAGAAAATACCATGTAATATAACGTAATATACAGTGTATCATTGAAAATACCTTATAATATAACGTAATATGCAGTGTATCATTGAAAATACCTTCTAATATATCGTAATATGCAGTATATCAATGAAAATACCTTATAATATAGCGTAATATCCAGTGTATCATTGAAAATACCTTATAATATAACGTAATATGCAGTGTATCATTGAAAATACCTTGTAATATAACGTAATATGCAGTGTATCATTGAAAATACCTTATAATATAACGTAATATGCAGTGTATCATTGAAAATACCTTATAATATAACGTAATATGCAGTATATCATAGAAAATACCATGTAATATAACGTAATATACAGTGTATCATTGAAAATACCTTATAATATAACGTAATATGCAGTGTATCATTGAAAATACCTTCTAATATATCGTTGTTTATCATTGAAAATACCTTATAATATAACGTAATATGCAGTGTATCATTGAAAATACCTTCTAATATATCGTAGTTTATCATTGAAAATACCTTATAATATAACGTAATATGCAGTGTATCATTGAAAATACCTTATAACATATCCTAATATGCAGTGTATCATAGAAAATACCTTATAATATAACGTAATATGCAGTGTATCATTGAAAATACCTTATAATATAAAGTAACATGCAGTGTATCATTGAAAATACCTTATAATATAACGTAATATGTAGTGTATCATTGAAAATACCTTATAATATAGCGTAATATGCAGTGTATCATTGAAAATACCTTATAATATAGCGTAATATGCAGTGTATCATTGAAAATACCTTATAATATAACGTAATATGCAGTGTATCATAGAAAATACCATGTAATATAACGTAATATACAGTGCATCGTTGAAAATACCTTATAATATAACGTAATATGCAGTGTATCATTGAAAATACCTTATAATATAACGTAATATGCAGTGTATCATAGAAAATACCATGTAATATAACGTAATATACAGTGTATCATTGAAAATACCTTATAATATAACGTAATATGCAGTGTATCAATGAAAATATCTTCTAATATATCGTAGTTTATCATTGAAAACACCTTATAATATAACGTAATATGCAGTGTATCATAGAAAATACCATGTAATATAACGTAATATACAGTGTATCATTGAAAATACCTTATAATATAACGTAATATGCAGTGTATCAATGAAAATACCTTCTAATATATCGTAGTTTATCATTGAAAATACCTTATAATATAACGTAATATGCAGTGTATCATTGAAAATACCTTATAATATAACGTAATATGCAGTGTATCATTGAAAATACCTTATAATATAACGTAATATGCAGTATATCATAGAAAATACCTTCTAATATATCGTAGTTTATCATTGAAAATACCTTATAATATAACGTAATATGCAGTATATCATAGAAAATACCATGTAACATACAGTGTATCATTGAAAATACCTTATAATATAACGTAATATGCAGTGTATCATTGAAAATACCTTATAATATAACGTAATATGCAGTGTATCATAGAAAATACCATGTAATATATCGTAGTTTATCATTGAGAATTCCTTATAATATAACGTAATATGCAGTGTTTCATTGCAAATAACCTTATAATATAACGTAATATGCAGTGTATCATTGAAAATTCCTTATAATATGACGTAATATGCAGTGTATCATTGAAAATACCTTGTAATATATCGTAGTTTATCATTGAGAATTCCTTATAATATAACGTAATATGCAGTGTTTCATTGCAAATAACCTTATAATATAACGTAATATGCAGTGTATCATTGAAAATTCCTTATAATATGACGTAATATGCAGTGTATCATTGAAAATACCTTGTAATATATCGTAGTTTATCATTGAGAATTCCTTATAATATAACGTAATATGCAATGTATCATTGAAAATACCTTCTAATATAACGTAATATGCAGTATATCAATGAAAATACCTTATAATATAGCGTAATATCCAGTGTATCATTGAAAATACCTTATAATATAACGTAATATGCAGTGTATCATTGAAAATACCTTGTAATATAACGTAATATGCAGTGTATCATTGAAAATACCTTATAATATAACGTAATATGCAGTGTATCATTGAAAATACCTTATAATATAACGTAATATGCAGTGTATCATAGAAAATACCATGTAATATAACGTAATATACAGTGTATCGTTGAAAATACCTTATAATATAACGTAATATGCAGTGTATCATTGAAAATACCTTCTAATATATCGTAGTTTATCATTGAAAATACCTTATAATATAACGTAATATGCAGTGTATCATTGAAAATACCTTATAATATAACGTAATATGCAGTGTATCATTGAAAATACCTTATAATATAACGTAATATGCAGTATATCATAGAAAATACCATGTAATATAACGTAATATACAGTGTATCATTGAAAATACCTTATAATATAACGTAATATGCAGTGTATCATTGAAAATACCTTCTAATATATCGTTGTTTATCATTGAAAATACCTTATAATATAACGTAATATGCAGTGCATCATTGAAAATACCTTGTAATATAACGTAATATGCAGTGTATCATTGAAAATACCTTATAATATAACGTAATATGCAGTGTATCATTGAAAATACCTTATAATATAACGTAATATGCAGTGTATCATAGAAAATACCATGTAATATAACGTAATATACAGTGTATCATTGAAAATACCTTATAATATAACGTAATATGCAGTGTATCATTGAAAATACCTTCTAATATATCGTAATATGCAGTATATCAATGAAAATACCTTATAATATAGCGTAATATCCAGTGTATCATTGAAAATACCTTATAATATAACGTAATATGCAGTGTATTATTGAAAATACCTTGTAATATAACGTAATATGCAGTGTATCATTGAAAATACCTTATAATATAACGTAATATGCAGTGTATCATTGAAAATACCTTATAATATAACGTAATATGCAGTGTATCATAGAAAATACCATGTAATATAACGTAATATACAGTGTATCGTTGAAAATACCTTATAATATAACGTAATATGCAGTGTATCATTGAAAATACCTTCTAATATATCGTAGTTTATCATTGAAAATACCTTATAATATAACGTAATATGCAGTGTATCATTGAAAATACCTTATAATATAACGTAATATGCAGTGTATCATTGAAAATACCTTATAATATAACGTAATATGCAGTATATCATAGAAAATACCATGTAATATAACGTAATATACAGTGTATCATTGAAAATACCTTATAATATAACGTAATATGCAGTGTATCATTGAAAATACCTTCTAATATATCGTTGTTTATCATTGAAAATACCTTATAATATAACGTAATATGCAGTGTATCATTGAAAATACCTTCTAATATATCGTAGTTTATCATTGAAAATACCTTATAATATAACGTAATATGCAGTGTATCATTGAAAATACCTTATAACATATCCTAATATGCAGTGTATCATAGAAAATACCTTATAATATAACGTAATATGCAGTGTATCATTGAAAATACCTTATAATATAAAGTAACATGCAGTGTATCATTGAAAATACCTTATAATATAACGTAATATGTAGTGTATCATTGAAAATACCTTATAATATAGCGTAATATGCAGTGTATCATTGAAAATACCTTATAATATAGCGTAATATGCAGTGTATCATTGAAAATACCTTATAATATAACGTAATATGCAGTGTATCATAGAAAATACCATGTAATATAACGTAATATACAGTGCATCGTTGAAAATACCTTATAATATAACGTAATATGCAGTGTATCATTGAAAATACCTTATAATATAACGTAATATGCAGTGTATCATAGAAAATACCATGTAATATAACGTAATATACAGTGTATCATTGAAAATACCTTATAATATAACGTAATATGCAGTGTATCAATGAAAATACCTTCTAATATATCGTAGTTTATCATTGAAAACACCTTATAATATAACGTAATATGCAGTGTATCATAGAAAATACCATGTAATATAACGTAATATACAGTGTATCATTGAAAATACCTTATAATATAACGTAATATGCAGTGTATCAATGAAAATACCTTCTAATATATCGTAGTTTATCATTGAAAACACCTTATAATATAACGTAATATGCAGTGTATCATTGAAAATACCTTATAATATAACGTAATATGCAGTGTATCATTGAAAATTCCTTATAATATAACGTAATATACAGTGCATCATTGAAAATACCTTTTAATATAACGTAACATACAGTGTTTCATTGCAAATAACCTTATAATATAACGTAATATGCAGTGTATCATTGAAAATACCTTATAATATATCGTAATATATAGTTTATCATTGGAAATACCTTATAATATAACGTAATATGCAGTGTATCATTGGCAATACCATCTAATATGACGTAATATGCAGTGTATCATTGAAAATACCTTATAATATAACGTAATATGCAGTGTATCATTGAAAATACCTTATAATATAACGTAATATGCAGTGTATCAATGAACATACCTTCTAATATATCGTAGTTTATCATTGAAAACACCTTATAATATAACGTAATATGCAGTGTATCATTGAAAATACCTTATAATATAACGTAATATGCAGTGTATCATTGAAAATACCTTATAATATAAAGTAACATGCAGTGTATCATTGAAAATACCTTATAATATAACGTAATATGTAGTGTATCATTGAAAATACCTTATAATATAACGTAATATGCAGTGTATCATTGAAAATACCTTATAATATGGCGTAATATGCAGTGTATCATTGAAAATACCTTATAATATAACGTAATATGCAGTGTATCATTGAAAATACCTTATAATATAACGTAATATGCAGTGTATCATTGAAAATACCTTCTAATATATCGTAGTTTATCATTGAAAATACCTTATAATATAACGTAATATGCAGTGTATCATTGAAAATACCTTATAACATATCCTAATATGCAGTGTATCATAGAAAATACCTTATAATATAACGTAATATGCAGTGTATCATTGAAAATACCTTATAATATAAAGTAACATGCAGTGTATCATTGAAAATACCTTATAATATAACGTAATATGTAGTGTATCATTGAAAATACCTTATAATATAGCGTAATATGCAGTGTATCATTGAAAATACCTTATAATATAGCGTAATATGCAGTGTATCATTGAAAATACCTTATAATATAACGTAATATGCAGTGTATCATAGAAAATACCATGTAATATAACGTAATATACAGTGCATCGTTGAAAATACCTTATAATATAACGTAATATGCAGTGTATCATTGAAAATACCTTATAATATAACGTAATATGCAGTGTATCATAGAAAATACCATGTAATATAACGTAATATACAGTGTATCATTGAAAATACCTTATAATATAACGTAATATGCAGTGTATCAATGAAAATACCTTCTAATATATCGTAGTTTATCATTGAAAACACCTTATAATATAACGTAATATGCAGTGTATCATAGAAAATACCATGTAATATAACGTAATATACAGTGTATCATTGAAAATACCTTATAATATAACGTAATATGCAGTGTATCAATGAAAATACCTTCTAATATATCGTAGTTTATCATTGAAAACACCTTATAATACAACGTAATATGCAGTGTATCATTGAAAATACCTTATAATATAACGTAATATGCAGTGTATCATTGAAAATTCCTTATAATATAACGTAATATACAGTGCATCATTGAAAATACCTTTTAATATAACGTAACATACAGTGTTTCATTGCAAATAACCTTATAATATAACGTAATATGCAGTGTATCATTGAAAATACCTTATAATATATCGTAATATGTAGTTTATCATTGGAAATACCTTATAATATAACGTAATATGCAGTGTATCATTGGCAATACCATCTAATATGACGTAATATGCAGTGTATCATTGAAAATACCTTATAATATAACGTAATATGTAGTGTATCATTGAAAATACCTTATAATATAGCGTAATATGCAGTGTATCAATGAAAATACCTTCTAATATATCGTAGTTTATCATTGAAAACACCTTATAATATAACGTAATATGCAGTGTATCATTGAAAATACCTTATAATATAACGTAATATGCAGTGTATCATTGAAAATACCTTATAATATAAAGTAACATGCAGTGTATCATTGAAAATACCTTATAATATAACGTAATATGTAGTGTATCATTGAAAATACCTTATAATATAGCGTAATATGCAGTGTATCATTGAAAATACCTTATAATATGGCGTAATATGCAGTGTATCATTGAAAATACCTTATAATATAGCGTAATATGCAGTGTATCATTGAAAATACCTTATAATATAACGTAATATGCAGTGTATCATTGAAAATACCTTATAATATAACGTAATATGCAGTGTATCATTGAAAATACCTTATAACATATCCTAATATTCAGTGTATCATAGAAAATACCTTATAATATAACGTAATATGCAGTGTATCATTGAAAATATCTTATAATATAAAGTAACATGCAGTGTATCATTGAAAATACCTTATAATATAACGTAATATGCAGTGTATCATAGAAAATACCATGTAATATAACGTAATATACAGTGTATCATTGAAAATACCTTATAATATAACGTAATATGCAGTGTATCATTGAAAATACCTTCTAATATATCGTAGTTTATCATTGAAAATACCTTATAATATAACGTAATATGCAGTGTATCATTGAAAATACCTTATAATATAACGTAATATGCAGTGTATCATTGAAACTACCTTATAATATAACGTAATATGCAGTATATCATAGAAAATACCATGTAATATAACGTAATATACAGTGTATCATTGAAAATACCTTATAATATAACGTAATATGCAGTGTATCATTGAAAATACCTTCTAATATATCGTTGTTTATCATTGAAAATACCTTATAATATAACGTAATATGCAGTGTGTCATTGAAAATACCATATAATATAACGTAATATGCAATGTATCATTGAAAATACCTTCTAATATAACGTAATATGCAGTATATCAATGAAAATACCTTATAATATAGCGTAATATCCAGTGTATCATTGAAAATACCTTATAATATAACGTAATATGCAGTGTATCATTGAAAATACCTTGTAATATAACGTAATATGCAGTGTATCATTGAAAATACCTTATAATATAACGTAATATGCAGTGTATCATTGAAAATACCTTCTAATATATCGTAGTTTATCATTGAAAATACCTTATAATATAACGTAATATGCAGTGTATCATTGAAAATACCTTATAACATATCCTAATATGCAGTGTATCATAGAAAATACCTTATAATATAACGTAATATGCAGTGTATCATTTAAAATACCTTATAATATAAAGTAACATGCAGTGTATCATTGAAAATACCTTATAATATAACGTAATATGTAGTGTATCATTGAAAATACCTTATAATATGGCGTAATATGCAGTGTATCATTGAAAATACCTTATAATATAGCCTAATATGCAGTGTATCATTGAAAATACCTTATAATATAACGTAATATGCAGTGTATCATTGAAAATACCTTATAATATAACGTAATATGCAGTGTATCATTGAAAATACCTTATAACATATCCTAATATGCAGTGTATCATAGAAAATACATTATAATATAACGTAATATGCAGTGTATCATTGAAAATACCTTATAATATAAAGTAACATGGAGTGTATCATTGAAAATACCTTATAATATAACGTAATATGTAGTGTATCATTGAAAATACCTTATAATATAGCGTAATATGCAGTGTATCATTGAAAATACCTTATAATATAGCGTAATATGCAGTGTATCATTGAAAATACCTTATAATATAACGTAATATGCAGTGTATCATTGAAAATACCTTATAATATAACGTAATATGCAGTGTATCATTGAAAATACCTTATAATATAACGTAATATGCAGTGTATCATTGAAAATACCTTATAATATAACGTAATATGCAGTGTATCATTGAAAATACCTTATAATATAACGTAATATGCAGTGTATCATAGAAAATACCATGTAATATAACGTAATATACAGTGTATCATTGAAAATACCTTATAATATAACGTAATATGCAGTGTATCAATGAAAATACCTTCTAATATATCGTAGTTTATCATTGAAAACACCTTATAATATAACGTAATATGCAGTGTATCATTGAAAATACCTTATAATATAACGTAATATGCAGTGTATCATTGAAAATACCTTATAATATAACGTAATATGCAGTGTATCATAGAAAATACCATATAATATAACGTAATATACAGTGTATCATTGAAAATACCTTATAATATAACGTAATATGCAGTGTATCATTGAAAATACCATATAATATAACGTAATATGCAATGTATCATTGAAAATACCTTATAATATAACGTAATATGCAGTGTATCATAGAAAATACCATGTAATATAACGTAATATACAGTGTATCGTTGAAAATACCTTATAATATAACGTAATATGCAGTGTATCATTGAAAATACCTTCTAATATATCGTAGTTTATCATTGAAAATACCATATAATATAACGTAATATGCAGTGTATCATTGAAAATACCTTATAATATAACGTAATATGCAGTGTATCATTGAAAATACCTTATAATATAACGTAATATGCAGTATATCATAGAAAATACCATGTAATATAACGTAATATACAGTGTATCATTGAAAATATCTTATAATATAACGTAATATGCAGTGTATCATTGAAAATACCTTCTAATATATCGTTGTTTATCATTGAAAATACCTTATAATATAACGTAATATGCAGTGTATCATTGAAAATACCTTCTAATATATCGTAGTTTATCATTGAAAATACCTTATAATATAACGTAATATGCAGTGTATCATTGAAAATACCTTATAACATATCCTAATATGCAGTGTATCATAGAAAATACCTTATAATATAACGTAATATGCAGTGTATCATTGAAAATACCTTATAATATAAAGTAACATGCAGTGTATCATTGAAAATACCTTATAATATAACGTAATATGTAGTGTATCATTGAAAATACCTTATAATATAGCGTAATATGCAGTGTATCATTGAAAATACCATATAATATAGCGTAATATGCAGTGTATCATTGAAAATACCTTATAATATAACGTAATATGCAGTGTATCATAGAAAATACCATGTAATATAACGTAATATACAGTGCATCGTTGAAAATACCTTATAATATAACGTAATATGCAGTGTATCATTGAAAATACCTTATAATATAACGTAATATGCAGTGTATCATAGAAAATACCATGTAATATAACGTAATATACAGTGTATCATTGAAAATACCTTATAATATAACGTAATATGCAGTGTATCAATGAAAATACCTTCTAATATATCGTAGTTTATCATTGAAAACACCTTATAATATAACGTAATATGCAGTGTATCATAGAAAATACCATGTAATATAACGTAATATACAGTGTATCATTGAAAATACCTTATAATATAACGTAATATGCAGTGTATCAATGAAAATACCTTCTAATATATCGTAGTTTATCATTGAAAACACCTTATAATACAACGTAATATGCAGTGTATCATTGAAAATACCTTATAATATAACGTAATATGCAGTGTATCATTGAAAATACCTTATAATATAAAGTAACATGCAGTGTATCATTGAAAATACCTTATAATATAACGTAATATGTAGTGTATCATTGAAAATACCTTATAATATAGCGTAATATGCAGTGTATCAATGAAAATACCTTCTAATATATCGTAGTTTATCATTGAAAACACCTTATAATATAACGTAATATGCAGTGTATCATTGAAAATACCTTATAATATAACGTAATATGCAGTGTATCATTGAAAATACCTTATAATATAAAGTAACATGCAGTGTATCATTGAAAATACCTTATAATATAACGTAATATGTAGTGTATCATTGAAAATACCTTATAATATAGCGTAACATGCAGTGTATCATTGAAAATACCTTATAATATGGCGTAATATGCAGTGTATCATTGAAAATACCTTATAATATAGCGTAATATGCAGTGTATCATTGAAAATACCTTATAATATAACGTAATATGCAGTGTATCATTGAAAATACCTTATAATATAACGTAATATGCAGTGTATCATTGAAAATACCTTATAACATATCCTAATATGCAGTGTATCATAGAAAATACCTTATAATATAACGTAATATGCAGTGTATCATTGAAAATACCTTATAATATAAAGTAACATGCAGTGTATCATTGAAAATACCTTATAATATAACGTAATATGCAGTGTATCATAGAAAATACCATGTAATATAACGTAATATACAGTGTATCATTGAAAATACCTTATAATATAACGTAATATGCAGTGTATCATTGAAAATACCTTCTAATATATCGTAGTTTATCATTGAAAATACCTTATAATATAACGTAATATGCAGTGTATCATTGAAAATACCTTATAATATAACGTAATATGCAGTGTATCATTGAAACTACCTTATAATATAACGTAATATGCAGTATATCATAGAAAATACCATGTAATATAACGTAATATACAGTGTATCATTGAAAATACCTTATAATATAACGTAATATGCAGTGTATCATTGAAAATACCTTCTAATATATCGTTGTTTATCATTGAAAATACCTTATAATATAACGTAATATGCAGTGTGTCATTGAAAATACCATATAATATAACGTAATATGCAATGTATCATTGAAAATACCTTCTAATATAACGTAATATGCAGTATATCAATGAAAATACCTTATAATATAGCGTAATATCCAGTGTATCATTGAAAATACCTTATAATATAACGTAATATGCAGTGTATCATTGAAAATACCTTGTAATATAACGTAATATGCAGTGTATCATTGAAAATACCTTATAATATAACGTAATATGCAGTGTATCATTGAAAATACCTTCTAATATATCGTAGTTTATCATTGAAAATACCTTATAATATAACGTAATATGCAGTGTATCATTGAAAATACCTTATAACATATCCTAATATGCAGTGTATCATAGAAAATACCTTATAATATAACGTAATATGCAGTGTATCATTTAAAATACCTTATAATATAAAGTAACATGCAGTGTATCATTGAAAATACCTTATAATATAACGTAATATGCAGTGTATCATTGAAAATACCTTATAACATATCCTAATATGCAGTGTATCATAGAAAATACATTATAATATAACGTAATATGCAGTGTATCATTGAAAATACCTTATAATATAAAGTAACATGGAGTGTATCATTGAAAATACCTTATAATATAACGTAATATGTAGTGTATCATTGAAAATACCTTATAATATAGCGTAATATGCAGTGTATCATTGAAAATACCTTATAATATAGCGTAATATGCAGTGTATCATTGAAAATACCTTATAATATAACGTAATATGCAGTGTATCATTGAAAATACCTTATAATATAACGTAATATGCAGTGTATCATTGAAAATACCTTATAATATAACGTAATATGCAGTGTATCATTGAAAATACCTTATAATATAACGTAATATGCAGTGTATCATTGAAAATACCTTATAATATAACGTAATATGCAGTGTATCATAGAAAATACCATGTAATATAACGTAATATACAGTGTATCATTGAAAATACCTTATAATATAACGTAATATGCAGTGTATCAATGAAAATACCTTCTAATATATCGTAGTTTATCATTGAAAACACCTTATAATATAACGTAATATGCAGTGTATCATTGAAAATACCTTATAATATAACGTAATATGCAGTGTATCATTGAAAATACCTTATAATATAACGTAATATGCAGTGTATCATAGAAAATACCATATAATATAACGTAATATACAGTGTATCATTGAAAATACCTTATAATATAACGTAATATGCAGTGTATCATTGAAAATACCTTCTAATATATCGTAGTTTATCATTGAAAATACCTTATATTATAACGTAATATGCAGTGTATCATTGAAAATACCTTCTAATATATCGTAATATGCAGTATATCAATGAAAATACCTTATAATATAGCGTAATATCCAGTGTATCATTGAAAATACCTTATAATATAACGTAATATGCAGTGTATCATTGAAAATACCTTGTAATATAACGTAATATGCAGTGTATCATTGAAAATACCTTATAATATAACGTAATATGCAGTGTATCATTGAAAATACCTTCTAATATATCGTAATATGCAGTATATCAATGAAAATACCTTATAATATAGCGTAATATCCAGTGTATCATTGAAAATACCTTATAATATAACGTAATATGCAGTGTATCATTGAAAATACCTTGTAATATAACGTAATATGCAGTGTATCATTGAAAATACCTTATAATATAACGTAATATGCAGTGTATCATTGAAAATACCTTATAATATAACGTAATATGCAGTGTATCATAGAAAATACCATGTAATATAACGTAATATACAGTGTATCGTTGAAAATACCTTATAATATAACGTAATATGCAGTGTATCATTGAAAATACCTTCTAATATATCGTAGTTTATCATTGAAAATACCTTATAATATAACGTAATATGCAGTGTATCATTGAAAATACCTTATAATATAACGTAATATGCAGTGTATCATTGAAAATACCTTATAATATAACGTAATATGCAGTATATCATAGAAAATACCATGTAATATAACGTAATATACAGTGTATCATTGAAAATACCTTATAATATAACGTAATATGCAGTGTATCATTGAAAATACCTTCTAATATATCGTTGTTTATCATTGAAAATACCTTATAATATAACGTAATATGCAGTGTATCATTGAAAATACCTTCTAATATATCGTAGTTTATCATTGAAAATACCTTATAATATAACGTGATATGCAGTGTATCATTGAAAATACCTTCTAATATATCGTAGTTTATCATTGAAAATACCTTATAATATAACGTAATATGCAGTGTATCATTGAAAATACCTTATAATATAACGTAATATGCAGTGTATCATTGAAAATACCTTATAATATAACGTAATATGCAGTATATCATAGAAAATACCATGTAATATACAGTGTATCATTGAAAATACCTTATAATATAAAGTAACATGCAGTGTATCATTGAAAATACCTTATAATATAACGTAATATGTAGTGTATCATTGAAAATACCTTATAATATAGCGTAATATGCAGTGTATCATTGAAAATACCTTATAATATAGCGTAATATGCAGTGTATCATTGAAAATACCTTATAATATAACGTAATATGCAGTGTATCATTGAAAATACCTTATAATATAACGTAATATGCAGTGTATCATTGAAAATACCTTATAATATAACGTAATATGCAGTGTATCATTGAAAATACCTTCTAATATATCGTAGTTTATCATTGAAAATACCTTATATTATAACGTAATATGCAGTGTATCATTGAAAATACCTTGTAATATAACGTAATATGCAGTGTATCATTGAAAATACCTTATAATATAACGTAATATGCAGTATATCATAGAAAATACCATGTAATATAACGTAGTATACAGTGTATCATTGAAAATACCTTATAATATAACGTAATATGCAGTGTATCATTGAAAATACCTTCTAATATATCGTTGTTTATCATTGAAAATACCTTATAATATAACGTGATATGCATTGTATCATTGAAAATACCTTCTAATATATCGTAGTTTATCATTGAAAATACCTTATAATATAACGTAATATGCAGTGTATCATTGAAAATACCTTATAATATAACGTAATATGCAGTGTATCATTGAAAATACCTTATAATATAACGTAATATGCAGTATATCATAGAAAATACCATGTAATATACAGTGTATCATTGAAAATACCTTATAATATAACGTAATATGCAGTGTATCATTGAAAATACCTTATAATATAACGTAATATGCAGTGTATCATTGAAAATACCTTATAATATAACGTAATATGCAGTGTATCATTGAAAATACCTTATAATATAACGTAATATGCAGTGTATCATTGAAAATACCTTCTAATATATCGTAGTTTATCATTGAAAATACCTTATAATATAACGTAATATGCAGTATATCATAGAAAATACCATGTAACATACAGTGTATCATTGAAAATACCTTATAATATAACGTAATATGCAGTGTATCATTGAAAATACCTTATAATATAACGTAATATGCAGTGTATCATAGAAAATACCATGTAATATATCGTAGTTTATCATTGAGAATTCCTTATAATATAACGTAATATGCAGTGTTTCATTGCAAATAACCTTATAATATAACGTAATATGCAGTGTATCATTGAAAATTCCTTATGATATGACGTAATATGCAGTGTATCATTGAAAATACCTTGTAATATATCGTAGTTTATCATTGAGAATTCCTTATAATATAACGTAATATGCAGTGTTTCATTGCAAATAACCTTATAATATAACGTAATATGCAGTGTATCATTGAAAATTCCTTATGATATGACGTAATATGCAGTGTATCATTGAAAATACCTTGTAATATATCGTAGTTTATCATTGAGAATTCCTTATAATATAACGTAATATGCAGTGTATCATTGAAAATAACCTTATAATATAACGTAATATGCAGTGTATCATTGAAAATTCCTTATAATATGACGTAATATGCAGTGTATCATTGAAAATACCTTGTAATATATCGTAGTTTATCATTGAGAATTCCTTATAATATAACGTAATATGCAGTGTATCATTGAAAATACCTTATAATATAACGTAATATGCAGTGTATCATTGAAAATACCTTGTAATATAACGTAATATGCAGTGTATCATTGAAAATACCTTATAATATAACGTAATATGCAGTGTATCATTGAAAATACCTTATAATATAACGTAATATGCAGTGTATCATAGAAAATACCATGTAATATAACGTAATATACAGTGTATCGTTGAAAATACCTTATAATATAACGTAATATACAGTGTATCATTGAAAATACCTTCTAATATATCGTAGTTTATCATTGAAAATACCTTATAATATAACGTAATATGCAGTGTATCATTGAAAATACCTTATAATATAACGTAATATGCAGTGTATCATTGAAAATACCTTATAATATAACGTAATATGCAGTATATCATAGAAAATACCATGTAATATAACGTAATATACAGTGTATCATTGAAAATACCTTATAATATAAAGTAACATGCAGTGTATCATTGAAAATACCTTATAATATAACGTAATATGTAGTGTATCATTGAAAATACCTTATAATATCGCGTAATATGCAGTGTATCATTGAAAATACCTTATAATATGGCGTAATATGCAGTGTATCATTGAAAATACCTTATAATATAGCGTAATATGCAGTGTATCATTGAAAATACCATGTAATATAACGTAATATACAGTGTATCATTGAAAATACCTTATAATATAACGTAATATGCAGTGTATCATTGAAAATACCTTCTAATATATCGTAATATGCAGTATATCAATGAAAATACCTTATAATATAGCGTAATATCCAGTGTATCATTGAAAATACCTTATAATATAACGTAATATGCAGTGTATCATTGAAAATACCTTGTAATATAACGTAATATGCAGTGTATCATTGAAAATACCTTATAATATAACGTAATATGCAGTGTATCATTGAAAATACCTTATAATATAACGTAATATGCAGTGTATCATAGAAAATACCATGTAATATAACGTAATATACAGTGTATCGTTGAAAATACCTTATAATATAACGTAATATGCAGTGTATCATTGAAAATACCTTCTAATATATCGTAGTTTATCATTGAAAATACCTTATAATATAACGTAATATGCAGTGTATCATTGAAAATACCTTCTAATATATCGTAGTTTATCATTGAAAATACCTTATAATATAACGTAATATGCAGTGTATCATTGAAAATACCTTATAATATAACGTAATATGCAGTATATCATAGAAAATACCATGTAATATACAGTGTATCATTGAAAATACCTTATAATATAAAGTAACATGCAGTGTATCATTGAAAATACCTTATAATATAACGTAATATGTAGTGTATCATTGAAAATACCTTATAATATAACGTAATATGCAGTGTATCATTGAAAATACCTTCTAATATATCGTAGTTTATCATTGAAAATACCTTATAATATAACGTAATATGCAGTGTATCATTGAAAATACCTTATAACATATCCTAATATGCAGTGTATCATAGAAAATACCTTATAATATAACGTAATATACAGTGTATCATTGAAAATACCTTATAATATAACGTAATATGCAGTGTATCATAGAAAATACCATGTAATATAACGTAATATACAGTGTATCGTTGAAAATACCTTATAATATAACGTAATATGCAGTGTATCATTGAAAATACCTTCTAATATATCGTTGTTTATCATTGAAAATACCTTATAATATAACGTGATATGCAGTGTATCATTGAAAATACCTTCTAATATATCGTAGTTTATCATTGAAAATACCTTATAATATAACGTAATATGCAGTGTATCATTGAAAATACCTTATAATATAACGTAATATGCAGTGTATCATTGAAAATACCTTATAATATAACGTAATATGCAGTATATCATAGAAAATACCATGTAATATACAGTGTATCATTGAAAATACCTTATAATATAAAGTAACATGCAGTGTATCATTGAAAATACCTTATAATATAAGGTAATATGTAGTGTATCATTGAAAATACCTTATAATATAGCGTAATATGCAGTGTATCATTGAAAATACCTTATAATATAGCGTAATATGCAGTGTATCATTGAAAATACCTTATAATATAACGTAATATGCAGTGTATCATTGAAAATACCTTATAATATAACGTAATATGCAGTGTATCATTGAAAATACCTTATAATATAACGTAATATGCAGTGTATCATTGAAAATACCTTATAATATAACGTAATATGCAGTGTATCATAGAAAATACCATGTAATATAACGTAATATACAGTGTATCATTGAAAATACCTTATAATATAACGTAATATGCAGTGTATCATTGAAAATACCTTCTAATATATCGTAGTTTATCATTGAAAATACCTTATAATATAACGTAATATGCAGTGTATCATTGAAAATACCTTATAATATAACGTAATATGCAGTATATCATAGAAAATACCATGTAATATACAGTGTATCATTGAAAATACCTTATAATATAAAGTAACATGCAGTGTATCATTGAAAATACCTTATAATATAACGTAATATGTAGTGTATCATTGAAAATACCTTATAATATCGCGTAATATGCAGTGTATCATTGAAAATACCTTATAATATGGCGTAATATGCAGTGTATCATTGAAAATACCTTATAATATAGCGTAATATGCAGTGTATCATTGAAAATACCTTATAATATAACGTGATATGCAGTGTATCATTGAAAATACCTTATAATATAACGTAATATGCAGTGTATCATTGAAAATACCTTATAACATATCCTAATATGCAGTGTATCATAGAAAATACCTTATAATATAACGTAATATGCAGTGTATCATTGAAAATACCTTATAATATAACGTAATATGCAGTGTATCATAGAAAATACCATGTAATATAACGTAATATACAGTGTATCGTTGAAAATACCTTATAATATAACGTAATATGCAGTGTATCATTGAAAATACCTTCTAATATATCGTTGTTTATCATTGAAAATACCTTATAATATAACGTGATATGCAGTGTATCATTGAAAATACCTTGTAATATATCGTAGTTTATCATTGAGAATTCCTTATAATATAACGTAATATGCAATGTATCATTGACAATACCTTCTAATATAACGTAATATGCAGTGTATCATAGAAAATACCATGTAATATAACGTAATATACAGTGTATCGTTGAAAATACCTTATAATATAACGTAATATGCAGTGTATCATTGAAAATACCTTCTAATATATCGTAGTTTATCATTGAAAATACCTTATAATATAACGTAATATGCAGTGTATCATTGAAAATACCTTATAATATAACGTAATATGCAGTGTATCATTGAAAATACCTTATAATAAAACGTAATATGCAGTGTATCATAGAAAATACCATGTAATATATCGTAGTTTATCATTGAGAATTCCTTATAATATAACGTAATATGCAGTGTTTCATTGCAAATAACCTTATAATATAACGTAATATGCAGTGTATCATTGAAAATACCTTATAATATAACGTGATATGCAGTGTATCATTGAAAATACCTTGTAATATATCGTAGTTTATCATTGAGAATTCCTTATAATATAACGTAATATGCAGTGTTTCATTGCAAATAACCTTATAATATAACGTAATATGCAGTGTATCATTGAAAATTCCTTATAATATGACGTAATATGCAGTGTATCATTGAAAATACCTTGTAATATATCGTAGTTTATCATTGAGAATTCCTTATAATATAACGTAATATGCAATGTATCATTGAAAATACCTTCTAATATAACGTAATATGCAGTATATCAATGAAAATACCTTATAATATAGCGTAATATCCAGTGTATCATTGAAAATACCTTATAATATAACGTAATATGCAGTGTATCATTGAAAATACCTGGTAATATAACGTAATATGCAGTGTATCATTGAAAATACCTTATAATATAACGTAATATGCAGTGTATCATTGAAAATACCTTGTAATATAACGTAATATGCAGTGTATCATTGAAAATACCTTATAATATAACGTAATATGCAGTGTATCATTGAAAATACCTTATAATATAACGTAATATGCAGTGTATCATAGAAAATACCATGTAATATAACGTAATATACAGTGTATCGTTGAAAATACCTTATAATATAACGTAATATGCAGTGTATCATTGAAAATACCTTCTAATATATCGTAGTTTATCATTGAAAATACCTTATAATATAACGTAATATGCAGTGTATCATTGAAAATACCTTATAATATAACGTAATATGCAGTGTATCATTGAAAATACCTTATAATATAACGTAATATGCAGTATATCATAGAAAATACCATGTAATATAACGTAATATACAGTGTATCATTGAAAATACCTTATAATATAACGTAATATGCAGTGTATCATTGAAAATACCTTCTAATATATCGTTGTTTATCATTGAAAATACCTTATAATATAACGTAATATGCAGTGTATCAGTGAAAATACCTTGTAATATAACGTAATATGCAGTGTATCATTGAAAATACCTTATAATATAACGTAATATGCAGTGTATCATTGAAAATACCTTATAATATAACGTAATATGCAGTGTATCATAGAAAATACCATGTAATATAACGTAATATACAGTGTATCATTGAAAATACCTTATAATATAACGTAATATGCAGTGTATCATTGAAAATACCTTCTAATATATCGTAATATGCAGTATATCAATGAAAATACCTTATAATATAGCGTAATATCCAGTGTATCATTGAAAATACCTTATAATATAACGTAATATGCAGTGTATC